>VWZT01010233.1:0-50845 GCA_013397055.1 Pachycephala philippinensis
GTCATGGCAGCGGCTCCAGCGCTGCCCGGCGCCTCGGCTCCCGCACGGCCCGAGCCCCGCACACGGGCGGCGGGCGGGCGGCAGCGGGGCGGGATGCGCAGGACACGCACATTAACCCCCGCCGCGCCGCGCTCCCGCCCGGGCACCGGGGCTGCCACCGGCCGAGGGGCCCCCCCGCAAACCCCTGAACCGCTTCAGCAGAGGGGGCTTTTCTCACGCCACGCACCCCCGAGCTTGCCCCACGGCCGCTCAAGAGCAGCAGGTTGCCCACATCTTCAGCAGGTTGCCCACACCTTCGCCCACCCCGGCGTTTTTCCCTGCATCCACCTGTTGGTGCCTGTCCCTGTGGGGACGGGCTCCACTTTTCTCACCCTGTGAGGAACAGGCTCCTGTCCCCACGTCCTTGCCCCAGGGGATGTTGGAAGGCATCTCCAGAGGATCTCCCTTCCCCGTCCCTGCTCCCTGACACTGAGATCCTTGAATTAGGAAGCCCGAGGGCTTTCTGCCCCACCACTCACAACAGAGCATCAACAATAAACTTCAACAAATTTCCTCCTTTGGAGACACCCATCCACCACCATTTATCTCCTCAAAGAGCAGCTGAGGGCACCAAGACCTTGGTGACCATCCAGACACATCTGTGTGTGCCCACAGAAGAGAACCAACCCCACACTGCCAGTGTTCCTCACACAGCTCCTCCTCATGCCCATGGACCTCGGCTGGGTGCCTTCCTCCAAAGGACACCTGCCTCCTCTACTGATGTATCCCAGGGAACCTGCCCCTTCCAGGGGCTGGAGGAGGAAAATAACCACCAACAAAGGAGTTTTAGCTAATTCAGGACCCTGACCTCATCCCGAGATCCAAACACAGCTGTTAGAACTGAGAAAGAGGTTTTGCAAGGGGTTTGCAGTGATCCCAAGGCCAGTTTTCAGCAGAGCATGTCCTTCATACGTGGCAGTGGGACTCAGTGATCCCAAACACCACTGGCCACGGGCTGGCACTGCAGGGGTGTGTGTTGGCTCCCGGCACCAGCTCCAGCACCAGAGGGATGCCCGCTGCAGCTCGGATAAATAGGACAGCCCGGGAGCCCAGGGAAGCACGGAGAAAGGCAGGGCTGAGTTCTCCATCAGGAAGCTCTTCAGCTGCTGAAAAGTTGTCTTAACCCTGAACGTGCAGGTTGGCTGCTTCAATGCCAGGCATTCTTCAAGGGAGGGGGGAGGATGGGAGAGGAAGGACACTCCAGCTCCTTCCTGAGCTGCTCCACTCCGGCACGGAGGAACTGTGTCTGCTGGAAGGGAGGGAGCAGCAGCAGCCGGCACAAACCCACGGCAGCCCCCAGCAGGGAGGCCACAGGTGCTGCTGAGCCTCATCCAGCAGCAGGATCAGCTCCAGGGGACAGGGATGCTGCAGGGGCCACAGGCTCTGCTGGGTAAAATGGTGTTTACCCCTTGGGATAGAAGCTGTAGATGTAGAGTGAGTGTAGCACAAAGCCTGCCAGAGCCAGAGCGATCCAGGAGAGGGAAGATTTATAGGGGAAAAAAGCCTGTCTGCCTCACAAAGAGATTCTGAGGAGGCTGGAGAGCCACGAAGCCATGAACAGATGCACTGGCAGGGAATAAATGGACAGACAGAGAACTAAACTGGCTGCTGCAGACAGGTCAGAGGATATGGGGCATCAGGGAGGGGAGAGAGAAGGCTGGAAAATGAATGTGATCCATATTTACGGGACTGGGTAGGGACCCAACAGCCTGGAATGGTTCTGCAGGAGACTGCAGGAGACATGGCTCAACCACGCTGATTCCAGAGGCCACTTTGGGCACCCAGCAGTGCTGCAGGCAGCCAGAGCAGCCTCTCCTGGCTTGGTATTCTGGGCCACCCCATCACAAACGTCCCAGTCCCACTGCTGGGGTGAACGGTACCTCCCCAGTGACTGCACTGCCATCAAATGAAGGGAGCGAGATGGGACACGGGAGAGAAAAGGGCAAGGGAAAAAAGAAGTTGAAATCCAGGCGGCTGCAAAATTTGCATGAGGCACAAAGTCAGCAGCCACAGAAGCAGAGGTGCTTTTGCACCGAGACAGTTGCAGACCTGAGGTTGTACAGGGTGGCTTCAGTTCAGGTCCACGTCTAAAAATATCGCCTCGCTGAGAGGGACTCAAGGCTGGCACAGGCCCTGGGGGCACCAGGCATATGGCAGTGGCGGATCCTGCTCCTCACGGTGACGTTAACAAGCCCTGACCTTCTCTCATCATCCCAGAGGCTCAGAGAGAAACGGAGCCGGCAAGGACAAGTCCCTGCACCTCCCTGGCTCTCGCCTCCCAGCCGATTGTCAATCTCGCCTTTTATTAGTGGTGCAGTTTGGCCTCCCTCTCCCTCCGAGATTTCTCCCTCGTTGCTCTAATCAGGAGCTTGCAAATGTCAGGAGTACAGGCCTAGAAGTAATTAGTGAGGGACCAGAGCCCGGGGGCCGTGAGGCAGCTCAGCCACAGCGCTGCTCCAGCACCGCACTGGGAAGGAGCCTGCAGCCACTGGGACCCACGGATGGCCACTCTGGGTTTCATTCCCCAGCCTCATTCCTGCTCCCAGATTATTTCCCCTTCCTCCACACAGCTCGGGGCACACTGAAATGCTCACTGTGCAGCAGGGAGCGAGTCCAGCTCCCTTGGGATCAGTGCAGGGAGGGATGGAGTGGCTGCAGTGCCATCGGGACACTTGGCCAGCAAGTGCCACCTCCTCCTCTGGGACACTGCCTCTTCCAAAAGAGATCCAAGGACCATTTCTCACTCCTTTTAAACCTTCCTGGATAGGGGAATGCTAGGAAACATGGACACAGCTGCACCAGCGAGATGTTCTTCACCCCAGGGCAGCAGCTTCTCCCACAGTGGGCACAACAAACCATGTCCTTGTCACAGTCCTCAGCAGGCAAAGGAAACTAAATCTTTAGGCAAAGATAATGGGAAAGAGCATTTTTTTCTGTTTTTTTCCCTTTCCCTGAGATGAACTTTGCTGTCTCTCAGCCCTTCAGCCTTGTTCACAACAAGAGGGGTTAATGCTGCACCCAGGAAAGGAAAACCCGGCAGAGCTGTAGGGAAGAGCAGTCCTTGGAGGCCCTGGGCTTGTTTAATCAGAGTAATCTTTGCTCCCAGGGATTTGCCCTCCAGCACCGGTGGAAGTTCTCCAGATCTCCCTCTGGAAACCCCAGGCAAGCTTTTTCAATGACAACAGCTCCTCTCTGGTCCCCGGCTGGCAGACAGCTGCTGGCACTTTTTTTCCAAAAACTGGGCTCTTTTAAGGCATCTCTCTCCTGGGGCACGGGAAATTTCTGATCCTGAGCATCTCGGCCACCCTACCTGGCCAAGACATATGTGACACCTCCGTGGTGAGCGTGGAGCTGTGTCTCGGTATCCTGCACCATCCAGATGGCGTCTGGGCTCGGGGCTATAAGATTTTTAACTAATTTCTTTCCACACTATTATCCCCTCCTCCCTTTCCTCCCACCTCCTCTTTCTCTCCCTCCTTCTCTCCATCTGTCCCTACCCCTTTTCTTCTCCACCTTTCTCTTGCACACTTGCAGCTGCTAATTTTTCCCCGGCGTATTTGGCAATCCATCCCAACACCTCTTCCCCCACACCCCGCCGCCCCGCTTCGTGCTTTTCCCGTTTGCTGCCGAATATTCTCATTTCTTCACCCAAAAGAGACGGCACGAGCACGGGCGGGAGGAGCACACACACCCCCACCCCCACGCAGGGAGAATCACATCTCACAGTCCTGGGATAAAGCTGAGCATCCTCCAGTTTGTGGGAGCGGGGTACAGCAAGCATCACCCCTTTCCCAGGTGGAATGGGAATTAGGAATGGGGTTCACAGCTGCGCTGACCACTGGCACACACACACCTCCCCCTCTGCCACCTCAGCCTCCTCCCAACAGAATTTATTTACCCCACTTAATTTTTCCAGTTGTTTCATCTTGTTTTATCTTCACACTAAATCAGGCTCTCTCTGCCAACCCAACTTTTATTTTCCGTGCTGTTACATTTAATGCATTTTATTGCATGAATTTAGCAAAAGAAGAAAAAAAAAAAACCAAACAACAAAACCTGCTGAGGTAATTGTGGAAAAAAAAATGCGACTCGTTCTTCGCATTGATCGTGGTGCTTGAGCTCCAAGGGCAATTTTTTGCTCTGGGCAGAAAATCCAGACTGGAGGCTCAAGTTCCTCGCTTATACCCAATTTGGGGCTGGTTTAGCGCTCAGTGCCCAGGTAGCCCCTCCAACACCATCCTCGTGCCCTAAACCCACACTCAAACCCTTCCCTCTCCCACAAAATCCTCCCAGGACCGTGCAAAGCCAGCCTGGAGTGAGGATGGCAGCGTGGAGAGGCAGGTCGTGGTGCAGCAGGACCCGGAGCACGGGGATCCCTGGGGATTTTAATGGGATTACTCCACACTTAATGCTCAGCTGCAATCCCCGGCTGAACCCCGGCATATGGCGCTTTTAAAGCGTGTGTAAACCTGACAAGTGAAATCCAAAACGGAGGCAGCTCCGCAGACACCCACCTGGAGCAGTTAAAGCAGCCTCCTCCTTACACCAAATATTAAAGGAATAAAAAGCAGCGGCTCTGAGAGCACCCCGCGCTGCTCAAGCAGAGCTCGGAGGGGCTGGGACACCCAGGGGCAGCAGAACCGTCACAACATCACCCTAACAGCTCGAAAGACACGGATTTCATTTTCCTGCAGCATTTCTGACAACCATCCAGGATGGTATGGGGTTTTTTAATTTTCTTTTTCTCAGGAAAGCAAAATGTTAAGGTTTTCTCTGCGATGCCAAGATTTTTTTTGTTGCCATTTCTGATGGTATTTAGTGCATTCGGGCAAATTTTCAACTCCTGTGCGGTCCCTTTCCCTGAAAACCCAGCTCTGGAGGGAAGGGATGGGGGGGTCATTACAGACATGTGACATTTTGCTTCATTGCCAGAACATTTCCATATCAAAACAGCCAAAGTTCAGGCTGCTTCACCAAGGACATAGTCTTGGAAAAAAACAAAACCAAACCAAACAGCACAACAAAAACCCCGCTGCAGTGCAGTCTCTGCCAAAGAGATGCTTCCAGGAGCCCTGTCCCAAATTTCACACAGCCCTGGGACGCAGTGACAGGACAAGGGGGAATGGCTTCAACCCGACAGAGGGCAGGTTTGAATTGGATTTAGGAAGAAATTCCTCACTGTGAGGGTGAGAGGCACTGGCCTTTTCCAGAGAAGCTGTGGGTGTCCCATCTCCATAAGGGACCTTAAAGAACATCCAGTCCCACCCCCGCCATGGGCAGGGACACCTTCCACTATCCCAGATTGCTCCAAGCCCTGTCCAACCTGGCCTTGGACACTTCCAGGGATGGGGCAGCCACAGCTTCTCGGGGCAGCCTGGGTTTAACAGGTTTTTCCATCATTAGTACCTAATGACCTCTCCCTGGGATGAGGTTTGGAGGCATAATCCCATTCCCAAATTAGTCCAGGAGTAGGAGAAACACCAGAAAAGGAGATATGGAGCACAGATGCTAAGCCTAGGCATGCAGTGTGTATTTGAGTCTTCCCAATCATTACAGACTGGAAATGGCAAACAGGAGCTGGGATCCACTGCTGCATCCACCACGGGCTCAGCCTGGCCACGGACACACAGGGAGGGTGCTGGAGCCCTCAGCTTCCCCTTCCACCTGCCAAGTGGAGCAGGAATGTTTCTTCCCTCTCCTGGGAACATTACAAGGCTCATTTCATAGACGCTCGCAAAGTGTTTTGTGAGCTCTGCACTGAACTAATAAAAGAACAAATAAATAGATCTCACATCGCCCTGTTTATCCTGTTTCTAAACACGAAGCCATCGCGTAGCCTCGGGGCTTATTTACAAAATACAGAAATGCAGGAATGATCAGAGAGCAGCTGTGCCACCTACACTCCGTGCTGGAAGAGGGAAACACCATGCTCTGGGCTGTCCTGGGAGGCTCCAAACGGCATCCCCAGGACAGGTGGGAGAAGGGAAAACCCTGTCTCCCCATCCTCCTCGGTGTGTGCTGCTCTTTTTCACACCTGGATGGCACCAGAGCCTCTGCTCCTGGAGCTGGCTGGGCTGGCACCACCAGCTCCCGTGGTCAGGGGCAGCAGGACCAGGTGTGCCTCCAGCAAATCCATCCCCGTGTGATGCACAGGCGAGGGACTGCACACCCCGGAGCCCGGCTCAGACTCAGGGCAGCAGGGTTTGCCTGCCCAAACCAAACCTTTGAGATCAGCAGAGCAGCCAGACCAACAAGATTTCAAGGTAAAGAGGGAGAGGAGAGGAGANGAAGAGAAGAGAAGAGAAGAGAAGAGAAGAGAAGAGAAGAGAAGAGAAGAGAAGAGAAGAGAAGAGAAGAGAAGAGAAGAGAAGAGAAGAGAAGAGAAGAGAAGAGAAGAGAAGAGAAGAGAAGAGAAGAGAAGAGAAGAGAAGAGAAGAGAAGAGAAGAGAAGAGAAGAGAAGAGAAGAGAAGAGAAGAGAAGAGAAGAGAAGAGAAGAGAAGAGAGAAAAAATATGCTTGACTGATTCCATAGACACAAACAGGGGCTTGAAAACTTGTATTGCCCTGCAAGCAATGGCTTGTGCCCTGCAGCACTGAACTGCTGCACTTATATTCCTCTGTCTAGCCTCATCCCCTCCAACATGGTCCTCTCATCTTGGGCAGGACAATCCCAAATGTCCCCATGGCCCTCACCACCACCCTGGGCAGCCCTGCTCTGCCTCTGCCTTGACATATGGACACTAGGAAAGCATTAGCTGAAAAGATCCTCCAGCTCTCTCAGCATTTTGTGAGAACCCTGTCTTTCCCACGTGAATTATTTAAAACAATGTTACAGTTTTGTAAACAGCTACACCTGTGAGTTGTTTGCCAAGGATTGTTATGGTTTTAGCTAGAAAATATTTAGAAACGGCTGGTTCAGAATTTGGCCAATCACCCCAAGGAGGGGATGGCCAGAGGACCAATTGTCTTATGCCACTTAATGCACTTCTTACAAACTAACATATAAAAAGACCTTACTTTTATTATTAAAGCCCTCTCTGTATTCTGGAGCCTGAACTCCGGGTCTTTTTTCCACCCATCCTCAGTGCAGCAGCAACATCGACACACTTGTTTTTAGTGCTGCCCAGGAAAGCTGAGGCTGCCCCATCCCTGGAAGTGTCCAAGGCCAGGTTGGATGGGGCTTGGAGCAGCCTGGGATAGTGGAAGGTGTCCCTGCCCGTGGCAGGGGTGGGACTGTGTTATCTTTAAGGTCCCTTCCACCCCAAATCATTCTGGGATTGTCACACACACACGCACCCGCTTTCCCAAACCAACCAACACAACCCAGCCTCCAGAACATCTCACTGCTGGGGCACCTCGTGGGAGCTCTCAGATCCTGCCTGTGCTGCTGCTGGAAGCAGCAGAGGCAGCAGGGCTGGGGGCTAAAGGGAGCTGGGTGGGATCCCTGCAGGACTGGGGAGGAAATCACCCTGTTCCCACTCCTCACCTGTCCACTCCCTCCTCGTTTCCAGGCGCTGCCGGGCAGGTTTGGCAGCTCTGTTAAGCAGGGAAAGGTCTGAACACTTGTTCTCAACCTGTCTGAACTACCCGGGCTGCTCGTGCTGCAGGTCCCAGGAGAAATAAAAATTCTCAGTATTTTCAGTCTTCCCCGCTGTGGCCGGTGCAGGTGATGTTTTTCACCTTTGAATTTCCTGCTTCTAAGGGCTGAAGCGAGGGGGAGAAAGCCATTAGGTGAGGGAAGGCTCTCGGTTCCTGCAGGCTTTGGAAAACTTCCCGGGGAGTTTGATGGGAGCTGTGGGTAAATGCTGGTGCAGATCCCTGCTCTCAGAGGTAGCAGAGCTGCTCCCTGCATGTCTCACTGCTGATTTATTCCCAGTGGTACCGGGCACAATGAGATAAATATGCAAGTGGCACAGCCGGGGTGTGGATGGGAACATCTCCATCTTCCCAGGTCAGTTTTAATTCATCTGTTTCAGTCAGCCTGGTCTCAGCCATCCACTTCTGACTCCAACCCAATTCCCTTCAAAGCCCGGCTCTGCCTGGATGCTGGGATTAAAATCTAGGTTTGCAGCAAACAAAACTAAGCATGTTTTATGAGGAAGAGTAACCTTGGGGGAGGGTTTGACTGCGGTTTCAAAGGCTGAGCAAGGTTTCTGTGCACAGCTCTGACTGAGTTCTGCTTGCTGTCAGCAATCCCTGCTATCTCCAGGCTGCTGACAGCCCGACAATCTCCGATACCGCAGGAAGGAAACAACCTGCGAGCTGCAAAGCCACCAGCCCACTTTGCAGAGAGAATGACAAGGTAGGAAAGGACAAAGGAACCCCAACACCTCTGGGGAAATAGGAGACTTGCCCACCGCTATCCTGGAAGCCCAGGGTCCCTCAAAAGCATTGTTCCCCGTGGCCACATGGCCTGGAGCAGCCTAGGCTGTCACCAGGAGCTGCTGCTCCACCAACAAACAGCCCTGAGGCTCCTTCTTCCTTAAAACCCCTTTAACCCCACCAATTCAAAAAGGACACAGCGCTTCAAAACCATGACTGCCCCCAGAACAGCAAGCACCAGGTCCAAACTGATCTTCCCAGGCTGGCCAGGGTGGTGCAGGACACCAGGGTGACCCTGCCCTGGGCTGTTCACCGCCAGGGAAGAGCAGGAGAGAGCAGGATGAGCCAGAGAGCTCCGTCCCTGCATCTCCTCCCGCTCCTCGTTATTAAAGCTGGCGTTTGTCATGTTAAGCAGCTGTTCTAACATAAAGCCAAACTGCCAAGAAAAATATGAGTGTTGCAGATGGGCGGCATTTTCTTCCTAACTGCTTTATTTTTATTTATTCGTGGGTTGTTTTTTTTTTTTTTTCTTTTCCTTCCCATCTCCTTCACCCTTTACAACTACCCCTGCTACTGCAGCTGGCTCTGTGAGCCACCATCCTGATAAGCAGCCGCTCGCTCGCTTCTTCTGGTCCTCGCAGGCTCTTCTATTCATTGTTGTTCCTCTGTCGCTACAAATTGGCACTTCTAAAGAGATTTCCAGGCCAAGTATTAACCCCCTCCGGAGCCCAGACACATAAACACACACGTTATTTGTCAAACGAGGGGAAGGCAGTCGAGCTGCAGGGAAATTTAAGTGACTTGTCTGAAAGAGCAGCGAGGAGTGAAGGCGGAGGAGCCGAGACAGACGTTCCTTGCTGCCACAGGATCTGCTCCCTCCTTCCAGCCCTGTCTGCAGCCAAACCCCTGAAATCCTCCGGCTGCCCCATAAATCAGCAAACTCAGCTCCTTTTCCGAGCTAGAAACAGGACCCAGGAGTCCTGACATCACACAGCACAAAATGAGGTTTCCTCTCATTGCAAATTCCGGTCGAAACTCCTTTTAGAAAAAAGTTTTATAGAGGTTTTTATTTATTGTCAACTCCTGGATGATAAAATGAGGCCGCTACAAGCCCTATTTATTTCCCACCCTCGCAGGAAACAGAGGGGCTGAGATGTGAAACAAATCCAGGGCTCCAGCACTGACCCTGGGCTCGTGCTGGTTCGCAGAGCGCCGGGTGATTATTTTATAATAGCTGATAGCATCTGTGATTTAATGCAGCTGTTAGAAATTAGCAAGGACTCCATCGAAAGCGTCCCAGTCACTCACGATAACAGGCTAATAAATCATTCCCCCAGTGCTCCATGGCATTTATGGTTCTATTTTAGAGATGCAAAGCATAGATCCGGCTGCTCTCCTGGATTTATTTTTATTTATACTTTTAATAATGCAATTAAATAAATAAATTTAGGATGTTGTGACTCTGTTGCCAAAAATGGCACCGATGAGAACTTCCCCTGCATGACTTCCCTTCGTTATTTTCTCCCCACTAGCCAATTAAAGGGAAAACAAATGGCTCCAAAGCTGCTCCGAGATATTGTTTCCAATGCACGGGGTGAAAAATCTCACACCACGGAAATCCAGGGGAGGCAGGAAGGGAGATGGGGGAGGAGAAGGAAAAGCTGGGGTGGCTGTCACTCTCCTCTCCATCCAGATTTCCTCCTATCACACCTCAGCCCTGAGGATCCAGAGGCCACATTTCATGGATACCTACAGCAATGCGCTCACAGCTGCCCAGTCCTCAATCAGCCAGCAAACCCAGCTTTATTAATTCCTTATGGGGTGATAATCTGGAGCATTCCTTATGCTCCTAAGTAAGCAGAAAAGCAGCAGTATCTCCCTGCTGTGGCTGCAGTCTGGGTGCTTATGATGCCTTAGGTTTTAACTTTTATATTTTTCCAATGCTGCATTCCCAGTGTGTAACTCTGCAGTGTCCTGCAGCCTGGGAGCTGCTGCTCTCTCATGCTGAGACAGACAGAACAAAGCCTCTCCAGGCTGCTCTCCAAGGACACCCAGCCCGGCCTAGGCCCAAAATGTGTAACCCAGCATCTGGAGAAGGGGGGCAAGCTGAGGGGAAATTCCATCATTAGCTAAAGTTGAATTGGTGAAATTGGGTTGAGATGCAAATGGCCCAAAGCTATAAAAGTGTGAAGAACTCGTGACTCGGGGTCCATCTTGGGTGCAGCCTTTGGCCTGCCCAGGGTGTGCCTCTGAAGGCCTTTCAAATAAATATCCACCTTTATTCCCTTCCTCCTGTCCAGTCTCTGTTTCTGGGTTGGCCTCTTTAGGCATCACTTAAAAACCTTCCCCAGAGCAGGATGCCTGACCCCAGAGCAGGAGGAGCTGTCCCGAGGATGCCTGGCCAGCCTGGCTCTGCACTGAGCCACATCACGATGGAGCACCCCCTGCCCTGTCTGAATCCTTCCAAACAAACCCTGGGGAACTGCATTTGCTGCCTGGGATGATATTAAAGGAATAAAAAGTAGCGGCTCTGAGAGCACCCTGCACTGCTCAAGCAAAGCTCGGAGGGGCTGGGACACCCAGGGGCAGCAGAACCGTCACAACATCACCCTAAAAGCTTAGGGGAGCCATCCTGCTCCCCAGAGAATGGCCAAGGCAGGGGGGAGCACCACAGACGGGGAGCTCTTTGCTCTGAGGCGGGCTCCAAACCCTTCCTTCCTTCTCCCATTGCTTGTGCCTCGTAGGAAAACACTTTGGGGCACTCTCGTGTCCCAAATGTCTCCATAAACTTCACAAAGGGTGCACTGAGGAGCTCACCCTCTGCTCACCATCCTCTGGGATCCTCCTGCCCCTGCCTTGGCACACTCGTTCTTCCACTTGCCAGAAACCAACACTCACCAGCCTTCAAATATCTCACTGATGGGGTTGGAGAGGAGAGGAGCCAAGTGGGGTGTTGGGAATTGGGAATTCAAATTCAGGATTGGGAGGAAAACCCTTCCATTCCCCAGGTTTGCATGCCAGGGAGAGGCCATGATGCATCTCTCCTGCTCTTCCCCCTAAATGAACTCCCTGAACACAGCATGTCCCAGAACACAACACCCACGGACAGCTTCGGGGTCACAGCTCCTCTCAAAGGGCTTCTCCGAAAGGTTTCACCAGCCTGGCTTTGCTCAGCCACTTCAGAGTGAGAGAGGGAAAACCTTGGGAGCAGAATTGGGACTGGAAGTGCCTTCAGTGACTCACAAGGGAGGTTCATTTTGGCTCACATTTTGAGCTTTTGTGGAGGGTTTTTTTTTTAAACTCCTTAAAATGAGCCTTGCCGTGTATCCCCTCACATGGCCAGTGAGCCTGACAAACACAGACATCCCTGATGCTTTTCAAGGTCAGCTTCACCCCTGGGGGGTTTCCATCACTTGGAGACCTGATCCATCCTGAACCTTGTGTGGAGAACCCTGACCCAAGGTGGGGAGCAAGCCTCACTTCAACATTACCGACCTCCTCACTCTCATGCCTTAAATCCCACCAAAATATTAAAATAAGACTGTTCCTTCTCCTTCATCTGAGGGTATTTTCAGATAACAAGGAGAAGGAACCAATTTATTTCTCAGTCACGCACTAAACTCTGGTGTTAGCAAGTTTGGAGTAAGCCAACACCCAATAAAGCCTGCACAGACTTCACTGGAGCTGAAGCAGATCTCTGCTGGGTCCATTTAAAATGCTCTAAGCATTTCCATCATATCCTTACTTTTAAGTAGAGTTACAGTCAGAAAAATTACTCTGCATACATGACCCCAGAGGTTTCATATTTCTTCTCCTGCGGTGACAGTTCCCAACCAGATCTGCTTAATTTACAAGTTGGGAGATAGGGTTGCTTTCCCCCCTCCTTAAAACTGCCAGGCCTGCAAATTCCTCTGGAATGGGAATAATTGCCTGCCCTCACCAGCTCTGCCACTGGAGTGCAGGATATACAGCACTGGGCATGGCTCCCGAGTGGATGGGACCAGGAATCCCATCCCAGTCCCCATCCTGGCTCTTGCTGACCATGAGCAACCCAGAAACTCAGAGAACACGAGGATCCCCAGCAATAAATGCTGAAGATGGAGATCTTTGGAGCTGCAGAAAGCCTCCATGCCTGGCTGTGAGGTCTCCTTTTAATTATAGAAACTGATTTTTTTTGCAATTACCGTTTAATATAATGCAATCTCTCATTAAAGCGAAGGGTTCAACTGCTCTGATCTTTTCCCATTTAATAAAGACAGCAGGAGAAGGCTCTGGGAATTGGCACCACCCACCAGACTGGCATCTCCAGCTCAGGAGCGCCGGCGCAGTCGGGTCAGCCAGGAGAGCTGCTCCTGGCATCTTCCCAGCTCCCTGCGGAGTGAAAACAAGCAGAGCTGCTCCCCGGTGCCCCGAGGAGGGAGATGGGAGGTGTTCCAAGGAGGGACCACACAGCCTGGGAGCTCCACGGGGCTCTGAGCTCCTTCTCTTTGCTCCCCCTCTAAGTTTGTTGGGTTCGCACATTTCCCGTGGATGGAGGAGCCACAAGTCCCTCAGCCCATCTGGGATCCTTGCTGCCCTTCCCAACACGCTGCTGCCATCCTCAGAGTTCAGCACCATCCTCAGTCCGACACTGAACCTCCACGGATGTCCCTGCTGGCCTGTGACGTGTTTTGATCCTGCAAAACCCCATTAATGCCTTTCTAAAAGAATTGAGTCTAGGCAGGCATTCCCATGGGTCCAGCCAGGCCTCATCCCACACCCAGCATCCAAAGGAAAAGTCCTGTTGCCTTCTTCAGAAGACATTTGGTACAATTATTCCCTTCCCTACCCCAAATCCTCCTCTTAGCATGCAAGAAAATGAAGCAGCCTTGATCTCCACAGAAAGAAGAGGGCTTCAGAAAGCACTTGTAGCAAGACTTTAATAATAAAAATTCTAATTAAATTTTTACATGTTTAAATACATTTGTCATGTATTTTCATTAACAGCATTCTGTGCTGTCTTTAATTTGATAATCTCCTCACCCTCTGCAAATAACCTACTCCAAGTCCTGCGGCACATCTGGCACGCCAGAGGCACGGGGAGCTGGAAAACATTCCCGAGGGTACACAGCACACAGGGGGCAGGGATCCACTGCTGGGATCAACAGGAATGGGAATGGGAAACACAACAGAGGGAGCAACCTGGCAATGGGTATCCACAGCCACGTTCCACCAGGTCCATGGCAAGGGGAGGTGTGGGAATGCTTTTCCTCCTAGGACGACTACACAGCATGAGGACAACAGGAATCAGAGGCAGCTCTCAGAAAACATCCTATTATCAAGACCATTGGCACACTAAAGACAAGCCACTCGATTTTCCAGAGCCTCAAAGATCTCCTGAGCTTCAGCTCCTCTCCCTAACGTGGAAGATAAAAGTGGGAAACAAGAAATGACCCCAAACATGCAAATCTTCAGTCACAGAATCACAGAATCATCACAGAATGGTTTGTGTTGGGAGGGACCCTAAAGCTCACCTTGTTCCACCCCTTCCACTGCCCCAGGCTGCTCCAAGCCCTGTCCAACCTGGCCTTGGACACTGCCAGGGATCCAGGGGCAGCCACAGCTGCTCTGGGCACCCTGTGCCAGGGCCTCCCTACCCTCACAGGGAGGAATTTCTTCCCAATATCCCATCTATCCCTGCCCTTTGTCAGGTTGAAGGCCTCACCCTTGTCCCATCAGTAGTTCTCAGAAAATATCCAATTTTTGAGACCACTGCCACTCTAAAGTCAAGTCCCTCAACTTCCCAAAGCCTTAAGGATTTGCTGAGCTTCAGCTGCTCTCCCTAATGTGGAAGATAGATGTGGGAAAGAAGAAATTACTCCAAATGTGCCTCAATTGATTCTGACTTCCATGATTCTATCTTTAGAGGGGGTAAAAAACCAGCAGCCTGATTCCAGCTGCTTGTTGATTCCTGCCTGGAGCAGCCTGGTGTTTAGTAGCTGGGCAGAGCTCTTCTGCAGTTATGTATTTATTTTATGAATATTATTATTATTATTATTTTTAACCGTGGAATCATTTTATTAATATTAATAAACCCGCAGAAAGTGCTAATTTCCTCCATCATTCTCCTAATTACCTCTATTGAATTGTGAGGATCATCTGCATGAATAATGATTCCCCGTGCATTCGCTTCGCCGTTCAGCAAAGGAATCGGCAAGAGCCGGATCCTGCACCCGCAGATGGCAGGGAAGGAGCTTTGGAACCACCACCAGATGCCTCCTGCAGTAACTCACGGCCTCTTCCCCATCCCCAAAATCCTGGCAGGGCCGCCAGATTCATCCTGCACGAACACAAGGGGTGGGACAGCTCTGCCAAGGGGAGGTGACCCTCCTGTGCTGCTTCTCAGGGCGCAAGCGCTCTCTCTGCTCCTCTGGAGCTCCAACACCTTCCCAAGTCCTTTCAAACAAACATCACGTGGACAGCCCGTGACTTTTTGTCAAACCTTCCTGGCCACTCCAGAGCCAGTGACAGTTTTGCCATGATTTTGGATGAAGCAGAACCTCAACCTGGGTTTTGGTCCCAAGAGAAGGAGCCAGCAGAGCATCACTGAGGGACAGCTGTGGCTGCCCCTGGATCCCTGGAAGTGTCCAAGAGAGGTTGGACGGGGCTTGGAGCAGCCTGGGATAGAGGAAGGTGTCCCTGCCCATGGCAGGGGGTGGAATGGGATTGTTTTTACAGAATCACAGAATTAACTAGGTTGGAAAAGACCTTTGAGATCATCAAGTCCATTCTATGACCCAACACCACCTCATCAGCTTTAAGGTCCCTTCCAACCCCAACCATCCTGGGATTCCAGGGTATCTCCCTTCATCACCCACAGGGACTGGGACCAGAAGGTTCTAGATGGAGTGGAGGAAGTTGCACCACAGTGACAACTATTCCCAAAGCAGGGTATGGAAGACAATCTTCCCAGGAAAAGACCAAGAACAGAAAAGCCTTTCATTTATTTCTTTTCTTGTTGCTGATGCCAAGACGTTTTTCCTTTCCAAGCCATCTATAAGCTCCTGAAACACAGCATGGGAACGTTTTCCAGCTCCAGAAACACCCCAAGCGCTGGTGTTCAGCACGAAACCAAGGAAGATGCATCAGTGTCACCTCCACGGCTCCTTCAGAGCGTCCCCGCTGTGCTGGCTTTGCAAGAGGAGCCGCAAGGAAAGGGACAGCAGCACATCTCTGCAGCGTGTGACTCCAGCCCAGGCTGGCAGGGACAGCTGCACAGCCCCCTCGGGCTTGCTGGGGGACCAGAAGTCTTTAAAATATGTATGATGTTCTTGGATGGGCTCCATCCCCTGCAGCTCCCCCACGCCAGCAGGCCTGAGGGATGCCAGCACATGGCACCGTGACACCTCTCCTCCTCACGGACCCTGGGCAGGACCTGGCACCCTCTGCCACCGCCGCTGCCTGCTGCAGGACAGCTGGCTAGGGAGAAAATTCCGAGCACGGAGGAGATCTCCGTAACCATCGCTGCTTTTTTTCATGGAAAAGCAGCTCTGACCAGCTGCTGGCTCAGGCAGAGGGAAAAGCTGGGATATTTCTGACTCCCCCAGCCTGTTCCACTCGCTGTGAGCACACTCAGCTTCTGTGACACCCTTCAACCACGTCCCCACGCTGCAAGGTGGCCACAGGCTGCCTCTCTGCCTCCACAAAGTTCCCTTTGGGAAAGGAACAGGACACACATCCGTGTTTTCCTGGTGGGGAGAGGGAGGGTGGGTTAGTGAGGCTCTCATTTTACAAGAGAGGCTGCCTGGATCATATTTGTATTCATTTTCATGAAATCCCCATAAAAGTCACTAATAGAACACAATCTGCTAATTAAATTTCACGCAGGAAGGCATTTTCACCTTAGATTAGCAGTGTCCTTGCACATTTTTTGCTACTAATGTACTAATAACATCTTATTTATCTTATAAATGAATTCCGTTAGACTTATCATTAAACTTGAGATATTAACGTGCTCAAATGAACTCAGCGTGAAAGGGGGGGGGATAATTCCAAAGGGATGGAAACAACACAAATCCATTTTCCTCCTATTTTGCAGCTGGGAAAGAAAGGCAGTGGGCTGGCAGCTCCAGGGAGCAATGTCCTGACTTTAATTGCTGCAGAGGTGTGAGGGAGGGCAGGGAGCTCTCATGATCCCGCAGATCCCACTGCCAGGGATGTTCTCTCCGAGCAGAGGACACACCCAGAGCTTCTGCACCCCCAGGTTTTCTTTGTGGGAAGGTCCATACTGAGTGATTTCACACCACAGAAGAGGATTGAGGTGCATCTCACCCCACCAGGCCACACCTACAGACCTCCATCCCAACTCAGGGCTCCTGCTTCCCAAGGAATCTCGCTCCCGCCACAGATGTCCCATCTGGGTGTGCAGACAGGCACCTGTTTCCCAGCCCAGGGCTTGGCTTTAAAATATTTGTGGAAAGGAGGAAGGAGGTGGGGGAGAGGCGTTCTTCATCATGAATCTTGGCAGGATACAGCTGCTTCCCCACGACTGGCTGGGAGATGGATAACGGGGAGGAGGCCAAGCTGCAGTGTTTGAATCCAGATCTGCTTCCCGAGAATCCTCCCCTTCCAGAACTGGATTTTCTGAGCACACGTCCTCGAGGCTCCCTGGCACCCGGCTCCAAGGAACACATCCCTGTCCTGCTGAACACCACCACGTCAGGCTGCAGTGCCAACCACCAACACCTCAGCTGTGCCTCAAGGAAGGGGATGTGTTTTTGCATCCAGCTTTTCATTCCGCCGAGGCTTTTCATCCCAGACCAAGCTTTAGTCTTTATGCAGATGGGATCAAATCCCGCCCTGGCTGAGCCAAACAAGAGCAGTGACTGATTCCTCCCCGGCACCTCCGTACGTGGCTACACGGTGTTTAATAACCAACTTCGCCCAAGAAAACAACATCCAGCCTGCGATGTTCTGACAGCAGCATTTTCTCCCCCTTCCTGAAGATCCACGACTTTCCCACTTGTAATTGGATGAGGCAACATTGACATCCAGTGGCCGATGAGATTAATCGCAGCGAAGCCGGAGTGAATTCCCGGGGGATGGAGCGAGCGCTCGGCAGGGGCTGGCGGTGCTGGGAGAGCTGCAACAGGCAGCGAACAGCAGCATCCCACCGCTGCACATCCCTGCCGCGGCCAGCACCGCACAAACCAGCGGGACAGGCGCTCCAGGCGGGTATTCCCAAATCCTCCTCCACGCTGGAGGGGGCTGCGGGTCAGCAGCACAAATCAGCAGCTCTGCTCCGGCTGGGAATGGGTGAATTTGTGCTGGTGGCCCCCTCATTTTGTGTCCCAGTCTTGTGAGAAGCCCAAACGCTGCAGGGTGCAAGCCAGAGCTGCCCTGCTGTATTTCACAGAATCATTGTTCCCAGAATCATTTATGTTGGAAAAGCCCCCTAAGACAGCCAAGTCCAACCATTAACACTGGATTTTTCCTGGTGTCTCACCAGCACCTGCTGTGATGTTCCACGGAGCTGGGGACACATCTCCTTGCTAAACACAGATCCCTCCTGCCAGAGAGCAGCATTTCCACCTTTGCCTGCTCCCACACGGAGCCAAAACCTCCCAGATGAGCACCAGGCCCTGCCCAGGAGCCTCTCTGCTGCCTGAGGCTCAATCTGGATCTACCTCCCCATCTGCCCCAGACCCAGAGCTCAGCCCATCACCCACCCACCAGCTCTTGCTGTGTTTTACCTCTGCAGCACCGTGGCACAGGGCTGAGACAGACTCCCAGGATGGTTTGGGTGGAAGGGACCTTAAAGCCCATCCAACCCCCCCCCCTGCCATGGGCAGGGACACCTTCCACCATCCCAGGCTGCTCCAAGCCTCATCCAACCTGGCCTTGGGCACTGCCAGGGATCCAGGGGCAGCCACAGCTCCTCTGGGCACCCTGTGCCAGGGCCTCCCTGCCCTCACTGTAAAGGTTTTCTTTACAATCTCTAATCTAAACCTGTCTTCTGTCACCTTAAAGCCATCCCCCCTTGTCCTGTCACTCCATGCCCTTGTGAATTTTATGGATACCATTATTACAGATAATTTGATGACTTCTCATTCTCCAAATGCATTCCAGATGGAAGCTACAGCTGGACACCTGCAAGGTTTGGGGGAATTTCTGTATTCCTCATTTACAGACAACAAAACTGAGGCCCCAGGAAAGGAGGAAGACTGTGATGGATGGGGCAAGGCTGTAAATCCCAGGTCAAAGGCTGAATCCAGGCCATTTTGCCAAGCACAGAACAATCTGCATGCCTGTAGGGGCATTTAGATGCTGTTCCCTCCCCAGACAGCTGTAAAAAACAGAAAGACTCCCCCTCCTCAAATCTGCTTTAAAGGTTCTCCAGTTTCTGCGGGGCTTTAATTTTATTAAAAAAAAATACTAGGGCAGATTACGTGCTGCACAATTAAATATTGATTGGGAATTCTCCCCAAGTAAGTTTCCCCCCTCCATCTCTCTGCCTCCGCGGGGAGATGTCAAGTTCTGTTTCCTAAGCTGTCCCCATCCAGTGATTACGTTCATTAGGACACCAGTGTTGTGGTTAAAACTACTTTCTTTGCTGCTGTACGTTTAATTAGACAACTCTTTCCCAGAAATTATTTATAGCCAAGCTTGGGAGCTATAGTTAGTCCGAATGTAAATAAGATTCAAAAGGGAAATCCCAGGGCACCCCTGTGGCTGGTGAGCCGCTCGCTTCAATCCATTAGCACTGGTCCCAGCGCCCCTGCTTAGCACAGCCTTCCAGGGCTTTATGGCTGCAAGTTGTGCTATTTAACAAAATAATAAAGCTAACCAGCCCAGGAACAGGTTTCCAATCCAGCTTCTGATGGACAGAGGATATTTTCCCTCCTGTCAGCGCAGGGAGCTGGGAAACTCCACAGCTTGCAGAAGGAACGGGACGGAGGAGGAGGAAAACAGCAAAAAGCATTTGCCCTCAGTGGGAAAAACCTCAGATTAATTAGAGCAATAGAGAACTTTCCAAACCCCTGAGAACACCTGAGCAGGGTTCTGGGTTTGTTTGGAAAGGCTGGGTTTGGAAATGTACCAAGGAAGGAAGGACCCAGACTAAGCCCAGCGTCTCAAAATCCTTTGCAGCACATCCGTGACCCGTCACAGCACCACAATTCCTGCAAGAAAAGCAAGGACTCAGCTCTAATCCTCGTCAAAATGACCACAGAATGATAGTTTAGAGTCACAGAACCATTAAGGTTGGAAAAGACCTCCAAGATCATCAAGTCCAACCTCAAGTTGGAAGGCATATTTAAAGATCAACTAGCTCAACTCCCAACCAGACCAGCTCACGGCCACTCCCACCGCCTCCAGGTGGGCTGCTCCTCCCAGCTCTAGTCCTCCTCCTGAGCCTCTTTGGAAGCAGCATGGTCAGAGGACCAAATATCACAGAATTCCAGGATGGTTTGGGTGGAAGGGACCTTAAAGCTCATCCCATTCCACCCCTGCCATGAGCAGGGACACCTTCCACTGTCCCAGGGTGCTCCAAACCCCATCCATCCTGGCCTTGGACACTTCCATGGATGGGGCAGCCACAGCTTCTCTGGACAGTGGCTCTGCTTTCAACCCAAATTTAGTCCTCGGCTGGACAGGCACGCTCATCCCATCGCTCATCCCACCCTCCTGCAAGAGCTTTGTTGGGAACACTTGCCAACCATCACATCCACCATGCACTAACAGCACAATCCAGCTGGGATCCTCCTCCTGCCTCTCAAACACCGGCATCACTCGATGGGTGATTCACGGGGTTAATCTTGGATTTTCACACCTTTGTCTCTCCTCCTGGCATTTGAGGGAGAGGAAAACCACGCTCCAGCGGTGTTGTGCAGCACAACAGCACCGAGCTGCTCGGAAATCACTGCTCCAGGCAGGGAGCAGCAGCACAGCCACGCACGTGGAGTGGGGGATAATGCCGGAAAAATGGTAAATCTCTAAAAACCACAAATAACGAGCAGCACGCTGGAGATCTCTGCACCGGGCACGGCATCTGCTGGCTGCATCCACACGCCACACGTGGCTCTGCTGGGAGCAGGAGGAGATGCAAAATTAAACGCCAAAATCTCAGCTGTCACTTCTGATTTCGGCTGCCACCACGCCGAGCTCCCCGGCGCCGCAAAGCCGCCTGCGCGAGGCGTCCCAGCCCCGATGGTGACAGTGCCAGCAAGTGCCACCAGCCCTGCCAAGCCCAGGCAGGAGCCATCACCGTTCTGGAGAGTAACACCATGGGGAGGTCTATTATTTTAAACATATAATTGATTCTAATTCATCACTTATCGCACAGTGACAGATTTTTATATAGTTTATTATCTCAGTCGCAGCACGAGGGCCCGGGGGGGCTGGCTCCTATTGTTCAGCAGTTCCTGCTCCTGCCTCATCTCTAGCTGCTCCCGTTATCTGTCTGATTAAGTTAGGGATTCTGGTATCTCCGGGTCCCCAGGTAACTGTCAGCACTCACATCCTCCTCTGGCAGTGTCTCAGCAGCCTTTGTGCCCCTCTCCTCCTTGACCCGGCTGTCACCGCAGCCACCGCGCTCGGCTGATGCTTCAGGGGACACAGAGGTGGCCGTCACCCCCTGCTCCCAGCATCCAAAAACTCAGGTACCACGGGATCAAGCCCTTTGGGGAAAGGAACCTGCACCCTGCTGCCTCCATCCCTCGCTCTGGCACTTCAGCCAGGAAATGGAAAAGCAGCAAAAAGAGAAGGGGCCCAAACCCGCCTGGTCTAACACAGGGATGCACAAACACCTCGCTGCTTCCCTGTTGGGTTACACTCTGTGGTGATAGAGAGATAAGGCCTGGAGCCCTGAGAGAGAGCCTCTTTCCTGGGCCCGGAGGTGACCCTGGGACTGGATCCAGCTCACCGGGGATGGGCGGAGAGAGGATCGTGGTTTGTGGACAAGGCTGGAGCTGTGAGAGGTGATGATTGTGGTTTGTGACCTTCTGGGGCATTGTTTACCTGTTACCATAACAGGCAATGTCTGTGCCCTGCCCCAGGGGCTGGGGGGACACTGTGGTGAGCATCTTTCCTGTTTCCATGATGTTCTACCCTGTTGTGGGTGGGTATTTAGGGAATTTGGGCTGCTCAATAAACGACTTTGCACCTCCAGCCCGTGTGTGGAGTTACTGCCCACGCGTGAACACTGCGCTTCCCAACCCCATCCAAAACCAACCCAGCCCGGACCCACAGGGCTGGGCACTGCTGCAGACTGGAGAGTCCCACTCCTTCTCCTCCTCCTTCTCCCCAGTGCTTCCCCTCGCGCCACAGCAATAGGGGATCACAGCCAAAATGGGTCGATTTGCAGAATTTCCATTTCACAAGGAGCTTTCAACTCCTCCACGCTTTGTTTTCGTTCGGATTCGGAATGAAAAAACCCAAAAGCAGCCGCACACTTTCTTCCGATGAGCTCAGCAACTCCGAAACTGCCAGAAACCAGAATTTTCCTTTGACGCTTTAAGGAGCCACTTTGCAATTTCGCCATTTCATTTCAGCATTTTAGATTATTTTGAATTATTTCTACAACATTTCCCGGTGCTAAATGCAACGCTGAGCATCACACAGCACAGCTACGAGGGTGTCATTATGTGACATAACATAATGATTGAAACATTTGATCCTATTTTAAAATCATTAAGGGCTGCTGCTTTTCCATTCTGATTGAAACATCTTGGAGTTGTTTTGTTTTTTTTTTCCCCTAGATCAAAGCATGTCTTGTTCAAAATGTAAGGAAACAGTTTGACATTGTTCAAAAATGGCGTCAAAACCGGTTTTTACAACACAAACAGCAGAGACTTTCATCTCCGTGTCAAACTACTTCATTACAACAACAAACACGAGGCACTTTTATCTAAAACTGGGATGTTTTAGCTGACTTTAAGTAGCAGCTGCCCTTAATTATTTCAAAAACAAAAGGAAACACTGCAAGGATTAATCTGCTTTGGTGCGGGTGATGTCTCGTAGAAATTTATGAATTATAAAAACAAACCTCCAAACACAGTCACGTTCAAGCAAAACTTTAAAAAAATGGAATCCTTCAGGATTTTTCTGCTGAGGAGAGCAGCGTGAGGGAGGTCTGTGCATCCGTGGGGCAGCAATATCTCTGCTCTGTGAGCCTTTTATCAGCCATCACCAGGTGATGTAAATCCAGGTGTGGCATAAAAACCGACAGCCCTGACCTCACAGCAGGTAATTCCCAGCAAACACACCTGGAATGCTCAGGAAGGAATTTTTGCTGAGGGCAAAAAGGAAAGCTCAGTTCTGGCTTGGACTGGATGTCCCAGCAATGCCACCCCTGATGTCCCCTCACTGCCAGGGATGCTCTGTACAGCCAGGAATGAGTGACATCACCTAGCCACACCTTGATAGGCTTTCATTTGATAGGAGATACAGTCAAAATTCCTCCCAGTATCAGAAGGGAGTCTCCAAGGAAGCTGAAGAGGGTCTCTATCAAGAACTGTAGTGCCAGGACGAGGGGAATGGATCAAACTGAGAGCAGGTTTATATTGGGATATTGGGAAGGACTTGTTCCCTGGGAGGGTGGGGAGGCCCTGGCACAGGGTCCCCAGAGAAGCTGTGGCTGCCCCATCCCTGTTCAGGGCCCTGTTGGATGGGGTTTGGATCATCCCATGGTTTTTTTTGCACAGAACCCAGTGCCAGTGGAGCTGAACTGTCCAACCCCTTGAAACGGCGGGAAGGAAACGAATAGTAACAATAATTATAAATACAACTTAGACTAAACAACAGGATATTTTCCAAACACACACCTACACACGGAGAGGGGGAGGCTGCAATCTGCCCAGGCTTCAGTGGTGATTCAGACGGGATCTGAGCGATCCAGAGAGAACCACGCTGAAATGGAGTGAATTAAACACACTGCCTGACCAGAGAAACTGCCATGAGAAACACCAGCTTAGAAAAGACAACTTTTCCCCTCTTTGGGTGCCCACTGACACCACAGTGGCAGGTGACCAGCGGCAGCTTGGGCACGATGCTGCCGTTCCCCGGAGCCCTGCATCCATGCTGCATCCTTGGAAACCAAAACCCTCTGCTCTCACAGCACAGAAGAGGCCCTTGAGGTGCTCTCAGCTCTTCCTGAGAGAGGCTGAATATTCCAGAGGTGGGCTGGGGCTGGGCTTTCGGGTGCAGGAAGGAGAGCACTCGTTTCCCCGCCAGCTACAGCCTTTGCTGCTGACATTTTGCTCAGTGCTCGATGAGCTTCCTCCCCCACTTCCCCTAGGAATGACACCGCTGTTATCTCCACTGCATCTAAAGCACACACAGACTCAGTTTAGGGACAGTTAATTTCCAATTCTTTCCAGATGGGTTGGAATAATATCCCCAGGTGGTAAATACATTATTAAGAAGGCAGTTTGGTGTGAAATTGGCTATTAAAATATAGATAAAGTTTAATATATTGAGCTCCTTGTCAGAAAAATCACTTTAGAGGGAGCTTATTATTTGTTTGATATTAAAAGAGTCACAGCTCCGCTCCAAGTGACAAATGGGGAGGGGGAGGAAATGCCACCAGTAATGAACAAAAGCTTTTTAACATTTAAATTTAGGTTTCCGCTCAAGGCCCCGTGCTGTTGCGGGCACAACTGTCCAGCAGATCCATCCGGCATCCCTGTCCATCCCAAACCCTGATCCATCAGCAGGGGCCAGGAATGCATCCATCCCTGCTCATCCCAAACCCTGATCCATCCTCAGGGGCCGGGAATGCCGCATCCCTGCCCATCCCGGACCCTGAGTGCCCATCCCGGACCCCGGGTGACCATCCCAGACCCTGAGTGCCCATCCCGGACCCTGAGTGCCCATCCCGGACCCTGAGTGCCCATCCCGGACCCCAGGTGACCATCCCAGACCCTGAGTGACCATCCCAGACCCCAAGTGACCATCCCAGACCCTGAGTGCCCATCCCGGACCCCGAGTGCCCATCCCGGACCCTGGGCGATGCCGCAGCAGGAACACACTTTGCTCTCCTTTGGGGAATTTCAAAGCAAGGCACCTCCCCTCCTTGCTCCGTGATTCCTCACCCTCTGGGGCATTTAGGGGCAGAAATCAAAACAGGAATAACTGAGAGGGAAACCCCACTTTATAATCAATCCAGTGGGATCACAAACCCCATGGCATGACGTGGGATGCTCTAATGAGGGCGAGACTCCAAAAGGAAAAAGTTTTACAGCAAAACCAGAATAAAGCTTTGGGATGCACTTCCCACACAGCTGGAGCAGCAGCATCCCCGCCTGGGTGGGATTCCTAAAGTACAATCATGCAAAACATCCCTGCTCTGATACGGATTAATCAGAGGGAGAGAGACAAGCTGCATCTTCCCGCGGCTCCGCGCGGGGCTCGAGTTAGGTCTCCTATTACTAAGACTTCATTAGTTTTACAAAATATCCTACAGAACATTTTCTAGCGGGCTATGAAGAATCATAAATAATTAAAATTAAATTACACTTGTCAAGGAAATGAACGAACCGCTTCTCCGCGATGCATTTTCCTCCCGAGCTTATTCCTTTATTTTTAAATCTCGTCCTTAAAAACTTTGCCGGTTTTTCCAAGCTTAGAACAATGTGTTCTTTGGACAAAAAAATGCCACCGACCTGATTTTTACCCCAATTAGCCACAAAGCAGAAGAAATGACAATTTAAATCAATGGTGCTGCAGCACATGTACCCACATTTGAAATCAACAGCGGTGTTAAAAGCATTATTAATCAGCATTATTATTAGCTGGCAATTAGCAAACTTCAATAATTGGCACTTATTAGATCTTCCACTTGATGAGAATTTACTGTCAGAAGCCTTTGAGGGGAGGCACAATAACAGTGGAAAACATCTTAACTAATTAATTAAGCCTCCCAACAGCCCCAGAATCCTTATAAATTAAAAAAAGAAAAGGGGAAAAAAGGCATTTTGTCCCTGCCAGAGTTTGTGTCAAGGCTCCTTACCCCAAATTAAGGAGGCTCCCAGATGGCACCGTCACACCACTGCCCCGTGCAGGAACTGGGCCCCTCTCTCACCTTCTTGTGCCTTTTAGTTGTAGTTATTTATCTGTTTTTTTTCCTCCCACTTGCCAGAAATACCTAAAAGTCCTTTGCACAAGTTCCCACCCCCCAGAGGCACAGGGATCCCTCTGGGGATGGAGCGAGGCGAGGCGAGGGGCCGCCTTTTATCTCCCATTTCTGTTCTCCCTTAGGTTCTAATGGTTCGGATGTTCTATCAGCAGTCCTGCTCTGCTCTGGGCAGAGCTCCGTGAGCCTGGCTCACCTGAGACTGGACCCGTGCCTCAGTTTACCCCGTCACCATGCACATCCCCCTGTGTTCATGCTTCGTTAACACCTGTAATGGGATTGGAGCTCCGGGGATGAAAGGTGGGATAGCAGCGCACAGCATCAATGAGTTAATCAATACCTAATTCCTCCAATATTTGCAAAAACAATAAAAATATCCCTGAAAACACCATGTACCCGGGGAGCTTTACAGACCCAGATTTACATCCCGGGGCTGCCCACGCTGATCCTGACACTTCATTGCCCAGAAATCACTTTTCATCCAGGGGTTTTTTTTGGCTTTCTCCTGTAACACAAGGGGATGACCGAGCAAGAAGCACCTTAAATAATCCCACCCCTTCATCCTGGCGTTGGAGAAGTTGGAGAACTCGTGGCAGGCAGTACTGTGGATAATAACAGGAGAGCCACACAGACTGAGTGCTGTCCCATGGAGAAAGGTGGGGTACAGCAGTAGTTACTTCTGTTTAACTTACCTGAATCAAACAAATAATAAGCTCCCTCTAAAGTGATTTTTCTGACAAGGAGCAGCAGGGAGACCAAAATCCCTCAATGATCGCCAGAGCCTGAGTGGGACAACGGAGGTGATGGTGCACTGGGGCTCCTTTCCCATCCAAAGGGTGCTGCGAGCACATCTGCAACCCCACACACATCCCCTCTGGAGGATGCCCACAAGGCTTGGGAGAGGAAGATCCAGGTCTCATTTACAGTCTGTTCCATACTGCACTGATTAGCCAAGCACCAGCCCAGAGCTGCAGCTGCTTCTCCAAAGAAAACTCCCACCCCTCCGCGCCATCTCCTCCTCGCTTCTCTTCCCCGGCACTCAGACACAGGCAATTATCCACCGAGCCCGGCTCCCGGCCCTCCCGCCCAGCCCAGAGCCTCCACCCCCGGCTCCCTGNAAGGTTGCTGCTGCTCCTTTCAAAGAAGGCCTGGAGAAGTTTGGCGGAGAGGCGGGGCCGCCCGCAGCCTTCCCCAGAACGTCTTATTAGAGTCACTTTCACACATCGCTTGAAAGCCGCCTGACAACATCCTCCCTTTAACAAAGCAAATATTGTATAAATTAATAGTCCTTCAGGGAAAGACAGAGCCAAGCGCTTCCCACGGCAGCCCTGACGGCCACTTTGCACAACCTGCTCTCGGGGAGGTGACATGGGGACAAACCCTCCACCCTGGGAATGACACTCGATCACGTCCCTCACTGTTCCCAGCTTCTTATTGTAGGGAGAAGATGCTGGCAACAACTCTCATAGAATTGTGGAGTCATGGACTGGTTTGGGTGGAGAGGGACATAAAGAACATCTCATTCCAACCCCTGCCATGGCAGGGACACCTTCCATTATCCCAGGCCGCTCCAAGTCCCGCTCAACCTGGCCTTGAACAGTTCCAGGGATGGGGCAGCCACAGCTTCTCTAGGCGACTTTCTCCTTGTTCAAACCCCCATGGAAAGACCCGAGAGCAGATGGAGCTCCCTGCACCCTACCCAGCCACTTCCCAACCACACGTGGATGTCAGATGCACCTCAAAACCTCCACGGAGGAGGCTGCAGAAAGTGAAACGGGCCCTGAATCCTGATTGCCCTCTGCTGCTGCATTCCTGAGGCAAGCCCAAGGATCCCTCTCGTATCCCCATCAATATTTCAGCGCGCACGTTTGTAATTTATGAAGGTAAAGCGACGCTTCTGCGAAAGCCATCGCGTGTTCTCAGCTCTGCTGCCTGCAAACCCGAGGGCTGCTCCCACTCGCTGCAAGTCGCAGGTGCAGGAGGCCTGCAGAGAGGAGATAGGCTGTGGGCTTTGTTCAGAAAAACCAGGAGACTCCCGGATTTGAAAGGCACTGGAAGCGCTGCCCAACCTGGTCTCCTCCACCTGCCACTCATTCCTGCTGCGTTCGGCTCCCGGGGTGCAGCGAGGAGGATGCGGGGCTGGAACGCCAGGCAGGAGAGCTGCTGAGAGCATGGCCGGGGGTGGTTTGGTGTTAAGATGGAGCTTGAAATCCTCCAAGAGAGGCTCACACCTGCCTCTGTGCGGACTTTTTGTAGTGGGACCTTTGGCCATGACGTGCCTTGGCTTTGCTGGCCCAGCCTGGGAACCCGCACGCAGCCCATCCTGCCTCTCCCTGCTGGACTCCTAAAAAACACATCCCCCACTGTTCCCAGCTTGTTATTGTAGGGAGAAGGTGCTGGCAACAACTCCCACGGAATTGTGGAGTCATGGCCTGGTTTGGGTTGAGAGGGACCTTAAAGAACATCTCATTCCACCCCCTGCCATGGGCAGGGACACCTTCCACTGTCCCACGTTGCTCCAAGCCCCGTCCAAGCTGGCCTTGGACAGCTCCAGGGATCCAAGGGCAGCCACAGCTTCTCTGGGTGACCTTTTCCTTGTCCAAACCCCCATGGGAAGATCGGAGAGCAGACGGAGCTCCCTACACCCCACCCAGCCACCTCCCGACCGCACCAGCCTCCCAGAGGCTCAGCCCCCGTGGCCTTTGCACAGTGCTCCTAAAAACACCCACGGAGCTGGCTGCTGCTTTTCTCTCTTCCCTGACTTTGCTGCTATTCCCTTTCATCGTGTTTAAAACCCCTGAGCTCGCACCTCCATCCATCCCCGCCTGTGCGCGGCCCCTCGCCAGCGCCCCGCAGTTGATTTAACCTCTGTTATCTCTGTGATTAGCCCCGCCATGGAGCAGATAGTTGGCTCTTATCAGCCCATTAAAGAGCCAAAGAACGCTGTTACCAGTTTTTTATCTGCAAAACGCACACAAAGCCCCGCTGATTATTCTATTAATTTGTTAATGAACCTGTCTTGCCAGACAGACTCTCAGCGCCTTTCCAAGTAGGGGCAGGGAATTTTAATCTTCCTAGGGGTTCAGACCCTGGGCTCACAAGGTTTTTCAGCTCCAAACTTCTGTGGGATCTGAAACAGAAAGTTCAGCCCCGTTATCAGCTGCCAAACACATCTGTGAGGGTTCAGAAACTGCTCCTGAGCGGTGCTGCTGCTAAATCCGGAGCAGGAGCAGCTCTGAGAGCGAGCACCAAGGCCGGGCTGGCTGCTGAGCCCTTTCCACAGCAGCGCCCAGCCCATCGCTTAGCTGAACCAACCCCGAGATGATGTTGGGCACCTTGAGCCCGACTCTGAGGAGTGCCAAGCATCCAGACCAGCTCAAAATCCTCAATTTCCCGATCGAGAGTGCCACGGAGAGCCTGCACTGCCAGTGCTGTGGGGACAGGGTCCGCCTGGGGCTGGAGGTACTCCTGTTTCTAATGAAAGGCGGCACCAGGACCCAAGGGCACAAAGGGAGGGAAATCAAAGTGCTGCTTTGGACATCAGGAAGAATTTCTTCACTGAAAGGACTGTCAGACACTGGAAGGGGATGTCCATGGAGGTGGCGGAGTCCCCATCCCTGGAGGTGTCCAAGGAAGTACTGGACCTGGCACTCAGTGCTCTGGGCTGGTTGACAAGGTGGGGATCAGTCACAGGTTGGACTCGATGATCTTGGAGTTCTTTTCCAGCCTAAATTCTGTGATTCTATGACCTGACGAGGAAGGTCTCCTTCCCTGCCAAGGACAGTTCAAAATCTTCCATCTGACTCAGAAATAATGAGATATTAAAGATAATATATTTGAGGCTGCTTTTGTCGACCCTCTGAGCCGCTGAGATTTGCAGGTGCATGCTCTCTTGCTCTGCAGGAGCCTTCCCACAGCACCTTAATGCCTCCCAATCTTTAATATATTTACTCTTGCAACCCCCCTGTGCAGAAACGGTGATATTACAACTGCAGAGAGACTAAGATGACACAGAAAGACAGCAGCAAAATGAGAGGTTCAGCCTAAATCACCTAAATCCTGGGCTGGCGCTGTAACCAGCAGCCTGCTCTTCCTCCCTCATAGCTGCTTGTGGCCAGAGCTGCTTCAAACTGGGGAACAGATGAAGAAAAGACCCAAAAAACCAGAAAACCATGGTGGGCCTGTCGGGACTGGGCTGCATTCCTGGCTTGCAGAACACATTTGTCTCCTTGGCCCACCTCCTCCCGAACAAAAAAGCCCAACCCCGTGGCCTTCCAGTTATTTTTAGGCAAGGATAGCTGGATGCTTAAGCACTTTTAAAGATGCCAATTGCACAACAAATTAAATGTGTAACCCTGGAGCACTCCGAGGATGAATGCATCGAGGACAAAAGAAGCATGCCATCACACCCACACGCAGCTTTGTTTACTCCGCATTCATACATGACTCCGTTGTCACCTCCATCCCTGACTCCTAATAATAAAAGACAAAAGGCAGAGAATTCCTGCTCAAACCCCCAAAGTCTCCATCTGATATGCACAAATGCAATTTGTCTCCAAGCCTCTGGAGGCCCGTGGTCCAAGGGAGATGAATACAGAAAGAGCTGCGGGTAGGACCCAGCCCAAGTCCTGCCACAGAGCCTGGAGTCCAAGCCAAGCTCAGCCATCACAGCCTTATCCAAAAATTTGGGCCCAAGCTCCCTGGACAAGCTCAGACATTTACATATCTGGAAGCAAACGATTTCCCACGGACATTCAAGAGCTGCCTCTGTTCCTATAGGAACCCTCCCTGTTTATCGTGCCGTGTATTTTGTATTCACGCTCCTGGCTTTCAGCTGTGCTCTCCAAATCAGCCCTCCTGTTTTTATGCTGAACCAGGGCTTGATGTAAAAACCAGAACCGATACTACACCATCAAAGCCACGTCACCTTTGTTAGATCCACCACTCAGAGCCTCCTCTTCATTCGTCCTTATCTCCTCTGAAATGAGTCACCTCATTTAGAGTACACATTTTGATGCCTCGCCCCAAGTTTCCTCTGATACATCCCCAATTCCAGAGCAGACTCGAAGTTTCTTTCAACCAAAGCATTTAAAAACCAAAGCATCCCCAGCACCTGGCAGGGCACGGAGCAGCTGGGCCCGCAGGTCTGCTCCATCTGCTGCTGGCAGCGCCTTTCCAGGTCAGAGCACGTTTGCACTGCACACAGCAGAGACAGCTCGTGCTGTAAGGAGGCCAGAGGAGCTCTGCAATAACGATCCCAAGCATAAAACCACAGGATCCACGGCTGAAAGGAAACGGGGCGGTGTGGGAGACAGGCAGCTCTGGAAACAGGCAAAAATACCCATTTTGCACCCAAACACGGTCTCCCACAGATCCTCGGGGAACAGCCTGGGGAGGTCCAACATGTGGGAGGAGCAAGCCCCACACAGCCCCAGGGACAGGGTATTTATCCTCCCAGACCCTCATACCCAACATTGGACTTTGAACCCTTTCCTAAGGGAAAGGCCACAGGAATCCCTGCTTTTGTTTTATTTCTGGAGACTGATTTAACAAGAAACACACCAGGAAAAAAAACATCCTTCAACTAGCAATTTTCTACTACCTGAGAGTCCCTTTACAGCACTCCTCGCCACACATTTTGCATTTTTTTCCCTCGCCACTACAAGGTAACACTCAACACACAAAGACAAACCCATCTGTGCAGTTTTCAACCTGGTGGTTTCCTACAGCTGAGCACAATTTGGTGTCATCTCCTGTCAATGGTTCTGAGCAATAAATACCAGCAACAGCACAGGAAAAGGAGCTGAGCTGGAACACATGGGGGGAAAAAATTCTGGGAAGGGGTCATTCTTCCTTCTACAGCCTGGTAAAGGGAACTAAACCTCCAAATGCAAGCCTTGTGTTATCACACAGCCTGCTCTTCCCCAGAGCATCATCCAGGCATCGTCGCCCCACAGGACTCCTCAGAACCCAGGATCCTGCCAACAGGCACTGTCGTCCTCCTCCCTGCCTGCACCTTTCTGTCTAACCAGTGCTTGGTATTTGAGTCTAAAGGTTAATTAAGTGTGGCTGCAAGAATGAAAGGCCACAATCAATTACCGGGCCTGCTTGTCCATTTGAGTCAATTTTTAATCATGGTGATTTGGTATTTTGGGAGGCGTGGGGTGAGGAGAAGGGCGAAATTCTCTTTCTTTCCTCTCTTTTTGAAAGGTATTTATTGAAGCTGGATAATTCCCCTGTCTCCAGGCAGACAGCACGCCTTCCCCTGGCACCCGCCACCTTCTCTCGCCTTCCCTTTGTTTCTGCAGCGCTCCAGAAGAAGGAAGCAGAGATGGGGAAATGCAAGGAAAAGAGGATTCAATTCATTCCCACTGCTTCCCCAGGCTTTTCCTGTCCTGAGGCTGGAGGGAGTGGAAGTGGACCCTGCACAGAGCTGGGGCAGCACACGCACATGTGCCCTCAGACCCTCACCTCCACAGCTCTTAGAACTCTGCCCAAAACTTGTTTGCTCCAAGATAAGCACTTCCAGAAGTCATGGGCCACCCATCTACCTTCTCACCTGGATAAAAGCCCCCCAGCACTCTCCAAGCATCATTCCAGGTGTACCCTGCTCATATTCACACCACACGAACACAAGCCTTCCAAACCTGAGCCACCCACACCCCCCAAAACACTCCCTGCCACCACACCAACACTCACCCCTTCACACACAGCCACCGCCGCAAGCACACCACACCCTCCCACCCCCCAAACAGCTCCTTTTGCCCGTTGAAATAATTAACTATTTAAAATTCAACCAGTGCTAATCACAGCAGCCCGGGCTGTGTTCTCATTACCCGGGATCAATTCCTGTTTAATATTCACCTCCAGGGGCAGATGTGGCTGGAACAAGTTGCCGATTTCTCTGTGCTACGCCAAAGCTAATGAGTGGCTCCTGCTATTGTAGTACAGTCACTCTCCTGTAATCAGTCAAAATAACAAGCAGCAGCACCTTCCAGGGACGCAAAGTCTTCTACATAAATACACACAGACAGTCAGCCACGCCAATGGACTTCAAATCTCCATGAGCTATGGCCAAGGCACAGCCCTTTCCCCAGCTCCTGGCTCGGGAAGCAGCTCCTGGGGCATCACTGCCATTTGCAAGAGCTTGTGCACATCTGGGAGCTCCTCTGGCTTCGAAGCATGCACAGCTGTCCCTGCATCCCTGCACACACACCTGGAGCAGACATGCTCCTTGTCCATCTCTATCTCCAACAAACAGATTTGCCCGCCAGGAGAATGATCTGCAAAGTCATTCCTGAGGAGTTCCGTGTGTTGTACATCACACGCAGTAACTCTCAGCCCTGAGAGCAGTTCCATGTGTTGTACATCACACGCAGTAACTCTCAGCCCTGAGAGCAGTTCCATGTGTTGTACATCACACGCAGTAACTCTCAGCCCTGAGAGCAGTTCCATGTGTTGTACATCACACGCAGTAACTCTCAGCCCTGAGAGTCACCCTGCCCTTCAAGCCTCTCTCCATAGAGGAACACAGGGCTCCTACAAGAGAACAGCAAGGAAAAACCACCCTGCCTGCTCCCTCCGAGGCGTTCACTAACAGATCTCGCATGGCATGGGGCTCATTTCCATCTCCCTCCTCTCCCACCTGAGTGAAAAATCGAGATGTCTGCTATTCCCATGGCTTTTGTAAGCACTGGGGGAAAGCCAACCTCATTCCTCTGGGAAAAGCAGCCTCACACATCGGGCTGGTGGGACCATCATCGAATAACAGCGTGAGCAGGACAACCGACCTCACTCATGGGGACATGAATTAGCACGGAAAAAAGTCCTCCTAAGAGTGGCCCTGATTAAAAGGATGCAATGGTGTGATGCCTCACGTTTTAGATTTTGTATGTTTCAAATCCTGCATTCCCAGTGTGTAACTCTGCAGTGTCCTGCAGCCTGGGAGCTGCTGCTCTCTCACGCTGAGACAGACAGAACAAAGCCTCTCCAGGCTGCTCTCCAAGGACACCCAGCCCGGCCTAGGCCCAAAATGTGGAACCCAGCATCTTGAGAAGGGGGGCAAGCTGAGGGGAAATTCCATCATTAGCTAAAGTTTAATTGGTGAAATTGGGTTGAGATGCAAATGGAGCAAAGCTATAAAAGTGTGAAGAACTCGTGACTCGGGGTCCATCTTGGGTGCAGCCTTTGGCCTGCCCAGGGTGTGCCTCTGAAGGCCTTTCCAATAAATATCCACCTTTATTCCCTTCCTCCTGTCCAGTCTCTGTTTCTGGGTTGGCCTCTTTAGGCATCAGGTGAGACACAAAGGGCACGGAGGAAGAGAGAGTGGCTCTTAGCAGGGCTGTAAACACGTCACCCCCACATCAGCTGGCTCACCCATGTGGAGGTGCCAGGGGCACGTTATCCAGGGATGTGCTGGGAAAAGCGAGAGTCAATTCTCATCAGCCTTGGAGTGGACAGCTCACAGGATAGCAGGAAAATGGGAGCTGGCAGGAATCTTCATCAAATGTCCAAACGAACCTATTTTATTTTCCTTAGCAGCAATTAAGGGCTGAAAATTAGACCAGAACCTTTGCAGCAAGCAGTTGTCACCCGGGAGGGTGGCAGGGACCTGGGATGGGAGCAACCTTGGCCTTGGGAAAACCCCCAAATGGAGAGGGAGAAATGCCCACCAGCTCCACCCATCTCCAGCCATGGCACTACTGATGGAGCACAGGGAAATCGTCTCCCTGGCATGTGTCCATCACCTCCCAACAGCTCATGGGGAGGAGGAGGAAAACCACGGACGTCTCAAGACACTGTGCTAGCTGAAAATCAATAACTGGTATTAAAAAATGGATCCAGTTCCCATTGGAACAGACTGCTCAGGGCTCTGCCATAATTCTGCAGAACAGTCAATATTTACTGTAAGTGTCTCAAATAAAGCCTGAGCTTCGATTTAGTGAGATCGTTATTGTGCGTTAATAACATGCCAATTGATTATTAAACATATTTACCCAGGGTATGAAAAATAGGCTACGAGAGGAAAGGGCATCTGATGCAGGAACATGATGTTAACTGAGGAACCTAATTGTGCAGAGCTGCATTAGCCAAATTATCTTTCTGTCGTTAGGAAACGTTTTATAAAGGCATTAAAATGCTACAGATAGAGGAATGATGCATGAACATTCCAAGGAGTTGGGCAAGAGGACAAATTGCATCCCATCAATGTGTCCACTTCTCCCTCAGTGTTGATGGTCCTCCCCCAAAAATAAAGGTGAAGGGCTGAGAGAAAATCACAACTTTATGGATAACCCCAACATTGTCTACTCCAAGCTCCCGGATGCTGTGTCCCTGCTGTCAGAGCGCCCGTGAGAGCTTCTCAGGGTTCAAAGTGACACATGGCTGGTGCGGAACAAAGCTTTGTGCTGTCTGAGGATTTTCACAGCGCGCCCACAAATGTCACTTCAAGTAACACTTGTGGCTCGGCAGTCAATTCTCACTTTGAAAATACAGGGAAAAGTCAATTTCTGTGTGTTTTCCTCCCGAATCCTGCTCCTCCTGCTGAAAACCTCGCACAACCGACAGGGCTTGCTTTTTTTCCCTTGTCCTTTTTCCGCAGGTTCTTGATGAAATGTAAATTATTTTCAACTTTGATCTTTATGTTTCCTGGCTCTTTCTGATTATATTTCTTCCTTAACAACTTGACTCGAGCTTTCTCCGGCAGTAAAGGCTCTGTGCTCCCATCTGCACTGCACAAATTACTGAGCAGCCCGGTGCAATAGCTCAGAACAGGCCACTCTCTTCCCTAGCAATAGAAATTATTTCCATTTGGAGCAATATATCCTCCTGCTCGATGGACTGCTGCTCACCAGGCATTCAGATTTTGTTCATCTTATGCCGCAGGGCGATTTTGAATGCACCAAGCCCAGGCTGCTCGGCCACGGGATGCTGATCAAATTGGTGTTAGAAACAGGGTTCTCCCGAGCAAAAGGAGGGTTGGGATGTGCAGAAGCCCACCCGCCCTGAAGCCTGCGGAGGTTTCAGTGGAAGGACTTTGTTTGGAGCTACCCAAGAAGGAGGTGCAGCACTGGGAACCTGCAGAGCTGGGCTTGGCACCCCCTGCACATCACACTCCTCTGGCTCCACGCTGAGTACACTCATTATGTCTGGGCTACTGGGCACATTTTACATACAGCTGATAATGAAAAAAAAAAAGAGAAGCACGGAGATCTAAAGCCTGACTATTTTACAATATTAAAAAAAAAGGTAAGAAAAGGGGGAATTGAATTTTAATTCGGAGCCAAAGCACACGATGCTCTCCAAGAGGGAGCACTGCAGGCCCCACGCCTCGCCTGCTGCACCCCCCGTCTGCCCAGCCTCGGCACAAACACCAGCACTGTGCATACCTGGGTTTGATCCTGGTCTCCAGGCAGCAAAGGAAGGCTGGATAATTCATGTGTTCTCAGAGGCAGCGAGAGAAGAAAGGTATAACTTGCCTTCAGGCTTCGCACCCCTCCTCCCGAGATGCTCCCGGCTGGTGCCGCTGCCAAGACTTTCTACTTTCAGCTCAAAAAAATGTGATTCTCAGTGTCCTTTGTAGGGGGCATCTCCCAGGGATCCCACTGCCGGCTCACCCCGGCACACTGAGCCCCACCACACCGACAAAACCACCTCCTCAGCCCCCTGTGCTTTCCACCTCTCCATTCATCTAAAACCATGAATCCTGGAAATCCTCAGTGCTCTGTCAGCACCTTTCATCGGAGGATTTCAGAGCATTTTCCAGACATGAACAGAACAAGATTCCCCGCTCCCCTAGGAGGAGGGTAAGTAAGATTAAGATTAATCCCAGTTCAGGAAATGAAGGCCTGAGAGGTGAGGAGAGGGAAAATAAAATAAAAGCAATGCCAGAAATCACAGTGGGTCCCCAGAGCCTTCAATTTACCTTCCACGGGTCGAACTGAGATGCCCAGACCTCAAAACACAGCCATGAATCCCAGCATCACCCTGGGCTGAACAGAGACCTCAACCCTCCTGCTCCCCCAAGCCCATCAGCTTCTCTCCAGCATTATTCCATCCCTGCTTCCCTGTCCTCCAGAGAGGCTTGGGAGAGACGCAGCCGTGACAAGCTCCCCGGAGATACATGGACCTGTTTGCAGAATATGACTTTTTGTTGCGGTGTTTGATGGAGGAGGGAAAGTTTCCCCCGGAAGAGACGGCTCTGCGGCAGGCAGCGCCGGTGCCGGGGGGAAGGTGACGGATAGGGTGGCGGGTGGCTCTCTGTTACCTCTCCTGTCTGCCTGAGCGCCGCTGGAATGAAGATAATCTATGAGCAGCAGCGAGCATCAGCACCGCTCGCTCCCCCGTATAAATCAGGAGGGCGAAGCCGTATTGAAGGCAACGCTCGCGAGCCTTCCTCCCGCCTGCCCGCAGCGTTATCCATCTGCTGCTGAAGGTCACAGAAGCCTCCAAGAACAGGATAATCACTACAGAGAAGAGGGTTTCACTCCATCACTCGCAGGGTGGAGGTGGGACGAGCACGGGAAGGGTGAGGGTATCCCGCCTTGCTGCTCTCCTATGGATACGAAAGAGGCCTCAGCAGGAATTTCTTTAGCCTTTGCAGCATTTTGTGAAAGTTCTCTTTCCCATGTAAAGAATTTAAAACAATGTTACAGTTTTGTAGACTTCTACACCTGCAGTTGTTTGTCAAGGATTGTTATGGTTTTAAATAGAAAAACATCTTGAAACAGATGGTTCAGAACTTGGCCAATCACCCCGAGGGGTGAATGGCCGAGGGACCAATTACTTTATGCCATTCAACATGCTTCTGCGTATTAACATATAAAAGCTGTTCAATTTTCCATTAAACTTCCTTACTTCGGATCATCTCTTGGGCCTTGCACTGTGTCCTTCTTTACCCATTCGGGGTGCTACAGCGACACTCTCCCTTCTTCCCACCCGCACGGGAATCCATCCCTGCTTCCACCCGGGCTGTCGGCCTGTGGGAGCATCAAGAGGTTCCCGGCAGTGCTGCAAGGGCTTGGCTTGTCAGATTTTCACTGCACCCCTGTTCTGATGTGCAGCCCTTGGCCTGGAGGAGCAGAAGTCCTTTCGCGCCTCCTTTCCAGAAAAAAGAGCCTCCAGGAATGAGACAGCCCAGGGAGTACAGCCAGTTTCCACCTGGGAAACACAGCCACTCAGGCAAGAGGAGAGGAGGAGTGAGGCATTAGAGGACACATTCTGAGACCCTAAGGAAGAGCTCTGGTAGCAGGAAGCATCACTACTGATGTCTCTTTAGGAACGCCATCCCCATATCCGTGGAGGGACACTCGGAGCTGGGCAGAGGAAGAAGCCCAACCCAAGCAGACCAAGGGTATCCTGCAGTGCCAGGCTTGGAGGCTGTGATTTATCAGCCCTGGTGACACGGTCAATAACCTCATCCCTCTTTTTGACACGGCCGTGATGGAAGAGGAGGTCGGAGGGTGCTCAACAGGCCCTGAGGTGTGACTGATGGTTGGGAAGAGCCAGACTCCTCCCAGCTCCCTGCCCCGAGGAGAGCCTGGCCCTCATCCACCATAAAGGTCCTTCCCTCCTAGAACTTGGCAATGGCCTTAATTTATCTGCTGAACAACTTAATTACAGTCAGTACCAGAAAGGAGCTGATCGAATCATTGAATCTGCCCCAGATCCTTCTGTCCTCCCTCCAGCACAGCCACTGCCCAGAGCACCCCATTCCTTCCCTACCCAGCACTCAGGATTTCCTCTGATTTCCTACACAGAAGCCAACTATTTCTTACTTGTTTCTCTTTGTGCCGTTTTGCAGAGCTGTTTCTGCCCACCTGGCAGAGGTGTGTGTGCAAAAACCAGCCCCATCCCCCTTTTTGGGACATCCTTCTCTCTCCCAGCCAGTTCGAGGGTGCTCATTTTAGCACAGTGGGTTTTTACAACCCCACCATGAGGAAAAGCAGGATGGCCTCAGGAAATCCAGGCTTGGTACTTGTGGCATTTGTCTCTGCCAGTCAACAGCCATAATTGGTCCCCGCTTTAGGGAGGGAAAAGAAATAACCTACCTCCAAAAACACCTCTCCAATCAATAAGAATTTGTCCTTTGCATCTGTGGCACGGTGGCTGGGGGCTCCCTGGGGCTGCTGCCAGCCTATTTTTCTTTCCTTCCTCTGGCCCATCGTTTAAGCCTGGTGCTGAGCCTCACCTCTGGACCCTCTCTCCCCCCCAAGCCGATCAATAACTAACCCTCTGCTAATGACCTTTCCATCCCTCTGGAGGAGCAGATCCGTCAGAGAGCCGGGATGAGCCAGGAGCTTGCTCATCCCTTCTTGGACAGTGACTAATTGCTGCCATTAGATGCAGAATTACAGACAAAGAATGAAGGCAGGGAAATGACTGACCCCATGTTTAATGCAGCTGGTGTCCGAGTGTCCATCGCTGCCGCAGTGCTGGGGGAATTGAAATGCAGCAGGGAGGCCAAAGTCCTCTCGTGGCCATCCCTGGTTCAGCTGGGCTGCTCAATTGCACTCCTAAGCCAGGCCAGTTATTCCTTGCTGGAGGAAAAGATGCTGCTGGTATCAGCAAAGTTTCCCCTCACAAAAACACGGCCTCTCTCATTCAGATTGAGTATCTCAGGCTGGTTAAAAATCTCCTGCAGAGCACCACTGGGCATTTCTCTCCTCCTCAGACTCATTTTGAAGAACTCCAGAACAACTCAGAGCAAGGGGAATATTTTTCCCCTGTAGCTGAGCTGCTCGTTTAATCAGCAAGAGGCACATGGAGGGGGATGAGGAAAAATTCCTGCCTGTGAGGGTGGGGAGGCCCTGGCACAACCCAGAGGGCTGCCCTGGAACAAGACCAGGTTGGATGGGGCTTGGAGCAGCCTGGGATAGTGGAAAGTGACCCTGCCCATGGCAGGGGGTGGAACAAGATGAGCTCTAAGGTCCCCTCCAACCCAAACCAGCCTGGGATTGTACTAAAATACATAAAATCACCATTCCATATATAAAAAATTATTAAATTAATACCCACAAATGCTTCAACCAGCCCCTCTCCACAGCACAGCTGCTCTCCAGGATCTCTGAGCCCCAACACAGCCCAGCCCTGCTCTGACACTGGCAATGCAGCCGGGATGGGCACACAGCTCCACTGTGACCAGTGACACTGGTGCAGGGCTGCTGGAGCCTGGGACACACCGAGGGCAAGCAGGCAGACGCTTTTGATTCATGCACAGAGAAAACTGGCTTGGAAAGTCACTGGAAGGCACAGAGATGCAATTCCCACCAGTGTGGAAAGCAGGGAGCGCTTTTTATTGCTGCTGTCGTCACCGCTGCTGTTTTCCTCCCTGCAAACCCCAGGCCAGACCATCCCTTTTTGTAAAGCAAGCCTCTGATATGGAAAATTTCAGCAGCTTTCAGCGCACAGCTGAAGCAACATATTCCCATCTCAGCTTGGCCTGCCTGTCTTTATGCATCTGATTGAGCCTGAAGATCTGCACCTCTGCCAGTCACAGCTTTGCTTTAGACTCCGAGTCAAGTTTCTGTGTGCTGGGCTCTTTTGTGGGGGATTTCTAAGCCCTGAACTGCCAAGCTCAGAGTGAAACAGTCAACGCAATTATTCCGCGCTGGATCAAGCCCAGGCGAAAAGCAGCAGGCACCTTTCTGCCTGCTCCTCACGAGTTCAAACCGTGAATTTACGGAGGAATCAGTGCAAATTGCACAGCTGAGCAACAGGATTCTATTCAGCTCAAAGAGGGTTGGTAAAACACTGATGGCAGCAGCTCTGCCTGGTTTTCTGTACCTTGGGTGAGCTGGAGTGGAGGTGCTGGACTGATGCCTCGCATGACCCCTTGCTCCAAAAAACCCCTCTGGGCTCGTTGGGCTCAGCCTCCTGTGGGACCATGGCCACCAGACCGGCCACCACGATGTCCCAGCACGGCTGCACCTCGGGGCTGGCAGTCACAAAGCAGTTTGGGTCTCTGACAGACCACAAGGGGAGCTTCCCTCGGGATTAGCTTTGCAGTCCAGAGCGGGTGGCTCTCATGTCTTTGTTAGGATAAGAAATGAGTGGTCATCGGAGTCAAAGCAATTAAGAAGAGCGATTACCATAACGCGGCGCATCCTTCTTCCCTGCCTGCTGTCTTGCTGAATTTCCCAACTCGGTGCCTTTCCTGGGAAAGCTCACATGGAGATCCTCACGTGGAGCTTTTAACCTGTCAAGGAGGTTTTTCCCCCATTTCCTCTGCAGCTGCCACCCCTCACTTCTCTCCCTGCCTCCCTCACCCCTCGGCCAGCCACACTTGAACCACAGCACAGGATGATTTACCAAATTAAATAGAAAATAACTCCTCAGCACCAAATCTTTTCTCCAGTGCAGTAAATATTCCTCAGTGCATCCCCTCCCTGCTCCACATGCGGCTCTGTGGTGACTCTCCTGCCTCGGGCCCTCTTCTAACAAGGCAGAAAGAAGCAAGACAGTGCAGGGCCATATTTTTGGGCTTTTCTTTTTTTTCCCCCCAAAGCCATCTCAAATGTCCCTTGTGGGAGAAGAATGAAGGAGATGTTTTCTAAATATACACACCCGTATCTTTCTCAGGAGCGATATCATCGGCTGCAGACAGAGACAGGAGGTACAATTGCTGAGACAAAGAGAGATTAGACAGACCAAGAGCAGAGAAAAATGTGCATTTAAAGTGTGATTGATCTGGAAAGACTTCCAAGTGCCTTGTGAGTAGAGCAAAACTTTGCAGCATCATGCTCCGAAGTGCACCCACTCCACGCTCACGTTTTCAGCGTGCCCAGCGAATATTAAACTGCTAAAAATCCGAGTTAAAATGCCCATGGGTAGAGGGGAAGCAAAGTGCCAGACTTCCTTGTGGCCACTCGCCTTCCACCAGCAACTCAACAGGCAAAAAGCAGGATCCACTCCCTGCCCCCAGCAGTACAAACCCACATCCGTCAGCACCGGCATGAGCATCCCCATCCTGCACCCTCTGTGCTACCTGCAGCTGTTTTCCCAGAGACAGAGCAAATACACCCAGCAAACCCAGCTCCTGGGGACTGCAGGAGCTCCACAGAGTCACAGCTACATATCTGTAAACCAGTAGTTTAATCCCAAAGGCAGACACGGCCTTGTTTGGGAGCTCTTTGGCACAGATCAGAGGACAGCATGGCACAGGGGATGGGAATATTCCCATCAGTAGCGTTGGGCTCTGCCTTCCTTCTTGTCCCAGGAGCTGATCCTGGTGATGACGGATGCTGAAGTGAAACTGATGCCTTACGTTTTAGCTTTTATATTTTTCAGATTCTGCATTCCCAGTGTGTAACTCTGCAGTGTCCTGCAGCCTGGGAGCTGCTGCTCTCTCATGCTGAGACAGACAGAACAAAGCCTCTCCAGGCTGCTCTCCAAGGACACCCAGCCCGGCCTAGGCCCAAAATGTGTAACCCAGCATCTTGAGAAGGGGGCAAGCTGAGGGGAAATTCCATCATTAGCTAAAGTTGAATGGGTGAAATTGGGTTGAGATGCAAATGGAGCAAAGCTATAAAAGTGTGAAGAACTCGTGACTCGGGGTCCATCTTGGGTGCAGCCTTTGGCCTGCCCAGGGTGTGCCTCTGAAGGCCTTTCAAATAAATATCCACCTTTATTCCCTTCCTCCTGTCCAGTCTCTGTTTCTAGGTTGGCCTCTTTAGGCATTAAAACCATTGCTCTCCATCCCAGGAAGCCTGAGCTGCCTCCCTCCCACCACCCCATTGCTATTCACCGACGGCTCGTACACAGCGCGGTTTATTCTCTGCTTGATTGGCACGCACTTAATTAACGTTAATGGAGCACTCGCATCACGATCCAGGAGAGATTCGGAACCCCAAAGTATACTAAATCTAAAGAATTACAGAAGAATTCATTGCCTAATTACAGTGTATTGTTGAAATACTACTTAAATACAGTGATTATTAAAAGCATATTATTGATTGGGGTTTAACTGCTATGTAAATAAATCTCGTCGAGGCAAACTGAGTTACAAATTCATTACTCAGCCGTAAATCCTCGATAAATATTTTTTCATAGAATCAGTTGTTGTTTATTATACAATAAATGTCTTATTAAGTCAAAATTAATTGCGTATTTGGGGAAACTTCACTGAAGGCTCCCTCCCCTCCTGTGCCACGCGGGCGCTTTGCCAGATGTCCTTTTAATATCCCCCTTCCCGGCTACCTGTGCCCCTGGGGCTGGTTGGGGAGCAGGTGCTGTGTCTGCCTCGTGCCAGAGCGAATCCAGCGGGCACAACATCGGGAGAGACGAGGTCCAGCCATCTGCAAGCTTTGGCAATTAGCAAAGCTCATCAGTTGCCTCCTCCTTTCCCAACCCAGCTCCCAGAGGATCCCCCCTTTTCCCACGCTCGCTCCAGCGACGCGCCGAGAGCACGGACAAAGTGGCCCCTCGTGGCAAAGCAAAGCCCACCAGGTCTCGGGCAGCCAGATGACATCTCCCAGCAGAGCTGGTCCAAAAAGTAAACAATTTAAGCCAGAAATGATGAAATTTTAATGAATTTCCCATGTCTTCCACAAAGTGCAGGCAGCCAGGCTCCGGAGCCGGGCAATTTTCACGGGACCCAGCAGCTAAGAAAGAAAGAATATGAATTCCTCTTTGGGCATGAACTATCATGATGAATAATAAATAAAATAAAAAGCAGCAATATTTTGCATCTACCAAGAGCTTTTCATCTGTAGAGCTCAAAATGATTTACAACAAAAAGTAAGTGTTAGAGGTGTTAGGAAAGCAGAATTTCCTTCCTCTGGGAAATCTCTGTAGTTCAACATTTGTTTTCATCTTGAGATAGGGTGAGAAGTTGAAAGGTTTTTCTGGAATCATCAGTTCCACAACGTTGAAAATCAGAAATGGGGACTTTTTTTCTTTGTTTCATCAAACTGGGGCGTTGTACCAAACTGCATTTGCAATGTTTTGATGTACCAATTTCAAACAAAAAATGTCTTAGTTTGGATTTTCTCCAGGAAACAAAAAAACCTGCGGCATAATAGATGCTCCTGTTTCCAGCCCATTCCTATCATCATAGATGTGCATCTCAGCAAAACTCAGGTTCTTTACAGAAAACACTTATTTTCATTAAAATTCACCCAACTCTAGGATTCCTAAAGTTCTTTTTCCAGATGAGGAAACCGGAAGGCTGCAGAGGCAGGACTGAACTCCCACGGAGCAGGAGTACATTAAATATCATAGAATCATAACATACACTGAATTCGAAGGGTTCCACAAGGATCATTTAATTCCAGTCCCTGGCCCTGCACAGACACCCCAACAATCCCTCCCTGTGCATTCCTGGCAGCGGTGCCCAAACGCTCCTGGAGCTCTGGCAGCCTCAGCGCCATGCCCATTCCCTGGGGAGCCTGGGCAGTGCCCAGCACCCTCTGGGGGAAGAACCTGCTCCAAAATCCAACCTAATCTATAAAAGATACATGAAATATTACTGAAGCAGAAGCCTCTTACACCATGAAAGGTGTTCAGACCTCTCCCCGAAGTCTGGACGCAGACTTTGTGGTTACTTCTCTGGAGATTGAGGGAAAGGATCTTCATGTGTGCCCCACCAGCAATTGGATGGTAAGATACATTGAATCCTAAGCTTATGCTATTTCTTCGCTAGCTGTAACTGAAAAGGTACCATTTTCGTGCACTGTATATTAACTACTGGTAGCCTCTTCCTTTTGTTCTATTCCTGTGTAGCATTTAGTTTACTTTAAGTCTTATGTTTGTTTGTTTCCCCGTCTATTAATAAATTATTTATTCTGTAATAGACAGAATTAGTCATCATTAAAAGAACTTACGAATGAGAGTGGGTTTTGGGGTGCTGGCCGCCTCAATAAAGTTACTGTCTGCTGCCAGAGGCCTGGGCAGGAGACAGGGTTAATCTAAACCCCCACATCCATTCGTGACACCATATAACATTCCCATCCTCGTCTGGCCTGTCCATCCCAGAAGGCACAAGGAGCAATCTCTGCCTGCGCCGTGTTTTGTCCTGAGCAGGCAAAAAAATGAGCTCGGTTTGTACACAACAACACCGGGACGGGAAAGGCTGAATCCATCTGCTGGAGAAAAACGAATGCTCTCATTAGAAAGCTTAATTATTAACATCAGCCTCCAGTTATTCTCCCTGACACTTGTTTCATTTCTGCCTCCAGAGCAATTGCTCTTTGCAGACCCACGGCACACGCTCCCTGTCTGAGCCTCGCCGGTGACTGCTGTATGAATTTCCCTGTCCACCAATCCCCCTACCCCCGGGAATCGATATCCCCTCACTCCTAATGCCTCAAACAAACAACGAGCCCCCTTTTTCTGCCTCCTCGAGATGTTTGTAAAGGCTGCATGCGACGCAGAAGGAAACGAGACAGCGACAGGACAGGATCATATATATTTTCCTTGACGTACCATTTATTGGAAACACATCAGTAGCTTTTCCAGAGCTCCTGATGGAGAATTGATCGCTGGGTCATAAAACTAAATCGTGGTGCTCATAAGAAGAGTAAACACAGGAGTTGGTGGAGGGAGACCGCAGTGAGGGCAGAGCTGCAGAAGCAGCTGCTTCCATCCCTGCTGAAGGGCTCCAGGGATTTGGGAGTCCGTGGGATAAATTGGATCAATGCTGAGCTTCCCCTGAGAACCCATAAATCCCTAAATAACCAAGTGCACAGCCCTTTTTGGACACCACCAAAATGGGAATGACTGAGATGCCCAAAGAACGAGGGCAGGAGCCATCCTGGTGCCCCCACACCCTCCCCAGCGCTGGCAGTGCTCCAAGGCAGCACACACGGATCTGGGAACATGAAAGCCGAGGAGGAAAAGTGCTTTTTGCTTCCACTTTCCTGGCTGCCCGAGGGGTTGAGCGCATTTTGCCCTACGCTCCACGAGACGCATGGCCCAATTACACAGCAATCAATTTTGGGAGCACTGAGGAGATAATGGAGTGATAAGGAACAGCCACTGCGGATTTGTCAATAGCAAATCATGTCAAACCAACTTAATTTCCTTTTTTGACGGTGTAATTGGTCTCCTGGATCGGAGGGGAGGAGGCAGCAGATGTGATATACCTTGACTTCATTAAAGTGCTTGACATCGTCCCGCGTGACATTCCCTACACGGGAAGTTGGGAAGAAAGCTCAGGCAGCACCAGGGGTGGAAGTGTCATCAGCTGAACCGACCCAGGGAGCAGCTGCCAAGCATTTCCCATCACTGAGGAGCGCATTTCAAATGCCTTCCCCTCGTCTGCCACGGGCCAGAGTCTGTCTGTTTTATATTTCAGCGGTGCTGGGGATAATAAAGCAAGAAAGAGCCTGAGACCTCGCAGAGAGGAGCCTGGAACGCTCCAAAAATGAGGATCAGAATTCAAAATATTGGCGATAAATTAGACAAACAGCCAAAAAAAAAAAATCAGGGAGATGAAATCCAATAAAGACAACTGCGGAGTAATACAGTGAGGATGAAGAAATCAAAGGCCAGGCAGACGGCAGTGCTGTGGCGCAGGGTGTGCAAATAGACACTCAATCACCAGGTAAATGTGAGCAGGGCTGAGAGCAGCAGCAGGGCCCAGTTTGGGATACCAGCTCCAAGGAAAACCACATCCCTAGCAGCAGTGAGTTAAGCTGGGAGAATGCGAGTTATCCTCTTCTTGGAGGTTTTGAGAATGAATTAAAGATCTGCCTGAAATATTCTTGACCCTTCTATTAGCGAGATGCTGGCTGGTCTCTTGATCATCAGAACAAACAGGAGGTTTTCTCTCTGCTGCCTTCAGCAGGTCTGAACCATGAAAAAGCTGAGTCCTGCCTCTAACAAGGTCTCTACAAATCCATCCCAGCAGCTGGTTAGAAAGCGCCCACATGTTTAAAAGCTGCTTTTACTGCTAAATGCCATCAAAGCATTGTTACGAGATAGCAACAGGTGGAGAAAGAACTAAGGGTTAGACAAAGTTTGGGCTGATATTTTCAAAGTCAGCTATGAGACAGATGTCCTCTTCTTATTAAAATTAATGGGAACTGAGCATCCCAGTCTCCCAAGTGACTTTGAAAATCTCAGCCTCGCTTCCCGTTTGCCGCCCAGCGCCTACACGGCCGCCTCCTTCCCTCCACCCCAGCGCTGCCGAGAGAACTGGGGTCACAAAAAACAACATTTGCACCAGAATAAATTATTGGGTTGGGTTCTTTTTTTCCTCTCTCTTCACGCATCTCCCTTTGCTTCTGCTCGCTCTGCAATTTACATACATATAACTAATTGCACATTAGGAAACAAAGAAGGGGAGGAGAGATGAGAGCTCAGACCTTGTGGAATCCGAGTGCATCCAGGTTGGATGGGCAGCTATCCCAGGGACAGCCCCTCCTGCCTGGCACCCACAGGGCCAGTAACTCTCATCCATCCTCTGCCTGCCAAGCAAATCACACCTGCCAGCCCCCACAGCCCAGCCCTGGGGAGCAGCATCAACCAAACCCCGGCAATGTGCACGGATTACAGCCAGGGTTATTCAAGAGCAAATGAGATCCCAAACACGCCCGGCCGGTGAATAGACCAGTAAAAAATGCACTTGGCAGGAGGGAGTTCTGACACAGCTCTCCATAACCAGGAGGAAAACACACTGGAAAAAGAAGGATAGACAAACGGATAGACTCCTCTGCACCACCTGCCCCAGAATCTCTAAAATATTCTCCATTCATTATTCTGAATAAGCTGGACAGGAAGTGACTCCTGGCCCAGCCGTGCTGCCGTGGATGCTCAGGGCTCCCCATGCAGCTGTGGGGTGATGCCAGGCATCCCGCACACCCAGGCTGTCCCATGTCACCTCAGCTGCCTGGTGTGGAGGAAATATTCAGGTAAGCCCTCTGGGATCACCTGCCCAAAGATACCCTTCACCAGGTACAGGTCACGGAGACATTAAAAGCCCCATTGTGCACCCAGTGCTAATAAAATCACATTAAATACACCTGGAAGGACTGCAGGCCTTCACATCTGCTGCAGCTGGGGCAGAAGGGGCAGGTGTCTCCCGGTCACCTTGATGCCTTAGGTTTTAACTTTTATATTTTTCAAATCCTATGTTCCCAGTGTGTAACTCTGCAGTGTCCTGCAGCCTGGGAGCTGCTGCTCTCTCATGCTGAGACAGACAGAACAAAGCCTCTCCAGGCTGCTCTCCAAGGACACCCAGCCCGGCCTAGGCCCAAAATGTGTAACCCAGCATCTTGAGAAGGGGGGCAAGCTGAGGGGAAATTCCATCATTAGCTAAAGTTTAATTGGTGAAATTGGGTTGAGATGCAAATGGAGCAAAGCTATAAAAGTGTGAAGAACTCGTGACTCGGGGTCCATCTTGGGTGCAGCCTTTGGCCTGCCCAGGGTGTGCCTCTGAAGGCCTTTCAAATAAATATCCACCTTTATTCCCTTCCTCCTGTCCAGCCTCTGTTTCTAGGTTGGCCTCTTAGGCATCAACCTTCCCATCCCCATGGCATCAGGGCTCTGGGAGGATGCCAAGTCCTTCACACCTTTGCTCTCCCAACCCTCACATGGTGCAATCCTGCGGTACCTGGAGACTGGCAAACCCAATCCATTGGTGACCTGCTCCAGGCTCAGCAAAGAGGTGGGAAGCTCCTAAAAGTGCTGGGAGCAGGAGCAAACCTCTCCCATGCATGAATCATGGCTTGGTTTTGAACACGTCAGGACAGAGAGGTGGGACTGATGACCTGAACATCCTCTCTCCACGTCACCACGGGTTCCTTCCCTCTGCATCCCCTCATCTCCCAGCCTGGGGTCAAGATACCCTGAGCTGACAGCAGCCCAGAAAGGAACAGCAAATTGGCCAAAAGCTGATTAATTCCTCCCTTTGCCTTTCCAACCATCCCGAGAGTGCAGCGAAAGGGAGAGGATGAATCACCCAGAGGGGACGGCAGTGCCCAGGTGCGGCGAGGAGGAGGAGACATGGAGTGAGCCTGAGTGTCACCCGCAGAAGAAACATCCTTGTGGGACTAAATTGGATTCAATATAATAAACTATCATCTTGAAACGAGTGCTCCAATTGAGTTTTGATGTAAACACTAATATTTTCTCCACTCCGCTATTCTCTTCCAGGGAGATCTCATGTTTATTTCACTATGTGTCCTACCTACTATTGCTCTCATACATCAAAGGGTTCGAGGACAAGGAGCCTGATTTTGAAAACATTATTCTTTTAAAGATTTATTCGCTCGTCTTGACCACCTCCTCTGCTGAAAGGGAGAAGCTCTCCATAAATTATTTCAGCGCCCTATGTAAAACACGCACGTGCACGCTGCCCTCAGCTCAGCAAACTTTGTGGAGACCTCCAGCCCTTCTCCCTCCTGGTTCACGCTCTTCTGAGACCCTTCCTTGCTCTCTCCATGCCGGACTGCTCCAGTTACCACCCATTGTGATCCCAAACAGGGGGAGGCTGGGACACAGGTGCCATACCCAAGGTCGTACAGGGACAGTGTGACAGAGAAGGGCTCTCCAGGCACCTTGATGTCCCACCTTGCACTTCTGCGCAGGTAAAACCGCTCCTAGGCTCAGCTTAACACCTCTAAACCCCGCTCAGAGCCCTGTGTGACAGCGGCATCCACCAGAACCCCCATGGCCTCGCTGAGCAGTGTTGGCTCTAAGCAGTGCAGACAGACACATGTCGGAGAGATGAAGAATTCATCTCCTCGTTTTGTAGCCACAGAGCCTGACTCGCTCAGGGTCACCAAGGACGGCTGCAAGAAACATGAAAAACTTTCCAAAGGCCGAGGAGCAGGCGGGTCTTTGAGGAGCAGCACATGCAAAATTCACTGCCCGCTCCCTCTGCCCCTCCACGGCAGATGCTGGGAGCACTCAAAGGACGCTACGTTTATTTAAAATTAAATAAAAGAAGCTAATTTTGGCATGCAAGAGCGAGTGCACCTGGGGGACTCCTTGCTTCAGGGCACTGCCAACAGAAGAGGAGTAACGAAGTTAAGAAAGCAATTAAGAAACTGCAGCAGACACTCGGTGGGAGGTTGGCTGCTCCTGAGTGAAGCGCAGCGTACACAGCGATGAGAGGAGATTGCAGCCCTGCAAAGCCAGGAACTGACTGTCTGCGAGCCCACCCAAAGCCTGCAGCACATAAGCAGTGCTCGGGCTGTGTCCTGCTCCTCGGAGCATGGCTGTGCCCTTTCAGCCTCACCTGCTGGCCTGAAAACGAGAGAAAGCACCCCTTGCCCACCCTGACCCCACAGCTTGGAGAGCAAGAGGAGCAGGGCATCATCCAGGGTCTCCAGACCCTGCCACAATCAGGGAGCTGAGAGATCCATCCTAAACATCCAACTGAGTCCTCTTCTCTTCTCTTCTCTTCTCTTCTCTTCTCTTCTCTTCTCTTCTCTTCTCTTCTCTTCTCTTCTCTTCTCTTCTCTTCTCTTCTCTTCTCTTCTCTTCTCTTCTCTTCTCTTCTCTTCTCTTCTCTTCTCTTCTCTTCTCTTCTCTTCTCTTCTCTTCTCTTCTCTTCTCTTCTCTTCTCTTCTCTTCTCTTCTCTTCTCTTCTCTTCTCTTCTCTTCTCTTCTCTTCTCTTCTCTTCTCTTCTCTTCTCTTCTCTTCTCTTCTCTTCTCTTCTCTTCTCTTCTCTTCTCTTCTCTTCTCTTCTCTTCTCTTCTCTTCTCTTCTCTTCTCTTCTCTTCTCTTCTCTTCTCTTCTCTTCTCTTCTCTTCTCTTCTCTTCTCTTCTCTTCTCTTCTCTTCTCTTCTCTTCTCTTCTCTTCTCTTCTCTTCTCTTCTCTTCTCTTCTCTTCNTCTCCTCTCCTCTCCTCTCCTCTCTCCTCTCTCTCTTCACTCTTCACTCTTCTCTTCACCCCAGAACTGGAGTTAATCCTGCTCCAGGGGTCACAGTTACAGGGTGGGCCCTACCAGCCTTTCACCGCTTATGGGATGGGCAAAACTACTGCGGAGGGCGGTGGGACAAGGTGGAGTGAGGATCCAGAGCCTTCTGTGTCTTGTGTGGAGCTTTGTCAGCACCGTGTGGAAGAGCGCAGCACTGCACGCTGCTCCCCGCTCCTCACGGCGCAGCCCACCCGCACGGACCCGCACGGATCGCACACATCCTCCCCTCCCTGGGGCCGGGATCCTGCTGGGATACACCTGCCCCGTGTGGCACAGGGCTTGGCATCCCACGGGATGCCTCACGCGTGCCAGCGGGCAGGGGGGATACACCAGGACACGCGAGGATGAACCAGGACCCACAAGGATGCACAAGAACCCACGAGGATGCACCAGGACCCACGAGGATGAACCAGGATCCATGAGGATGCACCAGGACCCACTAGGATAAACCAGGACCCACGAGGACGCACCAGGACCCACGAGGATGAACCAGGATCCATGAGGATG
>VWZT01010233.1:56170-77788 GCA_013397055.1 Pachycephala philippinensis
AGGGATACGGGGCCGGGATGCGGGACAGGGATGCGGGGCCGGGATGTGGGCCGGGATGCGGGGCCGGGATGCAGGACAGGGATGTGGGCCGGGATGTGGGCCGGGATAGGGATGCGACTGCCCGGGCAGGGATGTGGGACGGGGATGTGGCCAGCGGGGCAAGGATGTCGCTGTCGGGGCAGGGATGCAGGCGTCCAGGCAGGGGTGCAGGTGTCTGGGCAGGGAGGANCGGGAAGGGATGCATGGCAGGGATGCAGGTGTCCAGGCAGAGATGCATGGCAGGGATGCGGGGTAGGGATGCAGGGCAGGGATGCAGGGCAGGGATGCTGTTGTCCAGGCAAAGATACAACTGCCTGGGCAGGAATGCAGGAGAGCAGGAATGCAGGGAAGCTGGGGCAGGATGAGAGCAGCCAGGGCAGGGATGCAGCTGCTGGGGCAGGGGCTCAGTTGCCCAGGCAGGGATGCAGGGTAGGGTTGCAGCTGCTGGCACAGGGATGCAGAACATCCTGGTTGCATGGGAAGGAATGCAGGGCAGCAGGAATGCAGGGGTGAGAGCAGCTGGAGCAGGGGTGAGAGCAGCTGGAGCAGGGATGCTCCAAGACCACTCTCCTTGCTGCCCCTCACACTCTTGCACCACTCCCAGCAAGGAGCAGATGAGGGAAATGCAGATGGGAAGAGCTGGCCGGAGCCAGTACAAGTTCCTGCAGCTCCTGGTTTTCAGCTCATTTAAAGTCTGTTCATAGAAAGAGAGAGAGATGGGTAAATAACTCTATTCCAAAGCACTCTCCACCTCAAGAGATTTGCTGTCGAAGGAGGAAATGCTGAGGTTCAGAGAGAAACAAAGTCTGCTTAAAAGTTGGACAAGTGAAAAGACATCATAAACCACATAAACCCTTTTTTTTTCCTGTGCAAGTCAAATATTTGTTCCCAACTTGGGCTTCTGAAGAAAAGCTGGGGAAGCTGTTCCTAATTTTTTAATGCAATTCTGCTATACAAGACAGATGCCATGCATGTTCCTCCTTTTGGAAAAACACGGAGCTGAGGATCCTGCAGAGCTCATCAGCAATCCAACACCCCTGTGTGCAACCCCGGGATAACAAACCCAGGCAGGGACGTGGGGGGAGAAGTGGGGAGTGAGCATTTGGAAGAAGATGATTCTGTAGTGAATTTAAAAGGAGTTATCAGCTGCTCCTGGGTAAATCAGCTTGGCTAAGATAAGAACCAGAACAAATACTTATTCTAAATTTACACTGACCTAAACCTGAACGCTTCAGGGTTGAATAATTTTGGTGAACTATATATTTTTGTGAAATCATTTCCTGGGCTTCTTGCATGGGTTGAAAGAGATTTAGCTGGGAAGGATAAATCCTGGCTGCTCATATACTGTTGTCAAAAGGATGGGATGGAGACACAGATACAAACACTGATAGATGGCAATAAAAAAGATCTTTACAGTGGTTCAGTTTGTGCTGTTTCACTGTGGCAAAACTAGATCAAGATTTCCCCAAGTGATTTTTTTAATGTCTTCTTGTTTAAAGGGCTCATCCAGCAAAAAAAAAAAGGTCCCAAATTTTCAGAAAGCCCTTCATGACCGCTCTAACACAGGCCCCTGCTCAGACAGGCCCCCCAAATCTTCACCTCTTAGGAGAAGTCTCAGTTTGACTGCTCAAGATGGGGTCACCCAGGAAGGGTCACCCAGGAAATTCGGCAGTTTTCTACCACACAGGCTAATTTAGGGAGACTTAAAAACATTCCTTATCTTGCCTGCCCTGCCTAAAGACACAATCAGACCTATTGATGCCACGGTGATTTTTTTCTTTTTCTTTTATACCCCTCTTATACACCCTTTTATATAGCTTTTATGTACCCTTTAGTGCTTTTAGCCTACATACCTGTAACTTCTTAAGTTTGATAACTCAGCTGAGACCCAATATTCCATTAAGCCAAGAGACCAAACACCCTGAAGGCCCCGCAGCTGGGGGTCAGAAAGCCTCAAACACCAAAGTGCTCTCCAGAACACATTCTGTAAGCTAAGATAGGCCCATCCAAGGGGGGACTCTTCGGAACGGGGGGCTCATTCGAGCCTCTCATTGGGGAGTCTCTGATAAGTACACTAATTTGCAAAGCCTTAACTGTATCGTGTGTGTGCATTTTTGGTGTGTTTTCTCATCATATTCCACCCGAGCAGAGAGAGCACCTTAAGAATTCTTAAAATAAATACAGAGGTAAAACCCCTTCTCACTTTTAACCGTGTTTGGCTGTGATTTTAAGACCAGGGAATGGCAACACTACTGCCTGCACATCTGGCTAGGTGGGGTCCACATCTGTACGTGCAGCTGCAGGCTGTGCTGGTCAGCCCCAGGCACTGGCTGCAGCAGGTGTTGAGCCAAGGTCGGAGGCTGCACCCAAAGGAGAGCACCTTTGCCACCACCACAGCAACCACCACCCTCCAGGACAGGTGAGCTGCTGCAGGCAGGACCTTCTGCCTGCCAGGACCCAGCCCTTGTCATCACAGACACAGAACCATAACCTGGCAGAAGGCACAGGAACATCCAGCTCTCAGTTCCTGTCCCACCTGTGATACCTAAAGAGGCCAACCCAGAAACAGAGACTGGACAGGAGGAAGGGAATAAAGGTGGATATTTATTTGAAAGGCCTTCAGAGGCACACCCTGGGCAGGCCAAAGGCTGCACCCAAGATGGACCCCGAGTCACGAGTTCTTCACACTTTTATAGCTTTGGGCCATTTGCATCTCAGCCCAATTGCACCAATTAAACTTTAGCTAATGATGGAATTTCCCCTCAGCTTGCCCCCTTCTCAAGATGCTGGGTTACACATTTTGGGCCTAGGCCGGGCTGGGTGTCCTTGGAGAGCAGCCTGGAGAGGCTTTGTTCTGTCTGTCTCAGCATGAGAGAGCAGCAGCTCCCAGGCTGCAGGACACTGCAGAGTTACACACTGGGAATGCAGGATTTGAAAAATATAAAAGCTAAAACCTAAGGCATCACCTGCACTGCTGCTTTCCCTTCAAGCCCACGGAGGAGAGATCCTTTTCCACCAGGAAATGTTCACACAGGAATTTTCACCTGCTCTGTCTCGCCCTCCATCCTCAGAGGAATAAGAGCACAGGCACGGTGTGACAGGAACAAGCAGAAGCCAAGTTTACATAAACAGTGGAGAGCAGGACGTAAAGGTTATTTGTGCCTGGAGGCTGCTTGGGGAACCTGTGAAATACCGAGGGCTGGCACTAGACAGAAAATTCCTGTAGCGCTGAGGACTGCAGCTTTCTGAAGTCCCTGAGCAGTGCAGGGGCAGCTGAAAGCAAGTGTGAGCAGCCAGAGCAGGTGGTTCCATGTTACTGAGCATCTCCTATCCCTTCCTTGTGCTGGACAACAGCCCGATCCCAACCTCAGCTCAGGAAACATCCTCTCACCTGGCTGAGACCTCCTGTCCCAGGACAGGAGTGGGCAAAGACAGGAAAATTTACATTAATGTTGTACTTCACACTTAAAGCTCTTTATGAGGACTCATTTGAACTCTGGGAGAGTTATTCACATTTTATGGCTAAAGAAAACAGAGCCATGGAAATCAAGCACCTTATCCAAAGCCCCAGACAGAGCAAATGGAAGATCCAGGATTAGAGGGAACAGAGCAAAGATCTCCTCCTCCCACCCCACAGATCACAGCAGGGAAGGGGCTGGTCCAAACTCCACAAAGCAAAAATCACCCAGGAACAGACAAACCTCGCAAAGTTGTGCAGGGTGTGGTTTGTGGGACAGGAGAACAAGTGGGAGCCAGGGGATAATGATCCATGAGGAGCACGTTCAGCTCCCAGCTCCAGCAGGATCTCCTTGGGGTGACCTTGGTCACTCCTCCTTCATCCCTCTGAACTGGGGATGGGGACAAACCTCTCCCTTTGGCTGATTTTCCTTATTCTCTGCTCTCCTACAGGCAGAAACTCTCTCTTATCACTTGCTCATGGACAACCCGGATTAATTAGGCAATTCTGGAAGCTACCAGACTATACCACAGCAAAGAGCCCAAAGCCACTGCAACTTCATTCCATTTTCAACCCACCGTCAGAGTTCAGGGATGAACTACCAATGTTTCTTTCATTCCAGGGGTCTTGCTCGAGGGAAGGCAGTTGAGAGGGAAGCAGCGAGTTACAAGTGGGCTCACAAAGCACCAGCGTTTGCACGTGTATAAATAACATCTCTCCCTGTGCGTACACACCCGCACGGACCTGGGATGAGCAGGGTGGAGGTGGAGCACGCAAACTCGGGCAGAGATAAAAATCAAATAAAACCCAACCAAAATTAACGAGGGGAGAAAGCCTTTTACTCCAACAAAGAAAGCCATTTTGCAGCCACCGATTTTTTCCCCCCTTCTTTTTTTTTTTTCTCAATTTTTTTTTCTCTAAAGCCGGCATTGTGCGGAGCAGTGTTCCTTTGCGAGACTTCAGATGTTGCTGTGTTCAAATGAATCCCATTTTGTCACAATCAATGACTTTCCCCGCTCGTTATTACCTGCAGCCCTCCGGAGCCGCTGGCAGCGCTCCAAGCGCCGGGCGGGGAGGCAGAGGAGCCCACACCTCTCCAAAACGCACAGCGGAGGCAAACGCGAGAATGTCACCTACACCTGGGTAATTTTTAATTTTCTTTCTTTTTCCCCGTACTGTTAAATTACCTCCAGCTTATTTGTCTGGCTAGAGGTTAATGAAACATTAATGATGTTAATGAGCCTTTCATGCTGCAAGTTTTTTCAAGAAAGAGATAGAATGGCTGTTTTCCTTCCCTCTTAATCTTTTCCATCATTCGGGAGTTGCAGGGCCAAAGCAATTAGTGACTCAGGCAGCTCTGTCTCCCCTCCCGGTCACAGCCCAGTGGGGCAAAGAGAAGAAACCCATTAAACCCCCTTCACATGTCCACAGGTGAGGAGCTCACGGGCTGATGCAGCCGCGCTGCTTTAGCCAGAAGGCAAAACGCCATTTCGGGGGAAAAACAGGGGGAATTAACAATCTGGAGCTGTCGGGAATGGTGAAGTGTCGCCATTAGCTGTGCACTGTTTGTTAGAGAAGGTGACAAGTGGTTTTCAAAAGGTTCGAGGGGGTTTGGGAAGGGCTCCGCAGCCGAGGGGTGGCTTGACAGCTTTCCCCATCAAACCCCACGTCGGTTTTCATCCCGCTGAGCTCTGATTCCAGGTGCATGACATGCCTCTGGATCCCGGCCAGCCAAAAATCAACCCTTCCTTCCCAACTCATTTGGTTTAAATACAAAAAGCGCGTGAGGGGGAAAGACACGGCAAGAGAAAAACTACAATAATTCCGAGGAATGGCTGCTCTCCATGCTGCCCACCTCCACCCCGCTGCCTCAGATACCGGGCAGGATTTCTTTATCGCTCCTTAATCCCCTCAACACAACCACAGAGCGAAAAAAAACCCCACTGGTTTCAGTCCATTTTACAGGTGGCTCGTCCCACACTGGGCGAGGAGGGCAGGAGCTGGGGTCCCCTCACGCCGAGCCCCCGCTGGCACCGCGGTCCCTGGCACAGCACCGGGAGGTGACGCTGCCTCCGCTCCCCGTGATGGATGCGCCGGTGCCAAAGGGCACACAACTAAATTACGAGCTGGCACTTACAAGGAGTGAGGGCTCTGGCTTGTGCTTCCATTAGAGGGTATCTATCTGCATTTAAAGCTGTGGCGCTCTGATAAGGAGAAGGGAGGAAGCCAGAGAGACCTCAAAAAATTGCCTGGACGAACTCCGAGATAAGACTTTTCAGACAGACAAAAAAGCCTGTCCTGATTTATAGAGCTTCGTCCGTCCTTGACAGTACCTCTGGAGCTCCTGATCTCGGCTGTAAAAAAGAAAGTTCCATCAGAAATGTGTGTTCTGCCCCCAAACTATTTATCCAGACAACCTGTCAACCTACCACAGCCAGATCCTCTCTTGACACGGACAAGGCAGCAACACAATCGGCCGCCTTTTATTTTTACCCTCTCCTCTCCCCTGTTCCTACTAATCACAGATGCTTTGTCCGCTCAATAATAAAGATCCCGGGCGCCTCAGTTTCCATTTTTTTGTTATCGTGCCTTTCACCCGGCATGTTTATTTATGACTGCTACAAAGCGCTTCCACGGGAAGATGCCATTAGGCTGGAATGATGCTCCCTTGACATTGAGATCAGAATCGGCGCAGGAGCCATGCAACAACTCATCTTTATGTTTGCTTGTCTTAATTCCTTTTCTTTTATTGTTGGTATTATTGCTATTATTATTATTATTGTTATTATTTTTATTATTATTTCCAGCGCAAGGGCTGCCAGGGAGGGAGAGGCAGAGTGCAGCACAGAGATGAAGCAGCTCTGGCTGAGGGCACAGATGGCACGGGCTGGCTCCGATGATCCTGCCCTCTTCCAGGGCACATGGGCTGGAACCCCGCACTGACAAGGGCACGGGGATGGATTTACCCTCACTCAGGGCCCTCCCGCATACTGGAGCAGGAGCTCCCCCAGCAGAGACAGAAACCCAGGGAAAGATGGATTTTGGGGGGCAGAGGCGCACTGCTGGCTCGCTGTGGAGCCAGGGAGGGCAGTGCTGGGGAGCAGCACCTGAGATTTGGGGGGTCAAGGTCTCACATCCAGCCAAACCCTCGCGGTCAGCCTGTGCTGAGGGGGTCACCGGGGTGCTCTGCTTGCAGAGCCTGGCTTGTCACCGAAAAAGAGGAGCAGGCACACAGTGACGGTGACTTTAACACTCTCTCCAGAGCCCCCATGACCAGCCCAGCCCTGCTCTACTCCCTTCCCCGGGAAACTCCTGGCAGAGCTCACCGTGAGCACAGGACATGGCACAGCTCTCCAAAGCTGTGCAAACACCCTCGAGATCTTCTCAGTCTGCTCAGCAGATGAAAATGGGGGGAAACCATCCCTGCTGCACAGGAGTCGGCTGTCCCCTCTGCTTCCCAGCCCTCATCCACGCTGGAATGGGACAGGGGACACGCTCCCTTTCCAGCTCTGTCCCCCAAAGGACGGCGTGCCCTGTCTGCCATGCTCACGCAGACAAAGGGAGGGTTTTGTGGGACCTGGCACCGCTTCCAGCCGCCAGCCACGGCGCGTCCTTCCCCGGCACCGGCTCCCTAATTAGTTCTATTGGTTTCAACAGTTCGGCGGGCTCGGGGAATGTAATATTTAACACCCTAGAGGGAAGCCTTTCACGCCGATGCCTCTTTCATCATCTCTGCCCATCTGGTGCTCACTTCAAGCTCGCAAAGCACCACCTGCTTGGAAAACAATGAACTCCTGTGGCTCCCCGGCTCCTCCTGACTGGCCGGACCCTCCGGGAAAGGCACGGGGGAGCAGCCCTCCCCAGGGCAGCAAGCCTTGGCACCCATGGTGCGTGTCGTGTTCACTCAAAAAGGGGTAATCAGTGCTTGTTTGCACCACTGCTCATCGGGATGCTGATTCCAAGGGAGCAATTTGTCCAAGGGAGCAATTTGTCCCTCATGGCTTGTTCCACAAGAGCTCAGGAAACGCACATCACATCTGTGGGGACGGGGAGAGGGGCGAGCAGACCTCTTGTGCTCCCCCTTTCTCAGCGGCGACAGCCTCACCATCACCACCCTTCCCAATTAATCAAGGATAACTGGGCAAGGGTCATTAGCAGGGCAAGGTGGGAAAGGACGGGGGGTGCAACTCCACAGCAGCAGCAGGCAGCGGGTGCTGTCCGTGTGGCACGGTGACACCCACCAGTGGGGCAGTGGGCAATGCCACGTGGCCACGGACACTGCACCATCCCAGCCTCTCTAACAACAGGACTGGGCAGAAATGGGAATTGAGCCCATAAAACCATTTGCTTTCTGCAGCCACAGCAGCACGGCTGACGTTCGGAGACATCACCGCGTCTGGAAATGATTAGATTCCTTCCAGTGACTGACACCTGCTAATAACCTGGAAGATGGGTAGAGCATACTCACATTGTCATCTCCAGCTATCTACAACTTCATTTTCCATCATCTTTGTCACTCAAGGACAGCAGCAAAGGATATTATTGCTCCTGGTATTGTTATTGTTATTATTTAAGCCATGCAGCGACAAATCTGCAGGTATTGGGCTGGGCTGGGCAGACCAGCAGATTCTCCTTCAGATCAGAGGGAGAATTATGGGGAGCATTATGTATAATGTATTTTTCTATTAAATTAAAATAAGCTTCTCTCTTGACAAAGTTCGGTGTGTTAAGCGACAGTGGGAAGGACGGTGGGTTTAACCTCACACACAGAGTCTGGGAAGATGCATGGATGGATGGATGGATGGATGGATGGATGGATGGATGGATGGATGGATGTTCAATCCCAGGGAAACACAACCACATCTTCTCTGCACAATGCTGAACTCTATTCCTGGGCCTCCTGCCTCTTCACACAAACCTTATTAGTCACCCATCAGTGCTAAAAAAATAATAAATATACACGGCAGTTCACAAGAGTGCCAAGGGCAGCGAAGTTAAAGGACATTATAACTCTTTAATTACATCAGTCTTGGAAAGAAAAGAGCTGTCATTCCCTCCTCCTTCCCTCTGGGGAACACTCGATATCTACCTTGGCCAGAACACCCTTAGGAAAGTTGTCACAACATATGTCCTCCCTGTGATTCGTGCCAGGGATGGGTTTAGTCCTGTATTAATATTCCCTACCCACTATTTACTGTGCTGCATTCCCACACAGACGCACACAAACAAATGCCTTTCATCTCCTGCCTTCATAGGAGGGGGGAAAAACCTTAGTTACGCTTTTAAGATAAGGCTGTTGTCTGCAAGTCACCGGGTTTAGCCAGGAGGGAGGATTTTCTTCTGAGAGCACCTTAAGGAGGGTTTAAAGATGTGATTGCAAGGAAACAACCCCTCGAGGGGCTGAGGACCCTGCCCTGGGGACACTAAACACGATCAGTCATCACCCCCCACCTTCCCACCGCACGCAGCCCATCAGGTGCTGCTCTGCTGTGCCAAGAGCCATCAAAAAAAATCCCGAGAGCTCAGAGAGCTTCTTCAAATGAGAATGTTTTTAAATATATTTCTCCCTGACAAAAACGCCCTTTGTAGAAGTGAAAACGGTTGTCACGAACCCATCGCCCACCTCCTAAAAGATCCCATTACATTTCTGCATTGAACTTCTTTTTCATCACGCAAGTTATCGGAACAGGGATGGCAACAGCCAATAGTGCTTTCGATTAAAAATGTATCACAGCGTTTTGTGATTTAAAAGCAAACAAACAAGAAAGGCGCCATGAAATGTTAATGCGCACGTGAGCGGGTTTGATTTCTGCTCGCTGTTTGTTTGTCAAACATTTTCAACTATCAATTAATTATCAAAACTGGGCCAGAAAGTGGAGCCTGATCCTCACGGAGCCCCGTGACACCGATCAGGAGGCTCCAGCGGCACCACATTTCCCATGAGGATGCACAATTCCGGCCGCAGAGCGAGGCCATGGGATGCTTTCAGGAAGGTGAGCAGTGAGTGATCATCCTCTCACCCCTTGAAGCGACACGAGAGACTGATGGGGCTGCAGCCCATCAGCAGCTCCCTGGTCACCTTGGAGCCAAGGCCATCGCTCTGCGTTGTCAGAGCCACATCACGAAGCCCAGGACATCTTTTGTGGCGATCTCTGAGGCTGAAGGACATGCCACAAGGGATGGGGAAGGACTGGCAGGTGCCTTGGTCAGCCCCACATCCTCCCCTCCTGCTGCATTTTTAAAAGCCCTTGCAACACCAAAAGAGAGCAGGAAAAAGGAAAAAAAAAAAAAGGAAAATAAAAGAAGAAACCATCGGAGCTGAGGCAGGTGAATAAGGAGATATGGCAGAGTCAGGAGGCAATGGCCCAAGGGAACCATTAACAAGATTCCTCCCACACAACATCCAGGAGCCCAGGCCATCAATAAAACCTGCTCTCCTCCCCAGCCAGCCTTGCGTGGCTCTGAACTTTCCAGCTACAGGCTGCAGATTGGATTCTTCCGTCATCACCATAAAACCAGATGAATTGTCCACGGCTCAGGGACCTGCGAGAAGGCAGGACCCTCTAGGCAAGAAGGCAGCACACCTCGTAAAACCAGTGCTGCCTTTCAGCAGGGCTGAGCCCGTGCTGCCAGGGTGCCTGTCTGGTCCCAAACACTGCAGCAAACTCCTTTCCACGCTGTTCATGCCCAAAAAAGAGGGGTGGAGATCCCCTGCCCTCTTGTAATCCAACAGCTCAGTGTGGTCCCTGCCACAGCACATCCCAGGGTGATGCCTGCATCTCTCATTGCCTCATCCTCCCTCGCCAGGGTGTGCAAGGAGCCCTCTCACCCCAAATTTCTCAGCAATAACTACAGCCCTTGGCCTGCTTTTTGCTGCAGGAGCCCAAAAAGCCACTGGCCAAAGCCATTCCACTGCTGGCTCTTCCACTTCAGCAGCAGGGAACTACTCCTGCATGGGCTGGGAGGGGCACACAACCCATCCTGGTCATGGATAATGTGTCTCCTGCTCTAGGATCCTGTCCCAGGAGGTGCTGGGGAGCATCACCCTGCTCACACCCCTCTACAGAAGTGGGACACCCTGGCTGAGTGAGGGTCGGTGCCATTGAGCCCTCAAACAGGACATTCATCCTCTCTTCCCACAGCTCTGGGGGTGAAGCAGCGACTCCAGCATTGTTGGAAGCACCATCCCAGCCACGAATAAAGTCTTTGAGAAGCAGCAAGAAGCTGGAGCAGATAGAGCCCAGACTCTGCAACAGCAGCGTTTCGTCCTGTTTTGTTTTGCTTTGCATTCTCATTGCCAGGTTCATTATCTGGGCCCTTATTCCTGCACACGCTTCCCATTTTTCTCCCTCCTATCTCCCTGTGTCCGACGCAGCAGCCTGTATTAGTTTATGTTAACAAGCTGTGGCAGCAGTAATCCTGGCCTCTCCAGCTCCACTGCCTGTTCTGCTGACCAGGCACATTGTTTGTCTCCACTGCCTGCTCCCCTGAGCATTCCTCCACCTCGAATCCCAGCCTTCTGCAGGAATTACACTGGGATATATCCCGTGCCAAACGCTGTGACCACGCTGTCACCGGAGTGCGAGTTGGAAAACATTTTGCTGCCCTGCAGAGCACCGAAAGGATGGCAAGGCTTGTTTTCGCCTCAAAATAGAGGCTTTTCTTCTGTGCTGCAGAAACAAGCATCACCCCGTGGCCCCAGCGTGCTGGGTCTCCCCGGTGCTGGGCAGTCCCTCCTCCCGCTGGCCGCAGGGCAGGAGGCCGGGCTGCCCTCTCCGTCCCACCCCACCCCTGCGCTGTGACAGCCCGCACTTGTCTCTTCAGCTTTGACTTCCTCCTCGGCCCAGGTTGACAGCCAACAACACTTGGAAAAAGAAGAGAAGGGGGGAAAAAAACCTAAAGGGCAGCTGCTGTGGCGGAGGGAGCGAGGAACAAAGAGAGATTTCAATCACTGCCCCGCTCCAAGGGCACAGAGCGCGATTGAGTGGCCGGGAGAGAAAGGGAGAGTGGAAAGCCCTTCTGCCCAGGCACCTCTCTGTTCTGCACATCAAAGCCCCTCTTCCCACGCAAGCTCAGCCAGCAGGGTGGGTGCTGGACCCTCTTCACCCTCCTGGCTCCCCAGGCACGAGCAATCCAGCAGCCTGAGGCACTAAAACAAAGCTCGGTGCTCAGAGCCTCGTGCCACTGCGCCAAGACACCGCTCGGAGCCCCGCTGGGCTAATGCTGGGGCTGGTTTTAGTGGAAGCGTTTAACGAGTGGCGTGTGTGCTGCTGATTAACAGTGTGGCTCTCCGAGGCCAGAGAAGAAAAGAAATTCAGTGTAAGACTGCAAACAATTACTCCTTTTAGATAATCACTGTTTTACAGTCCAGACACATGCATAAATATTGCATAATGCTGGGGCTCAGCACGTAATTGTCAGATATTATTCAAACCGAGTCGCTGCTTTATTGGCAAGAGCTGTGAGCTTGTCACATCTCAGGGTCAGCGGCTGGATGGCTGAAGGATTTTCAAGGAAAGCTCAGGTAACGCGAGCAGCAGATCAGCCATTCCCTAAACTGCTCAGCACCGACCTCTGCAAAGCGATCCCACATTCAGGAGCGCGGGCGGAGCGTTCGCGGTGAGGACAGGGATGCGAGGCAGACAGATGAGCAGCTCCCAGCCAGCTCTCCAGGGCAGGATTTGGGATCAAAGCCCTCACAGGGCAGCCACGAGGTGGTTTGCAGGGACACCAACACCCCCAAGAGCCGCAGAGCCTGCCCACAGCCACACACCTGCCTGTCCCGGGGAAACGCTGCTGCCAGAGCCCCGCTCGCGGTGCCGGGGTCGAGCTCCAGCCACTTTGGACAGGTCTCCTTCCCCGCCCGAGCCGAAGCTGTTTTGTTTGCAAACCATCTGCTCGGCGCCCCGCCGGCAGCAGCGAGGGGGCCCAGATGGACGGGCTCTTTGAAAATTCTTTAAAACGAAGCACCCAAGCACGACGGCTCCATATGCCGAAGGCCCGGCCGGCCCCGGGAGCTCTCACACCACCCTCCCGCCTCCCTCCCTCCTTGGCTCGGCCCTGCCCAGACCCCGGCGTGCTCCCTCACCTGCAGAGGGCTTGCAAGCCTTTCCAGAGCCCACCTCGTCTCTGCCGAGGGCAAAGTGGCCAGAAGGAGGTTGGGGCTCCTGGGCAGTGTCCAGCCTGCACCCTTTGCACACCAGGTCCTGGCTCCTGTGGGTTGAAGGAGCAGGTACTGAGCTCCCTCAAGCTTCCCAAGGCAGATTATGGGGTAAGGAGAGGCAGGTGGAGAAGATGAGGCTGATTCTTTGGAGAGTTATTTCTTGGCCCCGATTCACTCCTAGTTTAAATGAGACACCTCTATGATTACCCTGCACAATAAGCAGGGCTGGATTTGGCTCAGAGCAGCTCATGGACAAGCTCAGTGGCACAGGAGAAAGCCAGCTGCTTATGGGCAATAAACCCCTGCCTGGAAGCACAGCTTCCCTTCCCTAGGAAAGCTCTGCTTCACCTCCAAATACTCAGATGAACTTTCTCATTGCAAGGAGAAGGCAGACGGAGATTCCTGCACTGTGGCAGGAACTGGGGCTTTAAGGGAAAAAAAACACCTTGCAAAACCCACACCACAATCAGATGAATTTTGATCCAAGCCGCGGTGAAGGACAGCTCTGTGGGATTTCAGATAAATAAAGGCACAAAGGCCAGTGAGATTGCACTGACACCTTTCAGGCTTTGCTTTCCTACCCCTGTGCCTTGAATATCAAATCCTCCCTCTTGCCAGCAGCCCTGAACCCCAAAGCTCTGGTGAGTGGGGTGGAAAGGACTGATTCCCCTAACAGAAGCACACCAAAGCCTCTGCTGTTAATAGATTTGTGATGCCAGAGCACGGGAAACCCTTCCTGGGTAATTTGCATTACCAAGGATCCCTGCTGTGGTCCCAGGACACTGCTCTCACCCGTCTGAGGAGGCAGGAATCGCAATCCCAAATAACAGGGTTTCAGTGACCTGACCGCCCGGCTCCTGAGCTGCAGCATCACCCCGGACCGTGTTCTCCATAAGGATCTGCCGAGAGTGTCAATGAGGAAAGAGATTACATCGTCTTCCCGAGAGAGAGTGCGCAAAAATCAGTCAGAGCAAAGAAAAGCTGCTTTAGCGTACGAGCTAAGCAGGGTCTGCAGGAGCACGCTGCTTCCCCAGGGATCGCTGAGCTGGAGGCCAGCGTGGAATGAGGAAGAGATTTTGGGAGGTTCAGGGCATCCTTCCCCTGCCTGGCTGGCCTGGAATGAGCCAGAGATGGAGCAGGGAGTGATGGAGAGAGGACCTCCCATGCCAGCACCTCCTAAGCTGCTCTTCTCAAGACATCAGCCTCGCCTCTCATTTTGTGGTATATGAGCGCTTTTGTTAACAAAAATCACGTTCACTGCTCCCAAAACCATCTGATCCGGGGCCCACAGCTGCAGCGAAGTAACTGAGTGCTGATAACTTTATCATTCAACAAGACTCACGTGAAATGCTCCTCTTGTGCTAATGATACGCTGGAGACACAGAGCTGAGGCGGGACAGAGCTCCCGGCCGGCTGCTAATGAAGGACCATAAACAGTGCACCAAATCAGCCCCGAGCTCCTCTCTGCAGCCCTTGATCAAGCAGCGCCCCACCAAATAACGAAAACCTCGCTCTTTTGTATCCATGCAAATCACAGACACCGCTGGAAATCGCCTGCGTTAACGACTTATCTGGTGGGCCAATAAGGGAAAAAAAGTATCCCATTATCTTGTCCACTTAAGCATTAGAGCAGCTCGAAGTGCTTTCTTCCATCTCCTGTGAGCCTCGTGGCTTCCAGCTCTGTTCCCATGGACCTAGAAACCCCCGTCCCTGCTGGCTGCTCTCTGGGACAGAGAGATGCCAGCCCCATCCCGGAGTGACCAGGCAAGGCACCAGCTCTCAGGCCTTTAGGGATAGCCACCACGACTGCCCTGGGCGAGCTCTGAGCATCACAAACCCACATTTACACCCAAAGGCAGAGGGGTCTGGCTGCCCGTGATGCTTTAAGGCTCACCAGTGATGGATACCATTATCCAGCTGGAATTCCACAGGGGAATTCAGGTAAGCAGACTGTAATTAACCGAGCTGGCACGCTGCTGCATCCGACAGATGTAGAAATGCACCTTGAAAGGAGGAGAAGGAGGAGGGAGGGAAGAGCAGGAGAGGAGCGATGCCTACCCTGGGTCCCTCCCCACGTGCTCGGGGGGGATTTGGGGAGATGCAGTGGCCGCAAAGGAGCAGTCAAATGTGTGGCAGTGCTTTCATCCTCCTCCCAGCTGTCAGGTGGGAGCAAAATCCCCATGGAAATGCAGGCAGAGAGTCTCAAAAGCACTGATAGTGAGTTGGAGCTGGAGTTAGGTTGTCTGGCATCCTCGGGGCAGAGATGACCGGCATTTGGAGTGGGAAAAGGGAAATTCGTGCTCCTCGGCTTAGGAGGCTCAAGCCACAGCTCTGCTGTCAGGCACATCATGCTGGGCTCTCAGAAAGCAACCAGAAAGCAGGATTTGTCTGCCTGACCCCGAGCCAAGCTGCAGTAATCCCCACCCAGCCCAGCTAACTCCCATGTCAGCCCCGCTCCTCCACAAACCACTCAGAAGAAATCTGCCCCAGCGAGTGCCCGCCAGCGAACGTCCTGGGTTTGTTCTGCTCTGGCCTGGCTCACGCAGCACCCACACCTCCAAATCCTGCGGAGATGAACCTCCCCATCCCACCACGCCCAAGGCAAGACCTTCAAATCAGAGTTTGGAGAACATTGGCCAGGCATGCAAGGGCAGAAGAGCAGCTCTGCCTCCCGTCCTGCCCCACTGCACCCCGACCTCCAACATGAGGCACGGCTTCCTCCCTTTCTCCCTTTGCTTTGTCGGACAATTTGACTTTTCCCTGCTCTGCCCTGCAATCAGAGTGGCAGTGAGTTACAGCAGGGGTGGCTCTGCTCCTTTCAGATGTCAGAGCCTGCAGTAAATGTGGCACCCACTTACGTTTGTGTCAGCGGGGGAGCATTTGCATGGCAGGGAGCTCGCCCTGCCAGCGCCGAGCCCGGGACAGCCTCTGCTCGTCCTCTCTGGGGTCCTGCTACTGCCTTTCCACCGGGAATGTGGGCAGCCTGTCACCGAGCAAAGCTCCCTGTCGGAGGGGAACACGTTCCCCAGCTCACTCCTGCTCCAGGAGTGTGGGAAACAGAGGAGTAGAAACCCCCACAAACACTGATGAGTTTAATTTACAGCCCTGGAAAGAGCTTGGGTTGATGTAATGATAAAGGTATACAGATCTTAAGCAGAAAAATTATAAACCTATGTTTCTATAGTTATAAGTAAGAAAATGTATTGGGTGATACGGTGAAGGGTTTTAAGTATGATAATATGATTTTATAGTTTAAGTTAAAAATTTAGATGTTATAATAGAAGTATCTGTGTGTATGTGAGCTAACAAGTTATTGGTCAAGAAACAGATGCAATGCAGTAAAAAATACTAAAGGTGATAGGTTAAAAAATCAAAACAAATATCGTGTTAATTGTCAATTGGACTAAAAAGTTATAAATTGCCATGTAACTCTGAAACTTGTGACTTTCTTCAGTTATGGCTCCTTGCTGTTAAACCTGTAACTTCTGAGACTGANCTGTAACTCCTGAGACTGAGGCCTCGTTTGATTTTTTAAGTGATAAGTCACAAATAACAGAGTTGGTCCCATCTCTTGGATAAGGCTCTGACACAGGAGCCCATCCAAAACGCACAGCCCCCCTGTCCTGCTGCCTGCAGAGCTGCTCCAGACCCTCCACAATTGTTTCTCTGACAGAGACCCCCAAAATCCCCCCAGGTGACTTCAGCACACACTTCCTTGCCCTCTCCTCCCAGACCCTCAGCTCAGCATTTCAAGACATGTGAAGGTTTTCCTCTGTAGGAATGTGCCAGGAGAGGTAAAAAAGCCATCAGGAGAGCAGGAATTATCCCAGCTGCAGGAAATTCTCTCTCCAGGTGNAAATTCTCTCTCCAGGTGGGAGCTTTGCCCGTCTGCAGCAGGAACGGGACCAAGCACACGACCAGGGCGGGAAGAAGGGGTCTGAGGCAAGATGGTCCAAGAGTTTCCCAGGAGGTCTCCTCCCTCCTGCCACCCCCAGCTTCAGGCAGAGTGACACGGGGAGCAGGAGGAGGACGAAAAGCCATATTAGAGTCCTTTGCCTCTTCTTGCACATAGGAAGAATGCAACCCCTAACTCCAGCTGGGAAGGCGGGCGGGGAGAAGCAGCGGGAATCTCACAGGTCAGGCAGAGCTTCCAGGACCCCGAATGTCACATTTGCTGTCACCCTGCCTGCCCACCCCCTGGCTCCTGCAGAGCTCCCACCCCCACGGCAAATGGGCAGCTGGTTCTGAGGAGCAGCAGAGTTTAATAAATAAATAAATAAATAAATAAATAAAACAAGTCAAAGCCCACAACGCCAAAAACAAACATTGCAAAAGACAGAACGCATCAAATATTAAAGGAATCAAACTCCTCCTGTCAGCGAGGAGGACACACAAACTGTTCCCAGATGTGGCAGGGCTGTCACCTTCTCTGATCAGCTCGGCTTCAAACAGCTTGTCACAGGGATGTTTGTGCTTTCGGGGTCCCTAACCCCAGTGTCTCTCCCACCCTCGGCTCCCGAGGAGGGCTGGATCCTTTCCTGGTGTAAATCCACCTGGAGCTGCTGCCGAGAGCTCTCCTGACAGCTCAGGCAGGCTCAGGGCTGGTTCCACTGGCAGCAGCAAGTGCTGGTCACCAAAGGGGGATGTGGGGACAGAGTCACGGAGGGGACAACCCCAGGAACACCTGGTTTGGCCGAGAGAGCCCACAGAGAGGGCACAGAGCCCTCCACCACAGCATCCATCCCGAGCCTGCCCAGCCTGTGTGGCCCCAGGCACAGCAGCAGCTCCAGGGATGGGTCCTGCTCTCCCTGGCACAGCCTCACAGGGAAATGAGAGCACAGCCCTGGGCTCTCTCTCCCTGCCACGCCATCCCTGGCACCTCGTGCCACAGCTGCAGTGTCCTTGATAAGAGGTGGCACACCCCGGCCACAAAGCAGCCTTGTTCTGCAAGGGATTGACAAATGAGGAGTCTGGGACTGGTCCCAGGAGCTGGACCATTGCTCCAAGTGCCCAATCTCACCTTCCCAGGGCAAATATCAAATATCCCCATCCCAGCTGCCTGGAAAGGGGCACTGCCACACAGGACAAAGCCCTGCAGGCACACTGCTCCAGCTCCCAGGGACGCTAACTCTGTCCCGGGGCGATTTCCAGTAACAAAATTCCATTCCCACTCTGGATTCGACACATCACTGCCTGAGTTCCGACCTCCGAATCTGGGCTTCCTGAGCCTGTGAACTTCATCTCTGCTGGTGCATGATGCCAGGAATACTAAAAAAACACAACCCACAACAGGCTTTGGAAGGTGGCCACGTGCCAGGTTCATCTGTTCCCAAACTCCTCAAAGTTTCATGAAATCCCTCCCTCCCTCTCCCTGCAGCACACAATCTGCCTCCCCTCCTCCCCAGACCCCACCAAAGCCTTCTCCGACCTTCCCCCTGCACAGCACAAAGCTGCCCCCAGGTGCAGAATAAAGTGGGATTGGGTGGAATTCCCGTGGCAGGGCCCCGGCTGTGCCTCGCCTCACCCCGGGGCTCCTGCCCGTGCCACAGCCTTTTATTGCAGCAGCAAATTGCTAATGGCCCGGCTGCTGGGAGCAGGAATGAGATTGGCTTTGCCATGGAAAAGCAGCTTTGCAGCCATTCCCCCAGGCCCCATTTCTCCAGGTCTCTCCATTTAGCAGCCACACGAGGGACACCGGGGTTACCACGGCCCGGGGGCTCCTTCCAGCGCTAATTTAGGCACATGAAATATTCAGTGACCCCCAGAATAACCACAGAGAGGATCTGATGGACTCTCCGGGACTCCCTGGCACTGGGATCGAGCAGGGATCTCATCAGCCCAAGGATGCAGCACCAGGGTGGGGTGAGATGTGCTGACAAGGACAAGGAGAATCAGCTTTTCCCTGCCCCAGCTGGAGATCTCCCAGCCCCAAACCAAGGGCTCTGCCAAGGTCAAATGAACAATTTTTGGAGTGTCCAATGCACTCACATCCCAAAACAGCTTTTCTGAGGAGATACCCAGTCCAAGAGTTTGCTCTTGGAGGTTCTGCCCACAGAACCAGCCCGGGACCCCCTCCCTCCAAACTCCTTAATTTAACTTTTTACAGAGCACAGAGCAAGTTGCTGTCTAATCAAGGGAGGTCTAATGTGGTAATGCCAGTAAATTGTAATTAATTTTCCCCCTAATTGATGCGTGGGAATATCCGGGACCCTCATTCTCCTGCCTTCAATTCCCTTATAAATATATGATTTGACAGGTTAATTTGAAAGTAAAAGTTCGGTTCTTTCCAGCAATCCAAGCAGAAGCCCCAGAACAGAGCCGGCTGCCTCGCTACGTGAGGCGGAATGAAAAGGGTTGAAGTCAGGTTACAGTCGTCATCATCATCATCTTTTTAATTTCACTAATTTAATTTCTGCCCCCCCCTTCTCGGAAGATAATAAAAGCTTCATTTCACAGTCCAGGAAATTTGGCAGCAAGAGGTGACAGACAGCCAAGGAAAGATGGGGAAGATGCATAAGAAGGGTGACAATTCCTTCAAAGTTAAAAGACGGTGCTCAGCAGCCCGGGGAAGGGCACAGGAGGGCACGCAGGACACCGAGGCATTAAAATCCAGCTTTCCCAAGGTGGCAAAGGGAAATCAGGCAACACTAATGATGCAGCTCGGTGCCAGAGGGTGCAAAACTCCCCGTGCCTGCAGGTAAACACACCTGCAGCTCCCCTCCCCGCGGGCTGAGGAGAGCCAGGTCACCTTCCCGGAGCTTTAATGAGTCTGGAGGCGCTGTCTGGCCCTCATGAAGCTTTTTTGGCTTGAAACTCATCAGGTCCAAGGCTATTTTTTTTCCTCCCCAAGGCAGGACATGGCACCTCTCCCACCCAGAGCCCCAGGGTCCTTCCACGAAAATGCCAACTGCTCCCGAGCCCGCGGGGAAACGGCTCAAACACAACCACACAAAAGGTTTCAAAATCTTCCTTGACTTGGTCCTAATTAGAAAGGAAGCATCAAACCCAACCCTTTTAATAAGAAGAAACATCCTGGGTTGATCTATTTAACCTTTTCTAACGAGAAGTTGCATTGAAACATCCCCTTTTCCCACTCCTTCCAGGAGCTGCTCCCTATCTGCCAGCCCTCTCCCTGTCACCTCCAGGGGTTCCAGCCTGCAGGTCTGGCACTGAGTCAGTCTGGAAATGCCATCCCCATCCCCTGCATCCCTCAGCACCAGGGGACACAGGCTCCTCGCCTCCCCATTCCCTTGGGAGTTATGATAAAAGCTCAAGGAGCTGGGAAAAGAAAAGACTGAAGCCACCCCGGACATTGGCCAAGGGAATGATAAAGGATGAATAAATGCAAATCTTAGATGAGGATGACTGGCAGAGAATCGAACCTCAGTCCTGGCTGCTGAGGATATTTACTGGAAGCAGATCTGGACTAAGCAAAGCATATGGGAATTCTGTTCCTCCAGAATCAACACCAGCGCTGTCTCCTGCCAAGCCGCGTTTTGGGGCTTAAGGGACATTTTTGGTGGAAATCTGCAGGAAAACGTGATGAGGGATGTGAAAAACGTGCCTGGATTTATGTCTCTATGCTGACAAAAGGATGTTCAAGCAGCACATTTTGTAAAATCCCTGCTCCCTTTTGCTATTTTCTAACCACGTCTCTGCCTCTCGGTCACAAAACTGCCCTTTTCATCCACGTAGCCAAGTGCAGTGGCAAAACACCAACAAAATCAAGCAACAACAAAGGCAGGCAGAGGGAAAGACAGGCCTTTCTTGTGCTTTTTGGAGTAATCCAGAGATTTGGTGGAGTTCCAGGAAACGAGACAGAACTATCAATTTGCAGCTCCAAGGGCAGCCGGTCTGATCCCTGTCCATGCCTCCCTGGAAAATCACTTTGCCTAAATTCAGGTGGGGGGAACAGCTCAGCCCCTCTGCAGCAGCGAGGAGCTGGAAGTTTTCTGAGCCCTGCAGAGATGCAGCAGGGATCAGGTTTTCCCATCACATGCATCTCCCTCTCCCTCCTGCCGCCTCTCATAAAGGGGAGAGATGTCATCTGACAATTTCTCAGCGGGGAAAAAAAAAGTAAAAGAGAAGAAAAAGAGAGTTTTTATCTACTTTAGGTTATATTTTTATTGCCAGCCATGACTGTAACATTTGCTCTGATTACCAGATTAATCGCCAGATTGCAAAGCCCATTAAATAAAATCAAGTCAGACAGTTGAGGTGTTCCAAGAGCGATGTCCCTCGGAGCGTGTCCCTTCTCCTTCATCCTCTCTCTCCTTGACACTCAGCTTGAGAAAAAGACCATTCCCCAGCTAGGATAGAAGGGAAAACAACATTCCCTCTCTCCTGAGGCCACGATCCATCGGGAAAGACCAGCACAGCTGTATTCCAACACCACCGGCATCACCTCTCCCCTGTCCAAGCTCCATTTGCCAACCCCGCACATCATCAATTAGGGTGATGGACAGCACAAACAGGTGAAGATGTGTTTCACAACCCTCGGCTCAGGTCTCTGCAAATGAGCGCTGTAGATCTCCCCTTCTCCTAATGCCACCTGTCAAAGCCTCCCCTCTTCCCGGGAACAGGATCCCGCATCAAAGCACAGTTAAATGGGGTGTAAATGCCTCTTTCATGCACAGAAAATGGGCTGGTTGGCAGTAATAGGGGGAACTGTAAATGCTGTCAGCGGCTACATTTTGTTTATTGATTTACACCGTGTAATGGGATGACTCGATTTGAATCATATACACAGGTGTCATGTCCCATTCATCGCCATCGGATTTAATAACCACAACAGAGCACCGCCGGGCTGGGCTCTGCAGTGGGCACAGAAACTGCCCAGGAGACAGGGATCCCAAACCGCTGGGGTCTGTGAGCTCACAGCAAAGCCAGAGGTAGGAGAGGGGCACCAGGGGCTCACCCCGCCATCCCCTACAGTCACAGAGACACGGAATGGGTCGGG
>VWZT01010233.1:77823-141186 GCA_013397055.1 Pachycephala philippinensis
CGGCAGAGGGGCTGGGATTAGACGTTCTTTAAGGTCCCTTCCAACCCAAACCATTCTGGGATTCTACATTCTTATTTCCAACCCCACAGCCCCTGTGATGTTCACGATGGTACTGGGGCAGTTTTTATGCTTGCCCTGGGTTTTGGGCTGTGTAATTCCCTGTAGGAACACACAGATGAACCCATCCACCGCCCTGGAACACCTTCCAGAATAATCCATCTCTGCTGGTACAGCCCAAGCATGCAAACTGTGCCTCCACCTTTGCAGAACCTTCCCAAAGCCCAGGACCCCAGAGCACCGAGGGAGAAGGGAAAGGATGAACTCCCCTTGCTTAAACTCTACCTGCACCATCCAAATCCCAGGCTGAGCTCACCCTAACGTGGCAAACCCAAGGGATTTCTCCCTTCTGCATCGCGTGTCTCTCCAACAGCACAGAGGAATTAAATCCTATTGCTTAATTTCTGCGGCATCTGCCAGGCTTCCCCCCCCTCCAAAAAAAAACCCAAGGAATCCAATCAAGAGCCTCTGAGCGTGTCACCCCAGCGGTTACGATGCCAATTAGGAGAGAGTCAAGCATTCAAATGGCCAAGCAAAACAAGGCAAATGACAAGTAATTTAAACCCTGCTGGGCACTCTCCGACGAAGGCGGCTGGCGTGTCGCAGTGAGCTGCGGCACTCGCTAATTAGTAACCACTCAAAAGCCTGTAAATAGCCCGAAAACACGCTCCGAGTGCCGACAGCGCTGGGCTGTTAGGTTTAGCCCTGCTCCCATCGCCACGGGGCCCCACAGCCACCTTCGCTGCTCAGATGGGTACAGCGGGGTGATGTGTCCCGTGTAAAGGTGTGGCAGGGACAAAAATGGCACATTCCATGTCCTGGGGCGGGAGACAGCCCTCCTCATTCCCAACCCTCCACGGCAAGCCAGAGGTGCCTCTGCAGAAGGGGCAGGGTTGCTCTCAAGCAGGGCAGTGACACAACTCCACACCCAAGACCCAAACCCTTCCTTTCCACCTCTCCCTTCCTCACCACGTGAGTGAAGGGAGGCCGGGACGGCATCACCTCCATTTTTTCAGGTCACGAGTCCCCTCGAAATACCATCACTCGGAGCAATGAAGCTGTCACATTTTGTATTTTTAGTTTTTCAAACCTTATATTTCATTTCACCGCCAGCTGCTGAAAAGGATGAGCAAAAGGCCAGAGCAGGGAGCAAAAAATCAATACGCTGCAGGAAGACAGAAGATCTGTTTCTGTTCTTCATCTCTGATGCCGGGTACCCAGGGAACATCACTGCAAACAAGGCTGGGGGCTACTGCCCTCCTGCTCGAGCCAAGTCCTCCTGTTCCCCAGCCCAGTCATCCCAGAGAGGGCCACACTCGCTGCCAGGGAAGGGCTTGGCTCTTTGGAAAATGCTTTCTCTACGTGGATGACGCTGAATGAATCCTATATGGGTGGTAGGCAAAAAAAGGCAGCCCTAAGGAAGGGAGGACTCTATTGATTTCTCTCCAAATCTCTGTCCTCACGTGCTTCACAGACCCTCTACATCCCTCCTCAGACTCCTCCTCTAACTCGTCCCACACAACCTACACATTCCTATTTTCCATGCTGTCCATGGGATTCCCTTTCCCTGCTCATCAACGATCTCACCCCGACTTTCTCCTCGGAGCTCCTCGTTATCACAGCACTCAATTATCACCTATTCCCTTTATCTTCTCTTGCTCCCTCCACCTGGGGGGTGAGGGCCCCCAGAAGTGTCTCTGAAGCCACCTTGGCACCAGGTTCCCTCAGAGCTACTCTGGCTCCTCTGCGAAGGCTGAGGAGCAGCTCGCGCTCAGCCACTTCATGCTCTGCCAACCTGCCTCTTGTGCGCTGTGGGAACGTATTGGACACGTCCAGACAAATCAGGCTCCCCTCGACAGGCTCCACGAGGGAGCCAGGAGCTACAGGAGCTCTCCGAGTGGAACAGAAATGAAGTGATTGGCATCCCAGGCAGTAGAAACACCTCTCAGAAGATAAACCAGCCTCACTCACAAGGCAACCCAACCTGAAGGGGTTGGAAAGACCTTTCAGGTCACGGGAAGATGCAGGTAGGGGTTTTCTTGGTGTGCTGAGGAGGCGGAGGATGAACAGGATGCAGGATCAAAGGCTCCCTCCTGTTCCAGGCATCATCCTTTCAACAGCTACGTGATTCATCCGAAACACCTCAAAAATAAGCTGATACAGCAGTTGACTGGGTGAAGTCCTAAGGAGTAGCAGGATGTGATGGCTGGTGGTAACACCATCCATCCATCCATCCATCCATCCATCCATCCATCCATCCATCCATCCATCCATCCATCCATCCATCCATCCATCCATCCATCCATCCATCCCTTCCACAGGGGCCCCTTCCCAGCAGGAGCCTCCCCATAAATCAGGGGGCGAGGAATAAGCATGGAGCATCGGAACTGCAGAAGCAGCAGCACTGCAGTCATAAATCAGGATCTAATTCAATCTTGTGAGATGCCTCGTTTGATTAATTTATGTCAGCGCTTTCTCTTCCACCGGCGGCTGCTGTCCCTCCCCGCATCGCCTCTGCCTCCTCTGCAGCCCCAGGCTGGACACCCCAGCAGGCTCCAGGCAGGAGGGATGGCCCGGAGGGGACACAGCCAGGCCCCATCCGAAGAGATCTCCATGGGACTTGACCAAGCCTGACCTCCTGTCCTCTGCCAAAGCCCCTGGATGTGGTGGTTACACCCCTCTGCCACCCCAGGGCAGAACCAGGGATGTTCTTGGGTCACGGACCTGTTTGATGGAGGACACTTTCTAGCACCTTCCCAGCACAGCACAGACTCCCTCTGATCCTGGTCTTTCCCATGTATTGCTCTCATCAACAGAATCCAGCATCACTATACAAAAAAACCCTGTCCTTTAAATGGGAGGTGATGGGGTTGTTTTTCGCAGGGAAACCAAATGCCTGTTGCCACCTTAAAACAAAGATGGACCGTATTGAAAATCCAGATGCTTCATCTCAGCCACACTTTCCCGGGGGAAAGAAATTACTGAACTAAATGAACATGGAGCAAGGAAATAAAATAATACCCGTGCTAGCTGTCCCTGCTGAATCTCCAGTAATGAGAGTCTGATCAAGTGCTGCATAAATTAACTGGTGTCTCAAGACAAGAGGGTGTAAGAGCAACATCCACACTGACCCCAGCAGCCTCAGCCTCAGCCGTGCCTGGAAAGTGTCCTCCCTGAAAGCACATTACACCCTCCAAACTTCTCTGTGAACCACTCGTTTATTTAGGAAGGAGGTAGGAGACAGCGAGAGTGATACTTGGGCCATCTGTTTGAGCTCTCCCTCCTCCCTCCCTGCACAAAAATTAGCAAGAGCCTGCAAGAAGCAATGGCACATGTTTAATTCAGTCCCGCAGAGGGCTGGAGCCGTATTTTGGGCTTGGCCTCCTCCGTAACAAGGGTTTAAATAAATCACTGGGTCAGAGGTGCAGAGACACCAGACAGTGATGCACGGGGACTGCAAGCAATGGCCATTGCTCTTGCCCTCCATGAGCATTGCCTCTGCCAGATCCCAGGGCCAGGATCCACACAGGCAGTTCTATATGGCTTAACCTGGTGCAGCCTGGTTAGCGTCAAAGGGAGCTGGGATAAAGCTGCCTGTGAGATGCACGGCTTTGTTCAGAGCAGCCAAATCCTGGTGCTGATCACTGCCAGGTCCTGGGTTGGAGGACTCGGGCTCTTCGCTCCCCAGGGACTGGCAGGAGTTTGCTGGAGCACTGGAAGATGAAGCTGCTCTGGCAGCGCAGCAGCAGAAAACAGACTGTAAAAAATCTGCTGAACCCGAGGAGCTCCGGGCAGCCCCATCCAAGCCAGAAGGCTGCAAACCACAGGGGCTGCAGGTTGACACTCTGCCCGAGCAGCTCCTTGCTGGAAGCTCACAGCTTGTGCCATGGAGAAGGTGGGAAGGTGGCTTGGTGGCCCAGGGACAGCTGTGCCTGCTGGGTCTCTGTGTCACAGACAAAACCCTGTGGTTTCACTCACATGCTCCATCCCTCAACACAGCGCTGGAGAGGCCCAGCTAAGGACACTGGGCCAGGCTGCTGTCAGCCCAAAAGCCAAAACTGTTCAGGGACCCTCACTGAAGAGGGACCAATGTGATGGAAATGTTCCTCCATCTCTCCTCTCGTCCCAGAGAGCTTTCACCATGCAATGCCCCAGAGAGATTCTGGCTCTGTACTGGACTGCCAGCCTGGGCCAAAGCTGTCTGAGCTCCTGTACCATCCCATTGCCCTTCCTCATCCTTCACCCTGCTCCAGAACACAGGGGTTACAAGGACGGAGACAATCCTAGGGGAAAACTCTGCCCTTCTCTTTTCACCCCCAGCCCAAGGCAAAGAACAGCCTCGCTCTTGCTGCTCTGGTCCCACAAACTCCTGCTTCAACCTCTTCCCTCTTCACCTCCGCTCCCACCAGCTCTAACCCTCTCATCCTGGCACATCATCCTGGGAGTCAGCTCCCACTGGCCTCCTACAGGGATCCGGCTCTGCCGCCCTTCCTCAGGCTCCCCGCCGGCTCCTCTTCAGAGGAGACTCCACTCTCCCGCTATGTATCCGAGCAGCACCAACTCGCAGCGTTTGGAGCAGTTTCAGAACGCCTTCACTGACAATTTCCTCAAAGGCCACTCTTCAAACGGCGACAAACCCGCCTTGATCTCCTCGGCGGAACAGCGGGAGTCGGGCTGAGCCTGTCCTCTTAATTGGTGTTACTCTCCCATTATTTCCAGGCTGGTAGAAATCCCGCAGACTCCTTTTCTGGCTGGTGGGCAGAATGGGATTTCCTCGGGACTTAGCAGGGAGCAGCACTCCGAGGCACTGATAGCTCAGAATGCACCTCCCCAGGGAAGAGACGTGAAGCCAAGGGCTTACAGGCACTGTCATTTCACGGCTGCCTTGGAGCGCAGCAGCGACGGCTCTGAACGGATTGGGAATGCCATCCACTATTCAAGGCACAGACAGGCCTACTGCACCCAAACTGGGTCAGGGCATGCTTTCAGACTAAGGTAATTCCTCACAAACTCAACTGGTTTTCATATGTATTATTCACACGTCAGTCTTGGCTAAAAGCTGTCTGAGTTTTCAAGGTGGATAACTCCGTGCATTCTGGGACATCACAGCTGTGATGTCCCCGTCACTTCCAGGCTGGCACACGACAAAATCAGCACTCAACCTCTGCCATCAACAACTGTGAGGATGCCCCAGCACAACTGACCATGAAGCACCCGACCTCTGCCATCAACAACTGTGAACGTGCCCCAGAACAACTGACCATGAAGCTCCAGCACTGCTTTTTCCAGAGGCGAGGGAATAGGACATCCGCATGGATGCTAAAAAGCTTTAGCAGAAAAGTTTTCAGCTCTCAGCAGCATTTCGTGAGAGCTCTGTCTTTCTCATGCAAACTATTCAAAACAGTGATAAGGTTTCTGTAAACCAACTTCGCTATCTTGCACCTGCAAACTATAATTAAGGTTGTTATGACATCGACTAGGGAAATGGGTGATGTGAGAATTGAGCAATCTCTTTGGTAGGTAGTTGGCTAGAAGTCCAACAGTCTCTTGCCATTCAGGTAAACACTAAGGGAACTAAACTCATAAAGACTCCGTCCATTGTTAATTAAATAATTCTATTCTACTGTCTCCATTCCTGTCTCTGTGTTGTCATTACCCTCCGTCCCCGCCGTAACAGTGACACATCCATAAGCTGGATGCACCAAGGCATGGGTCTGCTGGCCTCCCAGTCCAGCCCACTGGAAAGAAATTCCTCCAAATTTGAGCAAAACTGCAGGCAAGGAAAAACCCTTCTGTTACCAAACCGTTAACACAAAGTTATGTCTTCACAGGCAGCAAAGACAACGTGGAAGTGGAATTCCAAAGTTTGCATTATTTACATGAAGGCTCAGCCAAGTTTGAGACAGATCTGTTCATTTTAAATCAACATAATATTTATGATAGAGCACAAAAGATTATGGGCCAGAACCTCAGCCAGTGTAAATCAGCACAGCACTTGACCCAGCTGAGGACCCAGTTCTGGCTGTTGGCTTTTAAAACTCTATTTTTCTTCAGCGCTGTAGCTCCTGCCAGCCAAGTCTGGGCAAAAAAGAGCCAAAAATATGGGGAGAGATGGAGATCTGTTCCCACGGTCAGGGCTGCAAGAATAGTGACCAAAAGTGAGGAGGAGATTTGAGGGGTCCTAGCCTGGAAGGGTCTGGGAGCACGTGAAACAGCTAAAAATAAGAATTTAAAGAGTAGTTGATACATCAGGTCAGGAAATCTTCCTTTTCTGAACTCTGCCAGCCCCCCAGAGCTCAGGGATGGGGAGTGGGAGTGCAGCTCCACCAGACTCCCCATTTCTGGTGGAGCCCAAGTGCTCCATGTAAAGCAGCCCTGGATTCATAACCACACGCCAAGGATGCAGAGGTACTGCCTACAGGCAGTGGGAAACCACACCACCTCGTTAATTTATTTCATTTTTCTTTCACATTTGCCAAGATTTAGCAGGATTTGCAGCCCTCTGCCCATCCCGTCACTCCCCATCTGCCCTGAGCTGCCTCTCCCCAGATTTCGGAGGCTGCCTGCAAGGCAGAGTGGAGTTTCTGTACCTTGGTCTCAACAATCCCCAGACTTGTTGATGTCCTTCCTGTGTCTCCTGTTGCTTCTGTGCTCTCGAGACGAGGAATTTTGATGAGGTCCACCCAATCACCGTCATATAAGCCTAAGTGCTGCTAATCAAACGAGCAATTAGAGCAGGATGCTCCACTTCCATGGCCCTGTGACTGTGCATTCCCCAGCAGCTCCCTCGGAACAGACACGGTGATGGATAACAACTCCGTATTACTTATTAAACACCTAATACGGCTTTAACAGTTCTGTTTACTGAAGAGTGTTAATCTTAATGAAAACAATATTTGAGGCAGACTGGCAAGGATAATTCTCTACCCTTTTATCCAGGGATCTCAGAACACAGAAAGAGTAATTGATCCTTGCGGCATCTCTGTGGGTATTACACCTTTTTAAAAGGGTAAACAGAGGCACAGAGAGGTTAAACGGTTTGTACAAAGTGCATTTCCTTCTCGGAGAGCATTGGTAATGCAGTCCCAGAGCCCGCAGGAAAGCCAGGGAAGCATGTCTCTAACAAGAGAGGTCTGTGGCTTTTTATCCCCCTTGCCTCTGACAAGGCTGGTTTGAGCTCTGCGATGATGGAGGAGTTGAAATGGGGCTTCACAGAAATCAGAGGTGGAGCAGACCCACGAGGAAGCTCCTCGCTATATCAGGAGAGATCAAAACACAGCGGGGCCCCGAACCCTGCCGCTTCGGCACACAGGTCAGTCACCGACTGACCGAGATGTGCAGACAAAACCCTTCCCAGGCAGGAGGTCATCCCACATCCTGGGCACCTCTCTCCCCAGTATCTGGTGCTGGGAACCATCGGGTACACCTCACTGGACCAGTATCCCAGTGCCCAGGGCTGCCAGAACATCCCCACTGCCACTGCCCGGGCCAAGGACACTGACACAGCCAGGGCTGGTGGGAAGGGAAGGAGGAGACCTGGAACTCCCTTAGCCCAGAAAATTCATTTTGCTCTCCTTCACCGTCTTTTCTGCCCTGTCAAGCCAGGAGAGGGTGTAAGACAGGAGGAGGCATGACAGAGTATGGAAAACACTGCCCTGTGGCACATTCTCCAAGTAATTTTCCAGCTCTAAGAGTTCACAGGCTGCCTCTGGAGTGAAAGAGATGTCAAGGTTCATAATATTTTCCTGTTTTTCAAGGTAAATACTCTTTTACCATCCCAAAGCCTTCACTATCTACTACTTAAGTCCATCTCATAAAATTCATAAATCTTTTCCAAAATATCCCCCTGCCAGAGAAGCCCAGGTTAGTCTCAATTCTAAGCAATGCACAAACCCTTAATGACAAGCTACTGATAACAAAGGCACTCGGGCACCAATCTATCAATCCACAGGCTGGCAAAAAGCACCTTAAGAGGAGGAAAGGGGACACACAGAGCCAGAGCTGAATCACCAATTTCATTAGGACAATCACCGTCCAAACGCCTTCACATTTGCGTAGGATTATTTGATTTCCCCCAGCACTGAAAGGTCTTTTATTGCACACCAACAGCACCATAACAACAGGCCTGGAATGGGAAGGAGAGCCATCTAAATTAATATTGCTCCTGAGTTCCTCTGCCTGTGTCAGTGGGGACTCTCAGCATGAGAAGGGCAGGTCTGAATGCTTGCACCAAGTCACCAAAATGTCACCTGTATTTCTATATGCTCTCACACAATTTATGCACCCAGTTCTATATTAATTTCACCCAGGTATTCTCCTGACACCTTAGCAGGTGCTTATTATTTGAAGTCCTTTATCTGCTTTAGTGGAGCTCCTGTCCCTGAGGACACAAGCACGCCCATGCAAAACAACAGAGAAACGCCCAAACCCAGCATTCAAAATGGGTGCAGAGACAGAAGGTCTGGCAAATCTGGACATTTCCAACATCACTATCTTGGGAGATGGAGGCTGAAACAAATTGTTCTTAGCCCAGAGTAATTTCACAAGATTTTATCCATACAGCAAAGTCACTTTCCACCACCGAAAACGATTTTCTGCCATGCCTGCAGATATCACCAGAGCACTCTCAGCTCCTGCAAGTCTTGCAACTCAAGAGGGGGATTGTGGACATGCAAGTCACGTCCACCCGGATTTAGCTCCCACAGCCTGGGAAACACATCCTCTTACAGCCCCAGAGCTGACAACCTGTTAGCACCACGTATTAGCCTGATCCCGGGTGGGATCTAACCCGCTGCAGCTCAGGGCTCTGTCGGCTGGGAGAGACGGGGAAAGGCAGAGACAGCAGCTCAGGGATGGATGCTCAGCAGGAACAAGGCAGAGCAGCAGCAGAATATTTACATGTGCACAGCAGCGTTAATGACCTTGCAGTTTGCACTCATCCCAGGTCCCGACTATAGACCCCCGTCCCTGCTGGATCAGCCAGCCCCACTGAGAAATGAACTCCCATCCCTTCTCTGGTGCAGCAGGAAGTCTAAATGAGTGCTTTCCACACATTCTGTGCTTGTTTACACTCATTTCCTGTACGAGCTGTACTGGCTCAGCAAGAAGCAGCACAGCCCAACGCGAGGGATGGAGTTATTCTGCCATAAAGGCGCTGTGTCAGGGATAGCTTGTTTGCACATGCATAGAGAAACACGCCAGGCAGCCCCGGCTGCGGGCAGCAGCGAGGGCTATCCATCATTAGGGAGTCTTGGAATGAGCCTTCCTCCCATGGGAAGAGAGCAGGTACCTCTGGCCGAGGTTTGCAGCCCCAGGGGACACCCAAAAGATGGTGCAGTCCCAGGGAGGAACCCCATTTTTCTCACCCCTCCCTGTAATGCAAAGCTCTCAGTCCTTCATAAAGCCTCTAAACGTCTTCTAAATCTCCCAGTCCTTTCCCAACGCGATGCTGGAACTCACATTCCTCTCTCTGCCCATCACATCCCTCTCCCTGCCCATGATATCCCTCTCCCTGTCCATCACATCCCTCTCCCTGCCCATCTCATCCCTTCCCTCCCCTCCCCTCCGTCACTCCGCCTGCGGCAGCATCCCTCCCTTGTATGTATTTTGCTGGGGAACTTGTAGGGCTTGTCTGGCTAATGAAAAGCTGCTTTGGAACCCCCTTTGGGCTTTTCAGGAAGGATTAGCAAGGTTTCTCCAAAGCAGACACAGCAAGGCAGTGTGTTTCTCTAAATACATCAGGGACTTCTCCGGCGCTTGGCTTTGGCAGGGGCTAAGTGCAGTTGTCTCACAAGTTGTCTCCTCGCTCGGGTGTACAAACAGGAAGGTGCTGTCAGGCATCGATAGGGGCTGCTCGGGCTCTGCCTCTCTGGGGTGCTGCACAAGACAGCGAGTGAAAGCTGTTACCTGCTGACAGCTCTGCCCAGGCTGGCTCTGAACAACGGGGGCTGAGGAGGAGCTTCCCTGCTGAAGATGCTGACAGCTGGCACCGGCTGTGCAGCCCTGGCAGGGAGGGCAGCACAGCCCAAATAATCTCCGCACTGCACAGAGCCACCAAATCACCCTCCTGTGTGCCCCCAGAGCATGACCCAGGAAGGGCTCCCCACTGCTGATGCTTAGGGAGCACAAATTCCAGCTTAACTTGGCATCTCCCTGATCTCCCAGACAGCATCCACGGCCTTTCCCTCAGACCCTGCCACAAAATGAAGTGGATTTCCTGTGGTCAAGCAGCAAAGCCATGGCAGACCTGGGCTCAAGACTGACCTCCACCTCCATAACCTCCTCAGGACACCAGGCCTTCAGGGGACCTGTGCAGTCCTAAAACTGGTGCCATTCCCAGTGACCCTCTCGGCCCCACACAGCCTCAGAGCTGCCTTGTACTTCTCATCTGAACTAAGTGGGGCAAGCAATTAGCTGTCGCAACAACCCTTACGGGAAGCTGCTGTTGGCAGGGGTAATTGAATGTTATCCCAGTAAAACAAGGGGAACAAGATGTGATAGCCATATCATCTCAAAATAGGCTACACACAGGCCATTCATCCCTCTCTCTGGGGGCCTGGCTTTGTTTGAGCAAGATTATGAACTCCCCTTCAGAAGAGCTTCATCATTTCCACATATTTCCCATTGGCCATGGGCAGGCAGGATCAATAAAGATATAATCCGAGAGACAGCTGCAAACACAGAAGTTCCTAATGAATTCCCGGCCAGCCAGGCAGCCCAAACACGCGTCCCGTCAGCTGGGAATTTGTGCAAAGCCATGGCTCTGACACTTAAAATTTCCCCATGGACGGCAGGACCGGAGGCAAGAGAGTGTCACGGGGCTCCCAGTCCATCTCGGAGTCTGGTGTTATCCCTGGAGTAATCACTCCTCCAGACATCAACACCTCCAGCCAGGGGAGAGATTGGAGGCACAGGAAAGTGTATTTGAAGAAAACACTATGGAAATGGCCTGGCAGTGTGGCCTTGGGGACAGAAAGTTGAAGTGTGGATAATAAGGATGAGTCAGTAGCCTGGATCATTCCCTCCAGCCCAGCTAATTCACAGGTTCTGTCTCTGCTGCCACCTTCCCCCTTCTTCCTTTCCCTAACTCCTCCCTCTAAATGCAGTTTAGCATCTCTAAAAGTACCTATCAATTGAAACAGTTTTACTACAGATGCAGCAAGAAAAAAAAAAAATACACATGGATTTATGTGTTCTTAAATTGTACTGGACAATTTGACATCTCTTTAGGAGGTAAAAGTGGCACTGAAGGGGATAACTGGAGCTTTATTTCCTCTGTTGGGCCACAACATCCCACGGCTGCTAATAAGTTAAAAGGCAGTCATCTAAAATTTACTGGGTTTTTTTGTGGCAGAACACATTTTACTGGTGGTTTTCCACATTTTTTTGGTAAAACCTCCTTTCAGAAAATACACAGCAAAACTTTCTAAGCCATTCGGGGAACGCAGCTATTGAATTCCCATTCAAACGAAGCACGGACCCAGAATCCCGGGTGGGTTTGTAAATTCCAGTTAAACTGTCCTGACTTTGCAGTAAGTCCATTGCTCCCCCAGAGGACCCCGTGGATCTGCTGCCACTATTTAGGTGAAAAACTCCTCTGAGTGATAGAGATCTGCCGTTTTCAAAAGCTGAAGGAACAAGATGCTTATCCCAGCTTCCCAGAAGTCATTTTGTGTGCATGCAGGACCGCAGATATCTCCATCCCCGCTCCCTCACACCCCTCACCCACATCCACAACAGCTGAAAAGGGGCAACTCTTCCCTTTTGGGGCCACATCTGGTCAACAAAGCATCCTTAATAGACTCCCAAACATCAGGTTTAGTCAAGAAACTGTTGCACTTGGTAGCAGATTGATATATAATATATCTGCATAAATACAGAGAGACACAGCGCAATTACAGGGGTCTGCCAGGAGCAGGAATAAGTACAGGGGAATTTGAGCAAAGCCCTGCAGCTAAAGGTCCAAAGATCTTTCATTTTACTTATCGTGAGCACAAGAAAGCCTCTCCAGGCAGTGTTAGTTCAAGGCAGGGCAGATAAAAAAGCAAGAGGTCTCTCATTTTGCCTTGTAACACAGAGGTTAAGCAGCATGCACTTGGCCTCCAGCCCCTGGGCAAAGCCACGTGCCTTGGGTCGTGGGCAAAGACAGAGTTTGCAGCTCTTTGTACTCACTCACTGCTTCCCAAGCCCTTCCTGACCCAGCCAAGCCTGGAGTCGAGTCTTAGACAGCAAATACTCCTCTCAGTAAAGGTAATTTGAATGCCCCAGTGGCTGGGATTGTGCAGCAGCCTTTGTTACCACTCCTGCTTCCCCAAAAGTTTACAAATGATGTTACCGATGGCAGTGGATCACGGGAATCAATAAGTGCTCTGCTGCAGTTTGTAGTGAGCTAATAAAAACACTCAGCACCAGGCGCTGGCCCTGCTTGCAAACACTTGGCTCTGATTGACTCCGGCAGCTCCTCGGTTAAACGGGCAGGGATCAGGGGAGCAGGAGGTCACAGCACAGGAGCCAAGGTCCTGGGTCTGCTGGGCCAGCCTCGAACCAACAGGTCAGGGAGGAGATGAATGCTAAAACAGCAGGAATCATCTGCTGTTTCCTTCCACCATCCCTCCCAGACTCCCTGTGAACTTCATTAACACTTATTTGCTGAGGTAGGTGATGGATTTCCCAGCTCTGGGCCATGGGCATCACTGCTTCCTGCAGTAAGGAACTGGAGCCTTTCAGAGATCTGCCACGGGCCCTTTTTAGGTACATGATGAGAAGGATTCAAGTGGCAGCCCAGGACGCTTTGAAATCAAACACCTTCTCTTCTATTCTAGGTGTTGCTGTGATTTTTTTGAATGGCCACAGTGTGCCTGCAGCGAGAGCTCACGTACCTAGCAGTACTCAATTTAGCTGTATGAATAGCATTAATTACTGAGCGATTAAATGACTTGCTCAAAGTCAAAATGAATCAGTGGCAGCGCCAGAGAAACAGCCCAGCGGTCCTGGCTCCGGGTCCTTCACACCTGACATCAGATCTCAGCACTCCAGCCGCCTGCTTGGGTGATATTTGGGGACTTAATTGCACACCACCATCAGTCTCCCTGCTCCGGGTTTCGAGGCTCAGGCAAAGCTGATCCCCAAGTTTGCAGAGGAAAAGGAGGCTCTTGTGGTTGAAAGGCTGCTTTGTCACCAGCTCCCCTCCAAAGTTAGCTGTCAAGAGCATCTGGGCTTTTGGCTGGATCACTCCCTGATATATGAGGAGCATGTTGAACATGTGCTGCCTGCAGTTGGTACAAGGTTCTTTGTCAACCCAAGCATTGCTTAAGTGCCCATAATAGGGAACAGGTTGCCCAGCAGTTCCTCCTCCCCGATATTGATTATGGGGGTATAATACTGCACAGAGCAGCAGCAGCTGTCTTTCACCGCCTAGATATTCCGCATAATAAAGCACTGCAAGTTCCTTCTCCCGAGCAGTCATTACCTGCTGCACCACCACGGCTCCTGCAAACAAGCTGAGCTGGCTCAGCCTCGCCGCAGGCAGCCCTGACTTAAAACAAGCACACAGCAGGGCCGTGCACAGCCACAGCCCTTCCCATCCAGCATCCTGGATAATCCCTGCGGAGCCGCGGGAACGTTCAGGAAGCTGTGTGAAGGAGTCTGTGCATGCAAAGAGGTGAAGGCAACAGGCGAAATTTGCTCGTCCTCATTTATGGTAACAACAGACACGGTCAACTCTGCATCAGCAGTGTCACAGCAACCGCATCGATCCCTGTGCTGCACGAGACTGGCACCCTCTCCACTGCCCTATAAAATCTTAATGCCAGCTCATACTCTCACCTCTGCTTGACTTAAGCTCTTGGGTTTAGTCCCACAAGCACAGGAGAAAAACCAAGCGGAGGTTTCAGCCCAGGCTCCCTCCCGCCCTGCTCCAGCCCTCCTCACAAAGCTCCCCACGCGTATTACAGCAACAGCTGGAACGAGCAGCTTTTGTGCCAAGTTCAATACGCGCACAGAGGAACAAAATCTTTTACCAAAGCTGCCTGCAATCAGAGGAGAGGAGTGAACAAAATGATGTGCTGCTGGGGAAGAGAGAGGCAGACTGTAAAGCCATTTGCTGAAGGTCATGCAGTCAGGGCTGCGACAGAGCAGGGCTGAGTCCTGAGTCCCAGGTTAATTCCTCGGCCACACCACTTTACAGATCCCACATACATTTGGGTTTACCTCTTTTTGAACTCCTTCCAGAAGCTGCAAGGCAGTGCTCCGTGCCTGCCGTGGTCCTTCTGAACTTCCCTCCTGGCACAGGAAGGCTCTCCCTGCACAACACTGAGACCTTCAAGCGAATGAAACTTGGAGACTCTGAAAGGAAACACTGGGGCACCTTTAACCACCTCTGCTGCTCCCAGTTTTAGCAACAAATGGTTTCCACAACAAAGGTGGAAAACCATTCTCTCTTGGGAAGCCAGACAGAGGAGCTGGAGTCTCCCAGGGGAAGGCTCCTGCATCCCCACATCTCCACCTCCACGGACAGAACCCTCCCCAACTGCTCCACATCCCCCCATTTGCCCCTGGATGAAGCCAGGGCTCATTCTGCCAGGCTGTCACTCAGCACATTGTTCATTACAGGGAAATGAACTCTGTTCCCGAGCGTCCAGGGGACAGAGAGTAATTGGGTTCTGTGCAGCCTTTTCGCTTAATTTACTCAAGTTGTATTTATTTCTTACAGAATTAGGTTTTAGCAGCTGACGGACAAGACATCAGAGAAAGACAGAGGCAAACGGATGGGATAATAAACTTGGAGAGGGAAAAATGATGTCTCTCTGCCTCTCCTTTTTTTCTTTCCCTCCCTGTCTCAGTCATCTCTGCCACTCTTTCATCCTTTTTTAAGGAACATGGAGGGCTGCTGCTAAAAAGCTCTACTTCATCACCATGTGGCTTTGTAAAGGTAACCTTATTATCTAAGTTCATCCCAATATGGAAAAAAGGATATTTAGTGTGGGTTAAAACATGCCAGCAGAACAATCTGCTGAGTTTAATGAAATGAAAACATTTGCAAGAACCTATTGATTGTGTTGACATTTTCAGCGAAAAATTATCAAAATGTTATTTTTGATAAGGTTGAAGTACTTCATTTCAACATATTATAATTATATCTGATATCCTTATGGAGAGAAATTCTGAATATAATATAAAAGTCAGAAGAAATTGCCTCAGCCTGCCAGAATGAATCACACTAACCAACAGCAGACTTTCTCATACTGACACTTGGGGCAAAGCAAGACCCCAAAAGGAAGAAATCCACCCCTTCCAGCTGATTTTGAAGCCTTTTCCAGCAGCACCATCCTGCTGCAGAAAGGCAGGAGGGGAGCATCACTAATTAAAGCCATTACCTCTGCCCCAGCAGGCAGAGACGACCTTTGCTGGGCTGAACATCAGCACCTCGCATCTCCCATGGTCACAACGCCCCTGGGTGCGTAATCCTGAGATACTAAATCCCTTCTCTGACTGAAAGTGGGATCTGAAGAGCAAAGCTGGTGCCACCAGCTCCTCAGTTTGCTCGGAGAAAGGGCATGGGATGGCACAGGGGGCAAGAAGCAGAGGATGAGCACACAGGGCTTTGCCTCACCCTGTGGCACCATAAATTATGCAGCTGCCTTCATCCATTATTCAGCATAATTTATTTTGAACATTTAGATCAGCAGTTTATATGAGGAAAAAAATAGAAGTGGAGGGGAAAGGGGGGAAAAAATAGGGAATTGAGTGAAGGAGAGAGGGAAGCACTGGAATGGATGGTCCAGTCATTAATCAAAGACAGGCAGGGAGATGACAGGATGAGAAGGAGCAGCTGGAGAGCCACTTAAATAATAACTGGAGCTCCAATTCCCCCAGCCCTTGAGGAGCAGAGGGTGAATGAAAAGCCCTGTGCACACGCTGGTTTAGGGCTGTTAACAGCTTCAGCCCCTCTTCCTCCCAAACCCAGAGCCCCTCACGCCCAACAGAGCAGGGCTGGAGAGCAGAGTGGATCAGCAAAGAGTTTTCTGAAGGATGCTTTCCCCAAAAAACTCAGGGCAGCCTCCCAGGAGAGGACCCCATCCCTCCTCTGCCCCTCTGAGGCAAGAGGGCAGTCCAGATTCCTGAATTACAAATGTTTTCTGACACAGAAGTCTCAATGTGTATTGGCATATTACTCCACGACTAATAAATTGAAGGGAATAACAACTTGCCCAGCAGACATACCCCGAGCTTGAGACTGGTGAATTCAATGAATAAATTGCTTCCATGAATTATTCACTCCAATCTAACACACTCAAGAGCAGCTGTCCCAAAGCCACAGCATTATCAGCAGCTCTGAGGTACTTGGGGGCAAGAGGGAAAATTGTGACCACGATAAGCTGGGCCAAGTTATCCCCACAAAAAATCCCTTACTGCAAACAGGAGGCACCCTGGGTTTGCAAAAGTCTCCCTCTGCCCAAGAAACAGCAGGTGCAGCAAGCACCTTCTTCTGCATCTCAAGGGGCTTTTCAGACACTCATTCCAGTCCTTTGGAGAGCAAGGAGTTGCCATCCCATGGTGCTGAGAGATCCCTGGGCAGCAGCAAGCAATGGATTCGGGTAAGGTGTGTTTGAAAAAAATCACGGGGGTTGCAGCGGTGTTTACAGAGCAAATGCAAGTTCTTCTCTGGAAGAAATCAATAAAAGTAGTGGCTTGTGCCTTTCAGATGTGTGGGGAACCATCAGCTCCATCTAACAAGAGCCAGTGTTGTTGGCAGCTGTGAAAGGAAAAGGTTTCTGTTCCCGGGTTGCTGTGGCACCTGAGGTGCTCCCAAACACCAGAACACCCACAAATTCCTCTCCCATCTCCAAACAGGTTGGAACACACTGACCAGCCGATGATTTGCACAGTAACCACTCACATCCCAAGTGGGCACGGCAGGGCTGTGTCCCAGCCAAAGCCTCCAGGAGTGCCACCGAGGCTCGGTGTGAGCCGGGCCAGCCCTGGGAAAGCCACTGGAACTACTGAACAGAAGGCAAATGATTCCATTCCGCTCCCGTTTTTCCAGGCCATAGCCCTGGAAAGGCACTGTGCAGGATGGGGAAGGGACCGGCAGGCTCCAAGCGAGCAAACACGGAAATGAGGAGGGGGAAGCTCCAGGTCTGGGTGACTCCACAGCTGCTCCTCTGTCAGGATTGGCACCGCTGGAGCTCAGGAGCGACCTGAGCATGGAGCAGTCCCCTGCCAGGGCTGCAGCTCCCTCCCCAGCTTTGCAGAGCTGATGAGAGAGGGGTGGAAATGCGGGAATGAGGTCCTGGCTCACATCGTGCACAGCACCAGGCTGGGGCAGTCGATGGGAGCCAGCTGGAGACTTTAATGTCCTGGAGCAACTCTCCCCAGCTCCTGCCCGGGAAGGGCACTGGCTGCTGCTGAAGCCATTTTTCAAGTTGTCAGCGCTGCTTTCACCAAGAGTTACGAGGTCTGCTTCTCTCTGAGTGACCCCAGAGGAAAGGATGCTGATGGCGTTTCACTGGACGGGAAGGTCCCAGCTGGACAACGAGGCACCTCCAGGGCAGGCACAGCAAGGAGCCCCGGCATCACTCAGGGTTTAAATGCTGTGCTCCAAACCATCCTCACCCCTCTCCCCCCGACCCTCTGTTTGTCAGAGCTCGCTCTGCAATGAGACCTCCTTCATCCCCGCACCTCACCTACTCTCACTCCTCCTCTTCTCCGTTCCCGGGAAACTCAATTCAATCTGAGCTGACTTTGAAAGCTTTAATGGGACCAGATGGTTCCATAAAATATAAATGCAGGGATAAAAATACCAACAGACCTCCGAGCGATTAACTTTGGATCTACCCTGACTGGGAAGGATTCAACTGAGCTCGCTGAACTGGCAAGTTTGCTGCCTTCCTCCTGCAGATGGGTTCATAAACTCTCTCCGTGCCTTTCATCTGCCTCGGGAGTGATGCCAGAGGTCTCTCCACCTCTTTATGGTCCTCCAGCCCCTTCTGAAGCTCTGGCCTGCCAACCTGCTAATGTGGCATCCAGTTCTTCCTCAAAGAGGTGTTTCAAAGGGAGAAAAGCCATACAGGGTTCTCATAAAGGCCAAGTTACCAAATGCTTTAATTTGCTGCAGTAGACTATTTTGGGCAACACGGAATAGAGGAGATCCTTTCACATCATTTAAAAATATCGAGAAACTTTCATAGACTGAAAACCAAATTAAGACTAAAATTATCACCCAATTTCACTCAGTAATTTTTGCTGGCATGGAAATGATCATTCCATGCTTTCGAAGTGAACAGATAATTCCAGACTTCAAAGGCTTACTTCAGCAGTAAGTAAACTTGTTAAATTAGGGGGTTGAAAGTTATAATAAACTCTCTGGATGAACGTGACGTGGCACAGTGTGGCTTTTAGAAAATAAAGTGTCCCCTCTCTAATCTGTTAGAGTCCTTTGAGGAAGGCAACAATACTTTCAAGAAAAGCTGTTATTATTTATTAGCCCTTCAAAAATGTCTTAATTAATAATAATCAGTACCCCTGAAGTAGCAGCAGGCTCCGAAGATGAAAACCATCTTCCTGCAGATGCCTTGTGAAGGGATGTCATTTGAACAAGCAAAATACACAAACGGAGCAGCAGCTGGAGAAGAACAGCAGCTTGTCAAGATCCACACAGAGCAGGGATGTGGCAGAGTGGAAAATAAAATCCAGATCTCCTGAATCACGGCTCTCCCACTCCTGTATCAGTCAGATCCCAAAAAGGGCATCGATATGGCCAGGAGGCCACGAGACTAGACATGGATTAGCTGGACTTGAGTCACCATGGCTGAGAAAATCCTGGTTTAACAACCCAAACCCATATCCCAGAGCTCCTGAAGGGTTTATACCACCTTCACCCTTTCACCTTTAGGAAAATGGAGCTTTCCTCACCCGTCCTGGTTAAATCCAAGGTGTGCAAAACACCTCCTACCATGGAGGAAACCCCCCCCAAAGCTGGCAGGGCAGCCGAGGGACAGAGAGAGGGAAAGGAAAGAAAGGAATGCCTCAAAATATGAGGAATTGATAGCAAATTAAATCAGCCAAGCCAAGGTGAAGTTTTAAATGGCATGGGGGAAAAAAGGTGTCAAGTTTGAAGCATTTGTGATACAAATGCTATTCATTTTAGTCAGGAGGAGAGGACTGTGGGAAATTCAACATTATCTAACACAGGCAATTAAGAAAACAATGACAGCTGAAATTTAATACAGACAAGTACAAGGTAATGCCTATCAAAAGCAACATTGCCAACAACTCATACACATTGATGGATTCTAACTTAATTGTAACCACTCAGGGGAAGGAAAAAACCCACACATCACTCTGGACAACTTAACAAAAACATCTGATCAACAGACAATGGTGGCCAAGAAAGCAAGGCATGGAGAGAAAGGGAGAGAGAACGGCAAATGAAAATATTGTGGTGTTTTCATGGAAGAAAACAACATTCTCAACCAGCAATATCGCTTTCAGCATTGGAAAGACAGATGTATGTAAGGAGAATAGGAAAATAACAATGCAAAAATGTGGTCCTAAGCACATTTCCATACCTAATGAAAACGTTGGGGGCGGATCATTCAAGAGGAGGATGAAAAGGGAGAAAAACATTTTGAAACAAAAAAACAAGGTTAAGTGGTGCCTTTTATTCATCCTCCCATAAGGAAAAGCACGAACTCACTGACACTGAAAGCCGACATGTCTGGAAGAGACAGACAGGGAGTGCCTCAGCAGAAATGCCCAAACTGCCCTGGGAGCCTCTGCCACGAGCTCCCAGCGGTGCAGGGAGCAATCCCACAGAGCCCAGGGATTATCGGGTGTGTTGCAATAGCATCGGATGTGAACACAAATGTCGAATCCCAAAGACCTGTTTTCAGGATAAAAATCCATTAGGATCTGAATAGAGGCTAAATAAAAACCTCTGGGAGCCTGACCCATTTGTGGCTTTGGCCAGCCTGGCATTTATTTAATGGCAGAGAGGATTGGGGCCAATTACCAATTTTCTGTATGCAGAAAAGAAAATTTTCCCTCAGTTTTGTCTTGGAAGAAGTTTCCCCCTTAGCTCCCGAGGAAGGCAGGCATCTCTGCACCCCTGCATCCCTGCATCCTTGCACCCCTGCACCCCTGCATCCATGCATCCCTGCATCCCTGCACCCCTGCATCCCTGCACCCCTGCATCCCTGCATCCATGCATCCCTGCATCCCTGCATCCATGCATCCCTGCATCCCTGCATCCATGCATCCCTGCATCCCTGCAAGGCTGCTGCTGGAGGCGCATCGGGTGATGCTGACCACGGGGGTGCTCTGCACAGAGGATTTAGCAGGGAAAGGCTGGAAATCAGAAGGAACAGCGTGGCTTTTTGCAGGATCCCTGCGGCATGCAGAGGAGATGGGCTGCAGCAATAGCCCGGCTCGGCAGCGTGAGGCACTCTTGATTCAGCTTTCAGCGAGCGCAGGAAGCAGCGGCGCTGGCCTGATGTGACCCGGGGGGAGACATGACACAGCTGAACAGGGGCTGGGTCCCTCCGTGCCAGTCACGGGGAACATTCCTAAGGTCAGCAGCTCAGCGAGGAGCCCAGAGAGCCGTGGAGGAGGAGAACCCACAGGAAGGAGGCATTACCCTTCATCCCTGCCAGGTGTGGGGAGAAAGCCCTTTCCCTTTCTCATAGGACACTTTATTAAATCCTAAAGTGTTGACAAGCTCAGCGGGGAGGCGGGGAGAAGGTGGGTGTTCGTGGGGACCTGGGATTTGCAGCCACGGGCTGCCACCGCTCATAACCAGGGGTGGATGTGAAGGGCAATCTGAGCACATTTGCAAACAGATTTAATAATAAGGGGCTGTCTGCCTCGATGTGTCAAGCTATCTGCAAGTACTGCAAAAGAATATCATCGAGTGTGACATAATGCAAAGCAGGATAAGGTCATTTGCTTTGCTTTCCTCTGTTTTAAAGCATCAGAAAAAATTCTTTTCAAAATACAGCTTTCACAGAAACATGACCGGCTGCCTGAGGAACGGCTCGAGATCAAGCGTTTGATATTCAAAATTAATCCCAGGAGGACGAAGCGAGATACGTTCCCTTTCCCTTCATCCATTTCCAGGCTGGAGATATCTCTCTTCCATTAACTCAGCTCTCCCCCTCCTCCCTTTCTCCCCCAACCAGGTTTTCTTCACAGGCTCCAAGTTCATCTCCCTTTTTTTCTCCCTTCCTGAATCATTGATCTAAATGAGGGGTCTGATCCCGCACTCCTCATTCAACAGGGATTTTCAGCAGAGTGAAGCCTTCACAAGTGAAATCTTAGATTTTATCATCTCTGCGAAGCCAAACACCACAAGTTTGCAGCCAAAAACACTCAAGGTGAAATTAAGACAACTGGGGACTCCTGCAGCTTTCACCTTCAGGGAGAAACAGAAACAAACCCAAGAAGGAGCCTTTAATGACAACTCCAAGAAGTGATTTAACTCACATCTATTTAGGATTTAAATTGAGATCACTGCGACACAGGCAAGCAAAAGCCCTGCATTTGGGGAATGTTTAAAAACACAACGTCTTGCCTTTTTCTTTGGTGCCAGAGTGGGTTCCCAGGCTGTCCCTTCCCCGCACACAGGTCACCTCTGCCCACCCGGGCACTGCCCGCTGTGCCCAGTGCTGTCAGCACAGACACGCTCCCCACGGAGCTCAGCTGGGGCAAAGTCACTGGAGGGGATGGGAGTTTAAAACAGCCTCCCTCTGACAGTCCCCAGCCCTAAACCCCACTCAAGACACCCAAAACCGAGCCAACGAGCACAGCTGGATGCTCCCAGCACAGCTGGATGCTCCCAGCACACATCCCAGTGCCCCACCGCAGGAAGCAGCTGCTGGAATACGGGAGTACACGGCACAGCGAGGCCACAGAGAGATTCAGGGAGTGGAGTTAACTTTGCAAAACGCAACTGCTCCTTATGAAATGAGGCATGAGAGACGGGTAAACATCTGGTAACACTTCTGGCCGGGGACACTCCGAACTCGCCCGGCGCTGGCGGCAGCGGAGGCGCTCAGGGAGGTGTCAGGGACGGAGTCACTCATGGCCGAGAGGCAAGAACCAGTTGCACAAGAGGCCAGGGGAAGTCAGAACACATAAATCCAGGCTTTGTCACCATCGCAGCACAGCAGCCGGGGGAGAAGCCCTGCTGGGAGCACGGCGGGGCCTTGGGGCTGCGGTGCAGAAGCACAGCTGCACACAGCTGTACACAACTGCAGCAGGACCACGAGGGGAAGGGCAGACTGCTCCCAGGTGAAGCTTCACCACAGTTTTCTTTCCTACCTTATCCCTGGGTAGCTCCTAACACTATCAATAACTGCTGTGGAAAAGCTGAACTGAAAAGAAATCAAGAATAAAACCTAAGCAACCTGATACTTAAGGGAAAAATCAGCCTCTTCCTCTGCCCAAACATCAGCAATGTGCTGAGATTTCAGCTGAAATACAGCCTGGAGTAAAGGAGGCTCAGGGGAGACCTTATTGCTCTCTACAGCTCCCTGAAAGGAGGGTGGAGCCAGGTGGGTGTCGGCCTCTTCTCCAGGTAACAAGTGACAGACAAGAGGAATCAACCTCAAGTCGCATCAAGGGAGGTTTACACTGGATGTTAGGAAAACTTCTTCACAGAAAGGGTTGTAAAATTGGAATAGGCTGCCCAGGGAGGTGGTGGAGTCACCATCCCTGGAAGAGTTAAAAAAACCTGTGGATGTGGCACTTGAGGACATTGTTTAGTGGTGAACTTGCTGGTGGTTGGACTTGGTGATCTTAAAGGTCTTTTCCCATCTGAACAATTCTGTGATTCCACATCTACATGTGGAGACTGACTCTAAAATTTCCAGCTAAAGAAAGGCCCCAGGCCACCAGCACAGTGCCTGGCCCAGCACGACATTTGCACCCTCCTGGCCAGCCTCCACAAAACTCCACAGCTTGGGAGTCCCCAGGGCCAGAGAGCTCACAACAAACACCTGGATGGGCTGAATCCCCAGCCACAGGCACCAAAACTCTCAGGAGGCTTTGGGAAGCAAATGTCATCTGTGTGGTACCGTGGCCATGCCCACGGCCACCAAACTGCCCAGCTAAACCCCTTTGAGTGGAGGAACACAGAGCCACACCCAGGTACAGAATGATTTCAATGGTTTATACGGGAAGGTTTGCTGTGCACGTGGCCTGGTGGTTCAGGATAACCAGGAACAGAGAGCCAGGACATTTAGCATCCACCAGGTTCCCCCAAATTCAGTGCCAACCATGAAGGTGAGCCACCCTGCCAGGTGACATGGAGTAAAGGCAACCCACATGCTGGTTGTCACCGCCTGAGCTCTCTACTCAAACCCAAAGTGAAGGATCCTGACCTCCCCTCCTCCTTTTCCACCGGCATTGCTCCTGCACACAGGAATCCATCCCACACTGGTGCTTCCCAAAGGTCCTCCAACATTTCAGCTGTCCCAGCTGGTGTCTGGGCTCCATTCAGCTCCACTGAGGAGACCTCTCCTTTTTAACAAGCGTGTAAACATAACACACAAAACCCTCCAGCTCTCAAATTTCTCACGAGCCCCAGAGGAGTACAGGAAATTCTTCTTAATTACAATGTGCGTGTTAAATAAGGACACCGGAAAGCAGCAGTGGAAACTACCTGGGAAAAAGGTTGTGAAGACATCACCACCTCTCCTGCTTGGGTTTAAGGGTGGCCACCACCTCTCAGGGCTGTGTCACCCCCAGGGCTTGGTGGTGAGGCCACCAGAGCAGATCTGAGGGGGCTTCAAACAGAGTGGGAAAGGTGACGCTGGAGAGAGACACGTGACGCTGCAGAAGCAGCAGCCCCCGACAACAAAGTTTTAACTAAATAATTACAACTCACCATTTCTTTAACAAAAGACCGAGCCCTTGAAAAACTACTTGCAATGGCACGGCAGCCCTCGGCTCGTTTGTCATCTGGCGAGCAATCACTCACCGTCACAGGAGTTCAGCCCTGTCACGGGAGACAGCGGCTCTGTCCCTGCCGGCAGCGGCACGGCCGGGCGGGGGCTGTGTCGCTGCAGGTCACACCTCGTTCCTCCCAAAGTGGCTTTTTCCAGAAGGCACGGAGCGTGTTCCTGGGGGCACATCCCCACCTCGCACCCACCCGGCCGATGGGATGCTCACCGCGGCCGCATCGGTCCAGCCCTGCTCCTCAGCCGAGCGCTGCCGCTTAGAATTTGCTAATTAGGTCCTGTTAATGAATTCTCTCCGATGCCTATTCACAGCACATTTGTGCTCCCTCTCTGCCAGCGCTCTCACCAGCCCGTGCTGTTGGGGACTTGTCTGAAATCTGTGGGATGGTGCCAAGAAAGGCCCATTTCAGCTTCACGGTCACGAAGGCTCACGCCAGGAGCACAGCTTAGCTCTGCATTCATCCAAGGAGGGAGCAATCACAGCCTGCCCGGGACTCTGGCTCTGGCAGGAGAACGGGGATATCACACATCATCCATTTTTTATCAGGGCATTTTACGGCTACAAAAGTCTCTACTCCCAAGCAGGTTCCTACAAACAAGCTACAGATGAGTCCCACTAGGAGAAATTACCCATCTACAGCAACTGGCTCTGAAGGAACCACACTCTGTCCAGCAATGGATGAAAAACAGGCAGGGAAGGTGAATTATTTGTCCAGCCAAGCACCCAGCCCTTCTGCTCTCCAGCACAGATACCCCCGCACAGCTGACACGCACACAAATAAGGGGAATTCAGGTAGACGCTCAGTCGACACTAAATATTCTTGTTCCTTAGACACTTCTTTTCATCCCCACGATGTCTCAACATCTGAGCACGGTAATTCCCTAGTGATTAACTTCTTTATTTATTTAAAACAAGCAGCGAGGTTTCCACCAGCGCGACTGTCACTCGGCGTGTCTCTCCGACAGCGCAACGGGGATGATGTGTGACAAACGCTCTGCGCCAGGGCTGGGTGTCTGCTCCAAAGGGAGATAAATCCCCTGACCAGGGCACTCCCTGGGGGGCTCCTGCCATCGCTGGTGCAGAAACAGCTCCCAGTGAAATAATACTCAGTGCCTCAGCTCTTCTCCTCCCTCCAAATATGCCCCCAAAAACATGGGAGCACCCAAGTGCATCAGACGCGGCACACGGAGAGGGTGGGACACAAGCTGGTGGTGGTGACAGGCAGCAAATCCATCCTCCAAACAAACCCTCCACAGACTCCCGGGAAAGCACCCTCTGGCAGCCAATGGCAGAGGCAGCTCAGCACAGAAGAGAAAAATCTTTAAACACAGAAAGAAATGAGACAGAGGAGAGGGTAAAGCTTTGCAGCTTTTCCCCGGCCTTCCCAGAGAGTGGTAAGGGCTGCTCCTAAGACAGAAAGAGGAGAAATGAGAAACAGTCCTGCTTAAAATGAATAAAATATGTCACTCCTGATCTTGTAGCTATTAAATCACTGGCTATCCAATTACTTAATTATGCAGCAGTAAAAAAAAAGGGGGGGCGAGATGGTATTTTTCCTCCTGAAAACTTCAATTTGCTACCTCAAGAAAATAATTGCTCGATTCAAACATTAAATAATTGAGACATTCATTAGTAGTCCTATTGTATGATTAGCACAAGGAAGGTACCATTTAAAGACTTAGAAATTGATTCAGCAGGGAAAACGAGAGCCAGTTTTAATGGGCTAAATGGGAGCGTGGCCTCGAGGGCCAGTGGCTCAGCAGAGGACACAGGCAGGTTGTCACTTCACCCGCCAAGGGAAGCATTCCCAAAACTCTCAGTGCTGGTTTCAGAGAGGGTGCTGTGGGTGTTTACAGCCTGATCCAAAGCCCAGCTGGCTTGTCCTGGTTAGGTTCACGTGGCCTCCTTGTCTGTCATAAATACTCTCCCAGCATGACCACAGTGAGGGTCACCCACAACACCTGAACATCCAGCACCCCTCCCCATCCATGGTGCCAGAGGACTCTCCAGAAAGCCCTGACGCCCCTCAGACACATCACCTGGCACCTTCAGTCCCTGCCTGTGATGCCTTAGGTTTTGACTTTTATATTTTTCCAATCCTGCATTCCCAGTGTGTAACTCTGCAGTGTCCCGCAGCCTGGGAGCTGCTGCTCTCTCATGCTGAGACAGACAGAACAAAGCCTCTCCAGGCTGCTCTCCAAGGACACCCAGCCCGGCCTAGGCCCAAAATGTGTAACCCAGCATCTTGAGAAGGGGGGCAAGCTGAGGGGAAATTCCATCATTAGCTAAAGTTTAATTGGTGAAATTGGGCTGAGATGCAAATGGAGCAAAGCTATAAAAGTGTGAAGAACTCGTGACTCGGGGTCCATCTTGGGTGCAGCCTTTGGCCTGCCCAGGGTGTGCCTCTGAAGGCCTTTCAAATAAATATCCACCTTTATTCCCTTCCTCCTGTCCAGTCTCTGTTTCTAGGTTGGCCTCTTTGGGCATCACCTGGAGAAAACAAGCTGCTGGTTCCCTCAGCTCAGACCTCAGCTACACCTCAACATGAACCTTGAGTGAATTCACTGCTGCTGCCATAATCGGCTGCCAAATAACCGAGGAAGCAGCAAAAGCAGGAACCCTTTATCCGTCTAGATGCAATCGAGCCATTTACAGTGTATGAAAAAAACTACTGCAAACGTGCTCCAGCCCAGCAGAGGTGGAGGAAAGCCACGTGGAGTGGACGGGGGACGGCAGCTCCCGTAAAAGAGAAAGGGCAAAGGCAGCACCGGAGGGAAAGCAATTACAAGCAATAATTGGCAGAGGCTGCCATGTGGAAACACTCTCATTGTTTAAAATTTGACCCACTGCAAATATCTTTCTTAAAATGGTTATTGCTTTATCCTCTCCGATCTAAATAGTGCTCTCCACACTTGGCTGCTCCAGGGAAGACTAAAGAGCAGCTGGTGACTGCAGAGGATTTTTGGTCGGTCAGTGTTTCCCTCCTGACCCGTCTCACGGGGTCCCAAGGCTAATGGGCAGCACATCACTGCCCGGAACAGGAAAACATTCCTGCTCCATCCCACCCACGCCCTGAGTGGGTTCATGTTCACCCCACAAGCACAGCTTTGCTCCAGGCAGCGCTTTCAGGGAAAAGGCCACGGGCAGGAGGAGCATCCCCCGCTCCGATGGAGGAGATGCATGGGGAGGGAAGAGCACGGAGCAAGCAGAGCTGCTGCAGCCCCCCCTGACTGCAGGCCAGTCAGCTGCCATCCCTCAGCCCTGTTTATTCCCCTTTAACAAGCAGGGAAGCCGGGGAGTTTGAAGTCCTAGACAAATTATTCATCCCCAATTTAAGCCTGGAGTTGAAAACTGAAGAGACAGCTTAGAGATGAGTGTCTTTGTAACTTAGATCATGAGATGACTTCTTTCATGAGCCGACACCTTGCAAATACATTTTTTTTTCCATCAGAAAACACTGTTACATATACAAAAGATGGGCTTTCCTAGTGAGGGAGAGGAGAAGAGAGGCTTATCTCCATTTCACTTTGAGCAATTCCAAACCCCACCTTTCACCAGACATTTGGGTTCTTCCCCACAGCTGTCTGTGGATCAGACAGCTCAGAGACTCTTTCAAGGTGGAGCACGAGCTCCTGCAGCTGCCTCAGCAGCTCCCTCAAAGCTGCATCAATGTCACTGCCCTCCCCAAAGCAGCATCAATGTCACCACGGAGCGATGCCACCGGCGCGAGGGCGGCGAACTCCCAGCGCGAGCCGGGGCCGTATTGAACCGGAACGATCGCGGAACAAAAGTGGCCGTGTTAATCTCATCTCCATTGAAAAATAATAATGGATCAAAGTTTGCCAAATAGAAAAGGACAAAATCAGCAGAGAATTACTTTAATTATTACCTTCAAGCTCACAGAAAAATAATAAAAATTGGTATTACAGCCGAGAGCACGCGCGAAAGGAAAACTATAAAGGAAGTACTTGACAGTGTCCCTTTAATTAGAGAGCTCTGAATATCATTAGCAATGGACCTTTGGAATTTAAAGCCAATTACAGTCTAAATGCAAAAGTTACTTGCTCGCCAAGTCGCTTACACAACATCTTTCAGAAGTGGGCTTGGTGCACAGGGAACAGCTTTTTCCCTGCTAAATTTTTATGCAGGCTGGGGGACGTCAGCACGGAGAGATCCCAAATAAAGGAGGAGTGAGAGGATCCCACAAGAGGCTCCAGTTATGGGTCTGAATATGCCCACTGCATCCTGTGGTGCACACAGGGCTCATCAGCCATCAGATGATGGACCTTAAACCACGGTTGAAGGAGTTTTTGATTTGCAGGGAAGTTGTATGGGGCTGCTGAAAAGTTAAATATTTGGGATCGAGAGGCCAGCAGCCTGGTTAGTGTGCACAGCCTCATGCTCGTGCTCCTGGGACCCAAGTGTTTCACAGCAGCTCAGGAGAAACTCAAGCCTCTGGAACAAGCTTCCCATCACAGCATTTCCAAACGAGACTCTCCACTGCTCACCAGCCCAAAAAGGCACAGAAAATCCATTTCCTTTGGGTTTGCAACACAAGATGCCAAGATTTGACATCTCCAGGGATGTGGCTCTACCCAGGGAGAGCTGGGATAGAGCAAATTTGCGGGACGTGCCCTGGCTCCAGGTATCCCTCCCACGCTCTCTCACAGGCACTGCCTCTGCAGGACCCCTCGGTGACCCCAGGGCTTAGGTCAGACCCTGGCTGTGACACAGCAGAACCCTGCAGTTTAACCCCTGGCCAAAAGCCCACAACAGCAATGCCAGGAGACAGCAGCTGTTTGCATGGAAAGAGCTTTTCCCGTGCCACCACAACAGGGAAAATCCTGCTGTGCTGGGGCTCCTGCTCTGCCACGGGGTCTGGGGGGAAAGGGGAAAACAGACGGCACAGGGAGTGATTCACCCCAAAACCTACACCACAATAGGGCCAAAACCATGCTGGTTTGGGTTATCCCTGGGTTTGGGATAATCTGTGGGGCTGATGGCAGCTCTGAAAATGACAGAGGACCCCAAATTCTTGTCAGAAAGCAAAAACTTTGGTGCCCAAGACTTCTGTCATTGAAACCAAACAATAATTAAGCACCAATAATCATTTTCCTTTTCCTTCACACCTTTCATCTTTATGGAAAAATCCTCCAGACATTCCAGACTGCACAAGTGTTTGACTTTCAAAGCAAACCGGGGAAGCATCTCCCCGTCACAGCATTCGGTGGGACAGCGACACAAACCCAACAGAAATATTCATTGCCATATGTTTCGGGAACAACTTCCACAGACGTTCATTAGTATCACTGCCATGAAACTCTCCAGGACTTTCCTGCAAGGGAAGTGGCAGTTGCTAATTAAAGTGCAGACGTCACCCCCAGAGAGGAAGGGGAGGCTCAACACCTCCGGTTGAAAGAGCAAGAAAAGGTGATGGAGGATGCTGCAGATCCCCAGCTCTGTCCTGGCTGTAACCCCAGCTATTCCCAACCACTAAAAAACAGGATTTCCAAGGGAGAATAATGATTTCTACAAGCTACACATACTCAGGATTTTTGGCAAATAAACCACAGCACAGAGAATCTCTCTTGTCCAACTTTGCTCGTGCAAAGTTGCCCAAATAAGACACAAACCAAAGCACTCACCCTATAATTAAAATAAAAGTACCCAGTGGTTTGTGAAACCAAGGCTGGTACTTTCCTCATCATATTTAATATTGACACTTCCAGTTGATTTGTTGCCTTTTTGGGGCAGGTAGAGGTCTTGAGGGACTCGTGTGGAGCAGAGGTGAGGAGCATGGCTCCTCTCTGTGCCTTCACCTCAGCAGCAGACAGAGCTGCTGCCTGCCAGGAGCTGCTCCTGGGAAGTGCCAGGAAAGCAGAGGCTGGCAGGAGAGGACAACCCCATGTCACAAAACCTAAAAAAGTTTCTCCAGACAACCAGACCCAAATTTGGGATATGTTCTGAGGTGTGCCACGAGAGCCTTCTGAGCTGGGAGAACCAACTCCTGATGGAAAACAGAATTGTTATTCAAAAGTTGCAGGCTTAATACAAACTCTCAGAGCCTGAAACATCAATTCAGAAGGGAATTAGACGTGGGCTGATGGCTTTTCCAGGCAATTTCTTCCATCCTTAGCTGGACTCCCAGAGGGGTAGCACGAACGAGAGAAATGCAGCAAGAGGAGGAGGATGGAGCCAGAATCAGTGCTTAGACATGATGACTGATTCTGTCATCTTGCAGCTTCCAGCCTCCCCCCAGGGCCCAGCACACGCCTCTTTACTGAACTCTGAGGCACATTTTGCTCTTCTCAGCCCCAGAAAGGAGCACAACCCTGGACAGCAGAACGGTTGGGTTCCATTTCCAAATTGCTCCCGACTCGCCGCACAATTTTGGGCTCTGCCTTGCTTTCCCCATGTGTAAAAGAGACCTCAGCAAATTGCTCTGAGACCCTCAGGAGGAAAAAACATCACAAACGCCGCTTTTAATAACTTAATCCGTGCAGTCCTGCAGTTATCCCATTGCAGGATGTCCCCACGGAGCAGCAGAACACGTGTGCGCAGAGCTGCAGAACGCAGTTATTGTGAGGAGATGGATAGACAGGGAAAGAGACAGGGCTTGACAGCCAGCAGAACATTTCAAAGAATCTCAGCTGTCCAGGAGTCATCCATCATCCCCAGGAACACCGGGGAGCCGGGGCTGTGGGATCACAGGAGGCATTTAACACCCGTGTTCATCTCTATGGGGTCCCAAATGCCATCTCAGGGGACCCCAAACCTGGCTCACGGCCAGGGAATCACCTGGAGCTGAAGATGCAGAGAGTGAGAAGCTGTTGTTCTCTAATTCACCTCCATCTGCCTATTACGCATTTCAGGTGATTTTACAAGCAGATTCATCCCCAGGTACAAAGCACTGCACACACAGAGAGGTTAAGTGCTGGGATGAGCACATCGAGGTGTGCTGAGGGGGAAACTGAGGCAGGCCATGAGCAAAGAGACCTGCTCAGTGTTCTGGGACTGAAAACCAGATCTTATATCCCCAGACTGGCCACAGGCATTGCCTTTTTGACCCCTCTGGCCCCAGCCAGGAAAGTAATTTTATTTATTTTGTAACACGGAGCAGACCCTCTTTGGTCCTTTCTGGTGGGCCCCAGTGGCAGCAGAGCTGAAATGCTCTTCCCTCCCAGCACTGCAGGCAGCCAGAGCAAAGCCTCACGAAGCTGATGAGCAAACAAAGACCTGGGTTTTGTTCTCTCCCTCCACCTAAGGAAGCACAAAATCACTCAAGGATGTTTGCTGGTTTTAATCAATACAGAAAGAAAATGGTTATGTCTGTTCCCTTCCAAGGAAAGAAAACATCCCCTGTGCGGTAAGTCAAAGGAGTGAGCTGGAGAGTCAGCTCCCCAAGGGAGGAATCACATTCCCAAATTCCTGAGCCTACCTCCAAAATAAAGGAGGAAAAAACCCTTATTTTTTTTCTTTTCCCCTCACTGCCACATCACTCGGTGACTCCCAACCTGCAATTTTCAAAGTGACATCCAGAAGAAATTACTGGTGGGGAGAGGCTGGCCCCAGCGCCGATGGGACTCCCATGTGCCAGGGGTGTCCTGACAGCCTCTGGCGGGAGCAGTTTGCCATCTGGATGGACAAGGGGATATAAAGTGACTTTATATACCCCCTGCACTCCCTTCCTTTTCTACCTTTATAAAGCCACCTTGTTTCCCAGAGCTCTCCAAAAAGATCGTGGGCAGGGGGAAAGCAAGCTCAGGAGTAGCTGCAGGCAGCAACATTCCAAGGATAATCCTGGAAAAGCACCCCAGAAGGGAGAAACCCCGAGACCGTGGTGGGGGAAGCAGCTCGGACATCCCTGCACGAGACACCCCTCCCAAGAAGCCTCCTGAAAATCCACCCCAGTGGCTCCTGCAAAGCCTTGGCCTCTTTCTGTGGCCAAAAAAGTCCTTCCCCAGCAGCAGAGACCTCAGCGGGACAAAGTGGTGTCCTGGAGGTGACCACAGCCCTGACCCGCCGGTACCTGGGTGTACAGAGCTGCTCCTGCCCCTTCAAACCCCCAGGAAAAGAAGGGGTTGGCTGTGAGAAATGAACTGGAAGGGAACAGAAGGACCTGGCAGGCAGGCAGGGTTCGGGCTCTGCAATCTGGAGAATCCATCTGAAACTCAGAGAGCAATGAGGAGAACGGGGGGAGAAAAAGTAATGAATAAAATGAAAAGGAGCACAAATCTGCCTGCAGCCATTCTGAGCAGCAGCTTTACCTCCAAGCGCTCCAAGAGACCCAGGAGATTCCCTAATAACACAGCCCTGGGAGCCAGGGGATCCTTAGGATATTTGGGAATCCCATAACCTGCACACCAGCAGCAGGAGGGGTCAGGCTGAGGGGAAATTTGCCCACGATTTTAATCCTACTTTGGAGCTCCATTTTAAAGAAGTTCCAGAGGATGGACCAACCCCAAGAGTGATCCCCCATCTCTTGAGAACCCCAAAAATCCTTCTTTCAACACCAGCCCTCCCTTGCTGGCCAAGAAGGGAAGGGAGGGAATGCGCAGAGCGAGGGAAAGGGAGCGGGGATGTCTGGGAGGAGAGAGGGACAGCGAGGAGATGCAGCAGGAGAGCAGAGAACAGATCCCGTGTCTCAGTTAAAGAGGGGGAATCTGCAGCACAGGCATGGCAGGAAAATAGAGAAAAAGCACATCAGTGCAAGAAAGCTCGAACAGATGGGACTGGGAGCCTGCAAGGAAAGGCAGGGATGGAGGCTGGTAAACGCACGGACAGCAAAACCTGGGATTTGTTCCTCTTCCCAGCACAAGAAACTCAGAGCAAATATCAGGTGTGTTGTTTTTCCAAACTCCTTTTCCAGGAGTTAAACACGGTGGAGGCTGGAGGAATTCAGAGCAATTTCCCACACACATGTCACTGTCAAGGCTCCAAGCAGTGCTTAAAATGGACACCCCAGCTGGAATGTGCTGTGTGCAGAGACAGCACAATTACCTGCCTTTGTCTTCTCCTCTGCTGCAGAGAGGAGGAGGAAGGAGAAGGTGAAGCAGCCAGATCCATGGGATGCCTGAGCACCTCCGAGATGGGAACTCAGTGAGGGCAAAGCTGCTTGGGAATCACAGAATATCCTGAACTGGAAGGCACCCACAAGGATCATCAAAGTCACATTTTAGCTGACACCATCCAGCTTTTACCTGAGCCATCGGGGTAAAAGCCCGACAGCCCTGGATGTTTTCCATCCATCCAAGCCGCGTATTTTTTAGGAGCATTATGAAATTAGCAAAAGCCATCGGCTCCCTGCAGGCCTCACACTCCCAGACACTCCAGCTGGACCCCAACATCACAATAAAAGCCCAGCGGTGTTTTGCAGCTCAGAGAGGCTGGCAGAGGACCCCAAGACTTGGAGTGAAGTTAGCTGGTCACTCTCTCCCTTCCCCATCAGTGCAGGCACAAAACAAATCCCTCTGAATGTGCTAAAACTGTGTTGAAAGCTGCATTCATCCAAAATCTGGATGGGGAGCAGCACCAGGTTCCCACCCCAGCGGGTATAACCCATCCAAGGCAAGCCAAAGGCTGCATTAAACATAGAGGATGCCTCGCACGAGGCAGCAGCAATAACCCAGCCCAGGTGTAGAAGCGATTCTGGCGGCAGAGAGGGGGCTGGAAATGCAGAATTTCTCCTCCCAGCCCTCCAAACCAGCAAGGCACAACGTGCTCCCTTTGTGCTTTAAAGGGAGAGGTGCCAGCAGAGCTGAGACTCGGGAGGGGAAAGCCCTGCGGGGCAATTCGGTGTTAAAAATGCAACAATTAAGCGAGCACCTTTTGAAGGTGCCGGCGAGAGGGGCTTCCCGACACACCAAGGTTAGGCAGCTCTCAGAAGTGGTTTTGTTTTCCCTGAGAGATGGGCCTGCTCAGCTTTCGGCTCTTCCTCTACGGAAAAGATAACTGATCTCCTCAGATCACAGCATATTCAGGTTCACTAATAATTTAGATAAGTCCAGACAAGCTGGGTTATTAAAAGTAAAATAAAATTAAGAGAAATCTGGAAATTTAGACCCATAAATCTACAGGCATTAGGGAGAATTGAATTCTTTCTTATACGGATGTAAAATCAAGTCTTTTTTATACGATTCAATTATAGATTGATGGGAAGGCTCAGAAACATGGATTAATGATCTTTTCTTAAAGGAAAAAAATTATATAAGAAAAAATAAAAGAGAGCCATATAAAAGAAAGAATTACTACTCCCCAAACCATGATTAAGGTTTAGTAGGTTACGTTCAGAACAGCGTAAAAGGGAATTTGTGGATTCCCAACCACATTAAGAGAGTATAAATGGAGATAAAGGAAGCAGCATGGTACTGTAAATTAGTGTCCCTGCGAAGGTGGGGGGAGCACATCTCCAGTGCATGGGACCAACAAGGAGATGGTCATTCCCATCAGGAAGGAGAACGTGTTTTAAGGGACTCTGGAGCTTCTGAGAGGTCTCAGAGTTTCACAGACATGGGGTGATTGCGTGGATGGCAATGGAGCTGGGCTCCATCGATTTCCACCAGCTGGGGAGGGAATATCAGCTTTTCCTAGCGGAGGGAAAATGATGGCAGGGGCACAGCACAAAATAACCCTGATGTTAAAACTCCACAGCACCTCACTCAGCCCAGCCACCTCCGTAATTCATCCCAGCTTAAGTATCCAAAAATCAATGCAATCCTACCAAAAAAAGCCACTCCAGGCCCTGAGCCCAGAGCTTTCCTTACGCTCCTGATGATTCAGTCCCCAGGCTTTTATAAAAAAGGATAACACCACAGGGTTAACGGGAAAATAAGCATCTTCAAACGCCGCAAGGCGCTCAGATCCTATGGTAATAGGGGGCATGGAGTACCTGAGATAACCTGGTTCTGAGAGAATATTTCCCTAATGCTGAGTCCAAGCCCCGCTCAGCGTGGAGCAGCAGCCGAGCACATTGTCAGGGAAGCCATTGTTTATGGCTTTGTCCGGAAAGAAAGCGCTATCTGGGTCACACATTACAGGGGAGCGGGCTGGGAGAATGCAGCCCTGGACGAGCTAAGGAAATGAAGGCAATAAATGCAGGAAGAATAGCGGGGAAGGAGGTGAGAGGAGCTGGGAAAGGATTGCATCGAAGGGGGAAGGTGGCGGAACCAGAGCTCCTGCGCCGCGACACCGAAATCCAATTCACACCTTGGCTCTGCCTGCCCGTGCGGCTCCCGAGCACGGGAGGAACACAGAGAGAGCACCCAGGATTACTTTCCAAGCTCGCCTCCGAGGGTAAAAACCATCCTCAGCCAGAAGGTGGGAATGTGTAATAATATAAATAAATGTATAGTTACATAAATAAAAGGCTCGTGGCTGATTCTCATGTCTGGCAAGGGGCCGGGGCTTTGCGCAATTAAAAGGAAAATGGATTCCAGCGGAAAAAGAACAACTTCCCCTTCTACAGGAAGATGTCTTTCTGATGAGATAAAACCTTTACTTCACTCAGTCTGGAGCAGAGTTAAAGGCCAAGATAGTATTTAAGCTTGCAATTAATTTCCAAGCATTTTGGAAGGCTGTGATCAGATGGCAGCGGTTGAACACAGCACAGGAGGAGCAGGAAGGGACAGGGACAACCAGGAAGTTAAATCTACCCCAGGACTCAAAGCTGTGAAACCCATGGGGCTGGGGAGAACTTCAGTCAGGTTTTTTTATCAGGTTTTGAGGTTTAGGTTGGTTTTTTCCCCCCTTCCTACACCATTATCCACATACACTGCAAATGGCTACTCCTTTATCTTTCATCCCAGGGAGTTTGCTCCTGTATCCCCTTCCAACGCCCACACAACCCACTGCTCTCCATCCCTACTTCCATTAATTGATTTGTACGGATCCTCCTGTCAAAGAAAATTGCCTGGGAAGTCCAAACTCTGAAGACGAGTCACAAGTTTTAGAACCCGAAGATTTTGTGAAATGGTAACAGCTAGTGGGAATCGGGAAACATTATTGAAAATTAAGGGTCTGGGGTTAAATCAAAGTTTCGCTTTCCCTCTAATAAGATGACAGCCCAGACCATTTGACTGACTGCTGAGACACCGACTCCTCGCTGGCTTTAGATTGCTCAAGTGCTCAGAATTTAATCTCAAATGGCTGTTATTGAATTTTCTCTCGGACTAGCTGGCTGACGGGCACAGCAAGAGAAGCCAGCCCCTACTCACCCGGGCAGCCTCCCAGCCTCTGGAGCTGGAATACCTGCTGCTACACGAGGGGTTTGCAGGAGCTTTTGCTCCAGCACCTTCTAGGAGGGAACAGCATGGCTCAGGAGGGATGAAAACACCAGGAATAATTTATGGAAGACAGGGCTGCTTCTCCATGCACTGCTTCTTACCACAAAAGGTATTAACTGTAAGCAACAGTGAGGAACGTGCAAGAAGTGATCCCTCCAGATGTGTTTAACACCCGGCGAGGCGAGGCAATCCTCCAATGTACACATGGCTCTCCGAAGGGTAAATGTTTCCCAGCTTCTACCGGCATATTCCTGTCATTTACACAGCGCCGTCAATCACTGCTCTCCCAAGAAGGGGAGCAGTGTAAACTCATGTTTAATGCCAGATTTACACACATTTCTATTCGCCAGTAAATGAGACCATTACATATGTTGTGTCAATTGATTTTTATAGTCTGCGCTGTGAGTGTTGGCACCGGGGAAGTGCAAAGGAACGCAGGCACTGGAAGCTGGAGCTGGCTCCTGGTCTCTCCTGGCATCGCCCCTTCCTGAGGCACATCCTGACCCTCACCATGTGACATTAAATCTCCCCTGGACACGGACCTCCTCAGCTCTATCAGCTGATCCCATCCCTGCCACGCAGCCTTTCTCCCTGAGCTGTTTCCCTCTGCAGGGAGGGAGGGATCTGTGCCATGTTTCACCCACGGACCAAAACCTCGGGATCTGCCCCAAAGTTTTGCTAGGTGTGTACTGAGTGTAAGCCTTCAGAATGAAACTCAGACCTGCACTAACCCTTACCTCAGGCCTAGCTGTGCTTTGCTGAGGCCACCACAACCATAGGGCCACTATCCCCCCTGCAATGCCACCAAGGGAGCTGATGTTCAGCTGACGAGTTGTTTCACCATCCTTTTAAGAAAGTCCTTCTAAGCACGTCTTGCCAAAACAAAGCAACCTTCCTCGCAGAACTCTCCTTTGTAAATACCCCCCAAGGAGTTAGCAATTCCCTTCTCCAAGATGACTCATCCTCCTACACGAGGGACGGCAAGAAGAGCAATCACGCTGCCGTGTCAGCGCGCTGCAGAGCCGGCGCTCGCATCCCTGCACCGCCCCGAGAGAGGTGATGGGCACAGCCCTACCTGCTCCCCACAGCATCGCCCCGAGAGAGGTACGGGCAGAGCCCTGCCTGCTCCCCACAGCATCGCCCCAAGAGAGGTACGGGCACAGCCCTACCTGCTCCCCACAGCATCGCCCCAAGAGAGGTACGGGCACAGCCCTACCTGCTCCCCACAGCATCGCCCCAAGAGAGGTACGGGCACAGCCCTGCCTGCTCCCCACAGCATCGCCCCAAGAGGCTATGGGCACAGCCCTGCCTGCTCCCCACAGCATCGCCCCAAGAGAGGTACGGGCACAGCCCTGCCTGCTCCCCACAACATCGCCCCAAGAGAGGCTATGGGCACAGCCCTGCCTGCTCCCCACAGCATCGCCCACCCTGTGCCCCCTCCTCAGAGCAAGCCCCCTCATGGGGTGGCCTCTTTGCGTGTCTCAAGCAGTGCCACCTGGGCAGAGGGGATGATCCATCTGCAGGCAGCATTTTGCCGCTGACCTGGGCGCTTTGCCTTCATCAACATGCACAGCAGCACCTTCCAAGGCTGGAGAAAAGGAGGCTGATCCTTTCAAGGGGTGGCTTTTCGCACCCCCCGCAGCCGAGCAGAGCTTTCTCTCCGTAATTAACCGCTCCAGCCGTGTCTTGGCCGAGCTCCACGAGCAACACGGCAGAGGCAGTGACCTCCAAGAGCAAAGCCCTAGATTTTGGCGGAGCTGCTGCTCCCCACCACCCGGGCCACGCCATGAAAAGCCAGCGGATGCAGGAGGCAGCAGAGCCATTCAAACCAGCCACGGGCAGTTTCACAGAAACAGAGCTTCAATCCAACACTAATTTGCAGCATCCTGGGCTGAACACTTTAGATAAGGAGCGCCGGAGCCAGGGAGATGACAGGGACAAGCTTGTGACTGTGGCACATCGGTGCGTGCTCACAACGCCCTGCCTGGGTCCGCTCTGGGCTGCGGCGACCTGGGTAGCACAATAGCAGGATGGTCCTCACAGGCAGACCCCTTCTCCAAATCCCTGGCAACATCTCTTTTTTTTTTTTCCTCCCTGCAGGGCTTAAAGCCTCATCCTGCTCCAGTTATTCTGAAAGGGAATTTAGTGCCTCGCCATAAATTATACGAGCATTGGACATAAGCATCGTTTATGCACAAATCACTGTTCCCTAGAACAAAGCAAGTATCAGCCTCCTGACAAAACACTTTTTAGTAGGATTGGCAAATGAATAAAACCTCCCTATGAATACCAACGTGCTGATGAAAAAGTCCTACCGATTTTAATAGAAAATTATCATTTTCCTATAGGATTTTTGTGAACTATCTCATTGAATTTAATGGAGATTTTCTATTCTGGTCTGCAATTATGCAAGAGTTAAAATACCTCCAGAGACGAGGAGATTATCTATTACATTCTATAGGATTGCAGAGTAATTTCCATAGAATCCTGTTATGTTTCTATAGAGCCTGACAAATTTAATCCCTATTGAACTTTAAAGGGACTTTTCCATAAGGGACAAATAGACACTGACATCTGTTAGCTGCAAAATGAGTAATACTCAGGAAACAGTGGCCTTACACACCACTGCTGCACTCGAAATGGTCGAAAGATGTCTTGAACAAGCAGCTTAATGGGGAAAATGCATTAAATTGGTGTCACATGGCTGCATTAGTACGGCCGTGTTGCAACATTTCTGTTATACACAATGTCATTTATCCAACCATCGCTTTACAAATTGCATTTGCTACCAACGCGCACTTGATCTCATCATCCCATGCTGGGACTTTCCTGTATCAGCACAGGAAGACTGAGAACAATCCAAATCCAGGGAAAAAATGCCAGTTCCAAGCGTGGAGCTGGCGACGTATCCGTGCACATTCCCCTGCCCTAATGGTTCTAATAAATGCATCGACTCCCAATCTCTCTCTCTCATTGAACTCCACTGCGGAGCTTGAAGGGCTGCACTTCTCTTTTATGCTCAGTACTAAAGGAAAAAAAGCCATTCAGCTGAGCTATCTGGAGAATGAAGTCTTTTAAAGTTAACTGTAAGGTGCTTGTAATGAGGAACAAAACAAGCAGGGACAGCCTAAGGTTTCCTACACCAACACAACAATTTGTCCTAGACTGGTTCACGGAACAAATTAAAAGACATGACAGCCCCCACGGGTCTTTTCCCACCTTTCCTTGTGCAAGCTGGCATCAAACACGATACATCCTTGCATGTGGCTGTATCTCTATCACCCACTCATTCCTCAAGAGCCCAAAACTCACTCCAAGAGGTCCTTCAGGAGATCTCCATTTTGGATGCACCACCTCTGCAGAGCTGCTCTGGCTCTTGCCCAGCCATTCCCTCAGCTTTTTGGAGATTATGAGTGCTTTAAGATCACCCTGGATAAAGCAGTTTCAGTGTCCCTAAGCCAGGCTTGTGGCACCCAAAGACACACCATTGCTGGAGTGATCGTAGTAGCCCGCGTAAGAGCCTCAGAGCAGTAGTAGTAGAATAGTAATATCCAAATTAACCTTCAAATTATAGAGCTGACAGGAAAAATTATCCCAAAATAGTACAGGAGGAATCTTAGAGAAGGAGGGAATTGGCAACATGGACCTAAACCCCCTGACAAGCATCTGGCAGTGGTGGAGCTGAGGGGACCAAGCCAAAACTGGGCACCCAGAGCCGCATGTCTGAAGACACCACAGACATACCCATGGCAACGAGAAGAACAAGCACCTCCATATGTCTTCCCAACTGCATTTCCTTTCCAAAGAAAAGGACAACGTGGTAACTGAGCACAGCAGGAAAATATATGGCTTTAATATTTTCTCATTTGCCAAATGCTGGCGGGGTGTGGACGGCGGGTGCGGGGAAGGCTGTGGGTTGGGTTTGCTTTTTTCCTTTTTCTGAGCTATATCTGCAAATGAATAAAGTCCTTGGTGGTGACAGGACAGCTCTTTGGGATAGCTCCTCCCCAGAGACCCCTCCAAAGCAAGCCCAGACCATGAAGGGGACGCATGGCAAAAATCAATGTGTAAGTGTGTGGGTACATCTCGCACCCTCACTGCTCCCCTTCCCTTTTGCATGTGCACTTTTATTAATTCCTGTGTTTCTAGAAACCAAACCCAGCTTCCACATGGACTCGTAAAGATGCCTCTTGTCCCTTTTAGGATCCCATTACTGGCTCTGCCAACATCCACGAAGACAAAGCCCCATCAACTCTTCATCCTAAGCATTGTAAGACTGGAAAAGTGGGAGAAATGAGGGAGGCTCGTATTTCTAATAGCAAAAGGAAGCAACAGGAGAAAGCCTTTGATGCCAGGAGCCAGCTGAGGGTTTTCATGCACACACACACACTGCTCCCGGGGACACGGGAAAAGACAGCTCTGGAGAAGGAAGAACAGGCCAAGCAGACACTAGACCTCAGCACTTAAAAGAAGGCAACTGTTTAAATGAGCATTTAGGAGTAAAACAACTCGGTAGGACCTTCCCAAGGGCTCCCCTTGAGTCTGAGCCAGCTCCTACCAAGCCCACGGATACAACCCCCACCGTGGTCACACACAGGTCATTGATGGCACCTTGCACTTCAGACTGGCATCACCCAGGGCGTTTTGCCCCAAGACTTAGGAAGGTCCATACAGGAGAGAAGGTGCTGCCAGCCAAATTTTGTTAACAGGAATGTGACATCATGTGATGGGCTCTCGGGAGCCTAAGGAAAAGCTTCCCAAAGCAATGGCACCCTCCCAGGGCCCACGGACAGGACGAAGGCAGCGATGCTCCCGCAGGGATCAGTTTGCTCTAACCCAACACCGAGCTGGCTGCTCCACCACCCACTGCCGGGGCAGAGCAGCGCTGCGAGGGGAAGTTTGGAGCAGTTTCAGCTGGAGCAAGCTGTGCTCTGCTTTAATCCCTCCCTCCCCACGCTGTGCCCAGGGCTGCGCCGTGCTGAGCCGGGACGGTGATTTGCAGTCTGCTCAGACACAGCCCTACATCACTTGGGAGAATGAACCTACAGTTTTATAAACTATTTATTAGCCCTGTCCTGTAGCGCTACATCAATATGGCCATCGGTGAAGCAAGGCAGGAGCTATAAAAATACCATCTATCCAAAATAAGCTTCATAAAATCAAACAGAGGCCAGTACAGCCTAGGATGGGATTGTGGCTTGACATATAAAGGGCCTCTCAATCTTTGAGATAGACCATTAAAATCCTCAAGCCCTTTTGGTTCACAGAAGTCTAAAACAAAAGGGGAAAAATAATGACACCTTTTCTGGCGGAGCAGGAGAAGGCAGCAAGGCAGTCGTGCAATATCATTTGTTTCCACAGAAGCCAGATTACTCCCTGTTCCCTGCAAGAAAACCACCAGCTCAAAAAAAAAAAAAAAAAAAAAAAAAAAGTGCTTGTTTTCCTTTGCCTTCCCCACCCACGAGCTGCTTTTCAACAGGCAGAAAGTTTCTGCTGCGTGTGCCGGCAGTGATGCTCCCTGCTCAGCACAGGAGAGGCGGTGCAGCAGGGCTGGAGGAGGCACGGCTGGAGCACACCGATATCCCAGCCCGCGCTCCCCCCGGCGCCCGAGGCAGCGGGGTAAGGCAGAAGGCAGGTCAATACATTGTCAGAGATGATGATTAACATTTCCAGCCAGTGCTCCCTCAAACCACCTCTAAAACATGTCTTAATAAACTGCATTGCAAATAGCCTTGTATTTCTACCTCGCTGCATCTGCCAGGGTGAGATAATACAGCGACCTCAGGAGAAGTGACACACAGGGAATGAGCTGCCGGGAGTTATAGACACCATGAGACCTGGCTCAGCACATCAGCTCGGGGTGGCTCCTGCCGTGGCTTACCAAGGCTTTTTGGGGCTCTGTAGGAAACAAGGGGTGTGCTTTGAGCAAAGAAAATAGCAGCTCACAGAGGGTTTGGGGCTGAAAGGGTTTGAGGGAGAAAATCGCTCTGAATTGCTATTGAGTGTGAAAATCACCGTACGAGAGAAATATTTCAAAGTCAGGCACGTGACAGTTTTTTGCAGAGGCAGGCACCATGCTTTGAAAGGTCAGAGGGAGGTGAGAGCAAGCACAAGCATCATTTTCCTGGAAACACGGCTCTGAAGCTTTCCAAAACTGTGTGATGGCAACAGGCACCGTGACAGTTCCCAGCGTCGCTGAAATACTTGGCTGGATCGAGCACGGCGCAGCTCAGCATCACCTTTCCGGGGGATTTTGAACCTCACACCTTCCTGCACTGCGATGCTCAAGCCTGAGGGAGACAGTCAGAGCTGCCAATCCAAACTGCAACTCAGCTCCTCAAAGCAGTGAACTGGAAATGAAGCCCACACACCTTCACGCCCTTCCCCTCCTTATCAGCCCGCCTCAGCAACATCAAAAGAGAGAGGAAACAGCTTGGGTTGGACGTGGGGTGAAAAAAGGAAGGAAAAGATTTGGGTTTACCTGACAAGTCACCTTCAACTGGGCAAGGATGTTTTACATCCCCGCTCTGGACCTTCAAGTACTTCAACGTTAAGTAAATGCCACTTACCTAGGAGGAAAAAGAAGAAAAAGTTAAAGTTCACCAAGTATTTTAACGTGAAGCATTTTAAAAGTGATGGAATTTGTAATTCGCTTGTAGGCTGGAGGAAACACAGAGGGGAAAACTCCAGGTCTTAATGCACTTTGGTAAAGGTCAGCTTGAATGGCACAGGGTCACAAGGCCATCCTATGAGCTGTTTGTTTTCTTATTTACATCTACAATCTCAGCTTTTTCCAACCCCTATACACAAGCCTGTAGAACAGGCCTCAGTTCCAGAGGAAAAGCTGCCTTTTCCCATCCCAAAATTTAAATCCATACAGAGAGATGCTTCCTGCTTTTTCTTACGTTGGTTTTTTTTTTCCCAACAGCAAAATCACCCATCCTTGGCCAAGGTCTAACACCGACATTTCCATCCCTGCAGTCCCAAACAGGCAATGCCACCAAACATTCCCAACATCAGCCCTGATACCATGGTCCATGGGAAAAAACTGCTCAGGATCCATCTTTCCCAAGCTCTAGCTGCAGCAATTCATCCTTCCAGGCGGGAATGTCCTACCTGATCTCCAGCCCACCAGGCAAGACCACAGATGTGGGATAAACACAGCTATTCATCCTTTCCTTCCAGAAAGACCAGCTTGACCTTCTCTAGGACAAAGAAATTCCACATTTGCCAACCTCAGTCAAAAACTCTGCCTCATGGATATGATAAATATTAATTGGAGACACATGAGAAGCCCTTCCCTTTTTTTCCACAGGCATCTGGAAGCATGGAAAACCAAGCGAGGAGGCTGTGCCCATCCAGCTGTTGCTCCGTAGGCTGTTGCAGGAATTGAGGATGATGGGACGGGGCATGTCTGGTTAATGCGCGGCTGTGTGTGCTCTAAATGACTTAAAGGGTGCCTGGGGCTATGGACAGATGCTGCTAAAACACACAATTGAATAAATAAATGGAAGGTAACGGAGAGGGGAGCGATGCCATGGGAGAGCGAGTGGCAGAGTTGTGTGCCAAGGTGTTAAAAAAACTCCCACGGAGCTGCCTAAACCTCTTCTGAGACTCTGCTGCTACGTGTTTCAGATGCTGAGAAGATTGAACTAATAAAAAAGAAATGAGAGAACTGTCACTGCAGATTACATGGTATTTATTCCAAAATCTGCTCATTATAGAAATTTGCAAGACAAATGGGTTTTTAGCAGGAAATGGCAGCTTTTCCTTAAGTGTATAACGATGAACAGATCTGGTTGGGAGCTGAATCTTTCTCTCCCTTTTTGAGCAACTCCGGCTCCAAGTCTTACCAACCACCCGAGAAATACTCGTGAGGCCGAAAAAAAACCCAATTTTTTTTTTTTTTTAACATTCTCCACCAGCCTCTTCATAATCCTATAAGAAAGTACGATTAAGGAATATTTGAAGCAAGAAAAGCTCATTTGGCCTAGAGAGTTTCTAGGCGGCGAGAGCTTCTCCTGCTCCTCAACAGCCTGCAATCGGCATTGCTAACGCTCCGGATCCTTCCTTCCTCGCAGGGAAAGCCCTTCACCAAGAAGAGTATTTGTGGTCAGGCTTTAATCCCCCAGCCTTGATAAATGTTTAATTCCTGGGCCTGCCTTCGTATCTGAATATAGACTGGAGGTGCTCCGCATTCTGCCGTATCCGAGTGCTTCTAATGACATTTTGGCTTCTTTCCCAGTTAATTCCAAGTGCCTGAAACCCAAAGCATCTCCCCTCTCTCCCTCCCCATCGTGGATGCACATGCGGATATTTGACTGATAATATACAAAGCCAGAATATGTGGTTTTAAAACAAGTCTCTGCGGCAGAGACTCAAGAAGGGAGAAGAAGAAGGGGGAAAATATGCCTTGAAATATTACAGAGTAGGAGCTGTCAAGCTGAAAAAGCTTCTACAAGGTTTTCAATGCCATAACTGTGTTATTTAGCTGGGGATGAGAATTTTCAGACACATCAACAGGAAAAAAGGGGTTTCAGGAGGGGGAAAAAAAAAAGAGAGGCGGCCTGTCTTATTTGCAGCTCTCCTTTGTTGGAAAGCAATTACAGCCTTACTCAATTTATGACCCAGAATGCACCCTAATCTACTTGTAAATGCGTCTTATTCACCACACAGCACTTTCAGATACAGCCAGGGTAAATAAACGGGAGATTGTTCCTACCTACATTGCGGCACAACTGTTAATTGTAACGCCCCATGAAACTTAATTATGCAAAGCAGAGTGGCGACACTGCAGCCATTAATGAGATGTTTGATTCAAGAATAATTTGTTGTTTGGAGCCTCGGACTTGTTTTGCCTGTCCCTTCCACTGTGCTGCACTAATTCTCAATTCGTGCTTATTTTAATAGCGTGGCAGCGGGGCACAAAATGGCTCGGCTGAGGCAGCAACGGGAGAGCTCCTGGTTGGAATCCCATTTTCCAAGTGTGCAGCAAGGCCCCACCATATGGGTTTCCTTCACTTCAACAAATTTGGCGGAAAGCCAGAGACGGGACACAAAACATTCCGCAGGTAAAACGCTGGGAATGCTACTGAGCCCTTTTAGGCAAAGGAGTGGCTAGAAGAAGAAAGACTCAGCTTTGTTAGACCCCCAGAACCTCCCAAAGCCATGCCGGGATGGACACGGGTGTGGATCCTGTTCGCCACACACACAAACACCCACGGCATTGCCTCCAGCTCCTGTGCAATGGCTGGATCTGAGCCATCTTTGGGCTGAGCCGTCGTGTTGCCTGCCTGGAAGTAATATTTTAGAAACCACAAACAGAAGTCAAGAAGAGGATGAAGAGACAAAGAAAAATCTGGCTTGGAACAAGAAGTTGTAGTACACCCACTGATAAGGTAGGTGATAGATAGAGCTACAAGATGTTGTGTGGAGACTCTCCCCGCTGCTCTAAGAGACTTTCTCCCTAAATGGGGAAAGGAGATTGGTAGTCAGACCAAAGTCTATTATTTAAGCCTCTGGTTATTGATAGAAGCACACTATCTTTTTAAATTTACAATCAAGCAAGCAATTCCCTCTCACCCATTTACAACAGCACAAGATGTTTGCTCATATCTGCCCTGGAGATACCAGAGTCTGTTCTCCTCTCTGTTCTCTCCCGGGCTCTGACTGCAGAAATCCCTCTGCTAACATCATCTCTGAGCTTTCCCCTCGTTTTTCTTCCTGGTGACACGCTCTGCTCCTAACTCAGGCCGAGCACTGACCCACTTCTCTAGTTGGCTCCATTAATACCTGTGATTAGTAGGCCTTGGAGCCAACAGCCACCACCAGCCCATGAATCACCAGGATTTCTTCCCTTGCGTGGCACCAGCAGAAGGAAGGAGCTGGGGTACTTTATCTCTGGATATATCTGCTGGTGATAGGAAAGACATTGTTGGTCTACTGTAACTGTCTATTTTTTTCTTATAAATGTGACTCTTAAAATAGCAAGTCACGAAGAGGGTTTTAGACATATCGGAGGCCCTTGGGAGCAGGGCCCTCATGACTGCAGGGTATTGATGGCAACGAGATGAAGAGGAGCCCGGCACACACCGAATCCCGCCGACGCCTCTAATGAGATCAGGACAGATGACAAGGCACTCAACTGTGCCCCAGCAAGGTCATTACTGAGCATTAACAACGGAACCTTATTATGAACAGATCACTCAGTGGTAGAGCCTTTCCCACCCTCACTGCTAAGAAAGCCACAGTCCCCCCCCCCGAGGCCGCAGAGCAGCGGGGTTTGGGTTTTGCTGCCACTCACCCAGGCTAAATACGGCCAGAGGAGTGTAGCTGCCCCATGGAAAACCCCTGGTTTGAAGAAGTCTGTTTTCCTAAGAAATGCTCATCATAGAACCATTTAGGTTGGAAAAGACCTCTGAGATCAACTCTTACCCCAGCACTGCAAGGGCCACCACTAAATCATGTCCCCAAGTGCCACACCCACGCCTCTTAAATCCCTCCAGGGATGGGACTTCATCACCACCCTGGGCAGCCTGTTCGGTGCTTGACAGCCCTTTTGGTGAAGACATCTCCTCTAATACCCAATCTAAACCTCCTCTGAAGGCCATCTACTCTCGCTCTGCCGTTTGTTAGTTGGGAAAAGAGATCAACCCCCACCTGGCTCCAACCTCCTTTGGGTAGTTGTTGAGAGTGAGGAGGTTTCCCCTGAGCCTCCCCAGCTCCCTCAGCCACTCCTCATAGGTCTTGTGTCCCAGACCCTTCCCCACCTCTGTTGTTCTTCTTTGGCCAAAGTCCAGCACTTCATGCCTTACTTAATGTCTTTTGGTCTTGCTTGAAAGTCATGACCAGCTACATGCATCAAATCAACTTTTAATATTCTCCTTTCCCCTTGCCTTGTGTGACCCCCTCGCAGTCCAACCCAGCTTTTCCTGTGAAGATACTCCTGCCAAAGCAGCAGCCAGCCCTGCTCTCCTCTGCCACAGCATCCAGCAGCTGTTCTCTCCCTTTTCATCCTACACAGAGGAGAAGGTTCAGGTTTGTCTGATCCTCCATGCGTTGCCCTTTTCCCAGTGTATTTTGGAGTCCAAGCCAGGGAGAACTGGCACCACCAGAAATCTGACCCTGGCTCTGCTGAAACTCTGAGTGAAGTTATGCCAAGCCCACTGAATGGGTTTTGACTTCTACAAATATAAAAACCATGCCTGGAGAAGGGCGAGATTTTTTTTTCAAACCATTTTGGCTTTTTTTTCCCCCTACTGTCTGATATTTCATTTTGGGTGTTACTTTGATTTTATAGAAAAAATCAAAACCAATCTGACCCCAATTGTCCAGAAGTACTATGAAAAAAAAAATCTGATATTCACAGAGCTCTGGTCCTATTGCCCTAATGCTCACCTTCTCTTATTCTGTAATTTCCTCCTTCGTAACACGGTGACTGGAGCTGAGTGCAGTGTCTCAGACGTGCACTCGGCGAGGGCTGAGATATTATTGTTGATTTATGGGGGCTGGCTCTGCTTAGGGAGCGGTGATTTACTTCAGTGTGTTTTCACAACGCTGCCATCTCTTTGGAGACAGATCTCACCCTCAGCTTCCCCACATGCAAGCACCTGGTGCTAAGCACTCGGTCACACATTGCTGAGACATTTCCCCATCTTTCCTCCTCTCTCCAGCTTTGTTTCCAGGAAGGTCATTACCACGTTTTTTGCTCCCCTAGGGTTTAACAGCCCAATTAGGGGAGACAGCAACACTTCAGTAGGTGCCGGCCAGAGCATGGCCTTATCCCTGGAAACCAATTCTCCCTCAGACTTAAATACGGACCCAGTTTTATGCCTCACTTATCTTCACAATGGAACAGGTCAGGAATTATTCTTCCCAGCCTTATCTGCTATTCAGCTCTGCCTTTTGTTGGTCTCATTCTCTTGATGCTGTGAAAGAAGCAGACCTTGCACACAGAGGTTTCCCAAAAGTACTTATTTTCCTCCTATTGGAGCAGGCAAACCCTGCACCCAAAATCCAGCCAAGTGAGCGTGCCAAAATGAAGCACGCTGCTCCCTGGGTTGTTTTTCCAAGGAGAACTGTGAATGCAAAACACTCCTGGGAGACAAGAAGAGGAATGGGAACAATACTACAGCAGAACCTGGCCATAAATACCTGTTAAAGGGGGCTGTTATGGCTTTGCCTTCTGCAGTGGTTTTATACATACATAGATCAGTAAATACTGTAATAGAGGCAGTTTTGTGTACAACACCTTTTGCTGCTATTTTGCAAGTGCAAATACATCAGTGCAGCATCAGGCTCTTAAAAATGCTCAGGAAAAGCTGCTCAGGAGAAGCTGCTGGTGCCATTACCCAGCACCCACACACCAGAACACACGAGCACTCCTCAGACTCACATTTCTGCTGCAAAAGAGGGGAATCAAGACACTTTCAACAGCAGCGCTCGGGACTAAGTCTCCTATGGAGCAAGTCCCAACACCCCACTGGGAGACAGGAATCACGATCACCTCTTTGTTTCCCATCTCCCTTTTCATCCTTCCTTTGCCTCCGTTTTCCCCTCTGCAGGAAACCTTGAACGCCGGCTCCCTACCAGAGGTATTGAGAAGCTGAACAACTGAGCAGCGTTGTGAGAGGCTTTGAAGGAGCTGTACAATGTGGGAACAGTGGTTCACGCCGAACAATAGCGTGTCCTCGCTCGCGGTGCGGCCCCCGCGATGACTGTCCTCAGCACAACTGTCAACTCCACTCCCGGTGAAGGATCTTTATTATTAGTGATGAGCTAAGAAGCGGGGTGAATGCAGCTTGATTTTGCAGCTCCAGCACTTAGGGGGAAAGAACAAACTGTGTAAATCCGCAATTGGAACCATGGAGTAAGAATAAATGTGGAATTCCGTCAGGTGACACCTTGCTTTAGGCCCATGTTTTTTCCTTGCTGCTTCCCACATCTCTCCTGTGTAAGAAGCACCAGCTCCTCTCCCCTCCCATAGCCCTTACCCTATAATTTCTACTGTTTATATCCCCAAACATTCCCACATTCATTGTAAACTCCAGCTCTCTCTTTTGAGCCGTTTCAGGCAGTTCCTCTGCAATGCTCATAAGTATAAAACCTTCCAGTGATAGTTGCAAAAGGCGAAATCAAATGACAGGTTGATTTAGTGCAGCTCTTACTAACAGCTTGCAGAAATTAGAAGTAAATAGGAGGTCAAACAGCTCGCAAGCAATTTGACATTGGCAATTGCAGCTTAGTTAGGCTCCTCTGGTAATAAAGAACCACCGTGTCTTTCCTTTACATCAGTGCTCAGCAATAGAAAGGTCATTACCAGCTAAAGATACTGCAAGAATAACACTTTAAACCTTTATTATTTTTAACAAGACACGGGTATTTAAAATAGAGCCCGTGCAATACACTGGTGGCACGCTACAATGACTGGAAATGGCTCAAAATAATAATGAAAAAACCAAGTGAAATTGGAAACACAATATGTAACCATCCATGGTTCTTAAAGCTGTGTCAGTCAGTTAAGCAAAAACTACGCCTGGGCATAAGTGAGCATGAAATTCAATATAAACATCCTGAATGTGGTAGAGAAACAGATGAAATATGTACACAAAATGCTGAAGTAAAATATACAATGAGCTTTGTATAAATAAACAATAAAGAAATAAGAAGATTAAAAAAAATCTGTCTTTATGATATATAGGATTGCTGGGAATGAACCCATTCTGCAATTGTCTGCCTTCAGATACTTTGGGGATGTTGATTATGCTTTTAATTCTCTTTCATCAAAAATAGAGGTAATTAGGGACAAAATAATTCCAGTAAATGTCAACTGCCTAAGACTTGAGAAAACTCAAAAGAGGCAAAGTCATACACAAATATTTTGAAGTGAATAATAAATGAATTACGGGCTCTAAACAATTATTGTTTGAAGTATCCCTAATGTAAACTAACCAGATGTCCTGGGTGAAGAGGGTGAGAAATTGCCTTGACAGGCCACTAATTCCTTCACTGCAGATCCCTTCTGTGAAGTGGGGATTATCAAAATAAATAAATAAACAAATGAAAGCAAACACAAGAGGCACAACATGGCTTAAAAAGCCAGAGAAGGCCAGTGCAGTTACTACAAACAACTGCAGCCCTAAAAACATTTCTGAAAGTTCCTCTCTGAACTTCAGTACCTGTTCCAAATGGGAAAAGCACATCCCCGCATTTTCAGCCCCCCACTGCAAAGCACCCAGCTCTCCCAAGCCCCTCATTCAGAGCCGTGTGTCCCCAAAACAGTGACAGCATCACTGAGCCCAACTTGGTTCCCGAGTTCCCTGCACCTCAGTTTCCCATCTCTCTGATGGGAATAACAGCACAGACCCATTTCCCGAGCTGGAGCGTTGCAGAAGCACTTAGATGCCATGGAAACGGGTGGCATTCCACCACCCACGCTCCCCCATGCCGGCTCGTTATTCAGCAGAAATGCAGATGGACCAGCAGCTGGGCCAGAGGAAACCTCCTCCTCCTGGGTGAAGGACAGGCAACATTTGGCAAACCTCTGCTCCCAGCTCTGTTTTGTGAGCACCGAGCTGTCAGCAGCCACTGTTTGGGTTTTGTCTCCTGGGAAACATTCCCCAGTCCGTGCCATCCCACCAGGACACATCACTGAACACCACCTGTGGGCTCTCCTCTAGGTATTCTTCTCTGCTGGGACCCAAAATCCTCCATGGAGATGCAAGGGAGCACACCCCCAAGGTGCAAAGGACTCCCACATTGCACAGAGATGCTAAAAACCCCAGGCAGGATTACCGAAATGGCTGTGGAACAAAGATGTTCCTCTCCTGGAAGCTGAGTCCAATCCCATCCTCCTACAGTCTCCTCCACTGCCCTCCTCTAGCAGGGAGAGGGACTGACCTCTAACTCATCCCACCTTCACCAAGCTGCAAGAAGCTCGTGATTATGCCAAATTTCCCGAATACATCTCAACTGGCCACACCACAGGTAATTAGAGCCCACAGCCACCCGTGATTGAGGAGGGTCAGCGCCGAGCCACAGCGCGGGATCCAGGCGTGCCCTGGGAACTGATGGCACCGTGTGGGTCACGCTGGTTCATCTGCACATGATTGGCTTAATCAGATATAAGACTGACAATAGAGCAGAAATTTGAGCAGCAGACCAGGTCACGCAGGCCAGCTTGGTAGGAGACAAAGAAAATCAGAAATGTCAGTAGCAGGTCTATAATAATTGCATAACAATTTCATATAATTTTACAGCAGAATTTTTCCCTGGCTTCCTACTCTGTGCAAATCCCAAATCAAGGCTAAACTGAGGGGTTCAAACGCTTGAAGATTTTGACAAGGCAGAAGGAACCCTGTGAGGGACACCCTCGCACTGATCTCCACCAGGATGGAGGGACAGGGCCACCGAGAGCCAGAGGCAACCAGAGAAAAGCAGGAACACCTCCCTGGCTAGCAAAGGACACGGCTCCGCACCACTTTTGTCATCTCTCCCCGTTCAGCAGACAAGCTCCTTGGTCACTGCAGAGGACCAGGGCCGTGGAGAGCAATTCTGAGCCGTCTCTGCCTGCAACCTGTATTTGTTGCTCCCTTGAGTGGCTGCCTCAGACAGGCTTTGCTGTATTTTAGACCTGACATTACCCAGCAGGCAGTGAAAACTGGCTACTCATTAACTTTGCCGAGATGGGAGCAGCTCCCATAAAAGCCACTGAAACCACTCCAGCATTCGGGGTGTGTGTCATTTAGCTGTGATGTGTCCCTCTTGCTGTTTGGCTTTTCCCTTTCCCTTCAGTTTTATTTTTACGTGGTGACATTTGGAAGAGAAAGCCATTGAAAGAGGCAATATTGGACACTCAATTCCTGGCTCCCTCGCTGTCACTTAGCAGAAAACATTCAGAAATTTAATATTTGATCTTCCACCTCCTCTTTGATCACCTTTTTGTGCCTCTACCACTCCAAGGACAAAGTGGCTTAATAAATTGGAGAAATGGGCTGAGGAGGCTGCTCTGAGAGGGATTTAAAGCAAAGGCACAAATCAGATGTACAAATTACTCGCTAGCCAAGATTTTGGCAGAGATATTGAGAGATTTGTGTACTCAGTGCTATTTCAGGCCAAATTTCCCAGAGGGCTGCTCTGGCTGGTTAACAGAGAGTTAAACAAGGTTTAATAAAGGCAAATAGTTAACAGGTAATGGATTGCTGAATATTCAGCCGATGAGGCAGCGCTCAGCTCATGTCTGTAGCCACCAGCAGCATCATCCACTGATGGATTTATCCCAATCTACCACTAATATCTGCAACATGCTTCTAACATCTGCTAACCACTTATTAACTCTATACAGACTCCTGAAGAGCTATCAATAACCCTAACTTTAATAAGAAGGGTGACCCCGTAGCCAGCATCAGGACAGGAATGTCATTCAATCAACTTTTCTGGCTGGGCTGTTTTCCTTTGCCAGAAATCCCCTGGGAGCACCAGGCAGGACAGAGCAGAGCTGTTCAAGGTCAGAGAGTCCTCAACCAGCCTTGTCCTTGGGACTGCAGAGCCCCAAACTTCAAGGCAGTGCCTCATATCAGGCTGCATACCCTTCCTTTGAGCTCCTCGGTGGCCACTACACAGCTGATATTCACCTTTCAACCATAAAAAAAAGTGTTCATGATGAGATCAAGCGCAGTGACCTCATTCTGCATGCACCAGCTTCCCGTGTTAGAGCAGATATTTTACCCTTTGCAGATGGGAGGTGAAAAGCGCCTGTTGAGGGGAGGCACCACAGTGAGAGCCGTGGGGAAGGACAGCACGGAAGTCACATTTCCTTTCCCTGAAGGAAGCATCCTCCTTCTCCACAGCCTGCTCAGCTGCGTGGGGAGTGCTCACAGGGAGGAGGGCACGGGGCAGGACCCTGCTGCCTTCTCTCCCTCACAGATGGTCCCTCCCTGGTGCCGTGGGCGCCAGCACGTCCCCAAGCCCTAATGTCACATGTCACAATGTGCTAACATTCCATGGAGCTCCCCTGGCACACCTGCAGGACACTCCCCACTGCACAGATGGGGAAACTGAGGCAGGCTGGGGCACAGCAGATGGGTTCCTGCTGCCTTCGGTGCTGCTTCCAGCTCATCTCCAAGGTCAATGTGCCAGCAGCACTCACACATCCTGCAGGGGTGGAATTCACAAGCCAAAGCCCAATTCCTCCACCAACTTGACTCACAGGCAATCTGCAGGCCAATGGATTTGGGTTCCAGCAAAAGTTTGACTCCCAAGCTAACACAACCGTGCCCCATCCTGTCCAAAGGGGACCCTATGCCAGCTGGTGGAGAAAACATCCCATTTGCCAATAGCTACTCCTTCCAAAATAAACAGGTTTATGGTCACGCCATCGTTCCATCGCTCCAAGACTCTCATGGAAAAACCCAGCCTGCACGGTGGCCAGCCCCACCACAGACCGGCTGCGGATCTGTCGCCGTTTCAAGAGCCACTTTCTGCATCCCGACCATCCAACGCAACTCTGCCAACCTCTACCACCTGTTCTCCTTTGGCCTCCACCACCACAGCCCTCGGTGGGCAGAAAGGGCCCTGGCATGGCATGGATCCTTGCGGGGTTTGCAGCTCCGTGGCAGGGCATGGCTGGCTGGATGCTGCTGCATCCCACACCGCTGCGCCGGGTAATGGCCATTGCAGCACCAAATTAACGGTGCATCTGCTCCTCGCTGCAGACGCCGCCGAGAGTGGGCTGTAATTTCGTCTCCGATCCCCCAAATAATGTTTGTTGTCGTGCCGTAATCTTGGCAATCAATGTAACAGCTGAGCAGATCGTTTCGGCTGAAATATTTGCTAAACACGCGAAGACCTTGAAACCACACCTCAGCGTGTGCGCATTGTGTGCGGAATTACTCGCCGAAATAAATAAGGGCTGGGCAGGGGGAGACATGGGGAGAGCTGCCAGCCAATTAAAACACAAAAACAACGAGGAGAAGAAAAGAAAACCAAACCCTTGTGCGTTTATCTGCAGCACCTTACACCAGCAACACCTTATTTCCTGTAAGCCAGGCAAAACAAAGCTTCGAGCGCTCTTTGGAGCTCTCCGCCGTCCAGGATGGATCAACTGAAATGTGTATGCAAGGCTCTCAGAAGTGGAATTTAATGGTCACAAAAATCAATTGGCCAAACCAGCTGCACGCATATTAACCTCCTGATGTCCCTCTCGCTGAGTGCTGCCTTCACTCAGCCAGCTATAAATAGGCTAAGCCACAAAATGTTTTTATTTAGGGAATTTAGCAAGAGCTGCTTTTTGATTTCTGTGTTTAACCTGCTTGAAATGCCAGCCTGGGAAATGAAAGCAGCAGATTAGTGAAGGCAAAGCCGTAGGTGACCAAGTTACACTCGTGGCCACACCATCAACCACTTGCACATCCTTCTGCAAGTCAGGGTACTGTGATATTCCCCTTCTTCCTCTTCAAGAGCTGCGTTTATTTTGAAATCAGCTTTCTTAAAGAAAGAATCTGACTTGGATACAACAGCTGGGCTGCAGGACCCCAACTGGGGCTGGGGTCCCCAGGCATTAACTTAACATTTACCTGAAATAACACAAGGTCTTTGGGGACAAGAAAGAAAAGTTGCTCCTTTTTATGGGCAAACTCTTGTGCTTCCAAAGTTTTGATTTCTTCTAGCGCTGCAAAGCATTTGTATAAATTAGTGCAGACATCTGAGATACATCAAGTTTGACAGGCCTGGGGCAAGTTCAAACTTCTGATCACAACATCCATCACAAGCACTGAGCTATTTATCAACAATTGATCAAAACAAAGAGGGAGAACAAAACCTTTCACTTCAGTAATTGATACCTAAGGACTGACAAGAGCGGGTCCACCACCTCCCCCTCAAGTCTGCAGATTGCTTAGCTGACCCCCAAGACTTCACTCCATTAAAGCACCTCACCAAATGTGAATCTTCGGGAGACCTGACACCACAGAAGGAAAAAAAACCATCTCATGGACCTGCTCAAGCTCCACCTTTGACCCTGTAATTCAATAATGCAAAGCCCCTGATGACCTCAGTATAAGAAGTAGCTGGAAGAGGTTGGAAGAACAGAGATGTTACTGATGGAAACAGGGTCTGGGATTCTGGATAGGAGGGGCCACTCTCTGCTCTGCCACAGCCTCCCAGTGAGGTCTGACACATCACCCAGGCTCCCTGGTCTCATCCCCAGTCAGGTTGGGATCTCCTTTAGAGGAAAGAAAGCACATTTGCAAGCCTGGGGTGCCAAGATGTGACAGCAAAATGGGCAAAATCCTTTCAGTGAGGCCCAAGCAGCCTTTTAATCCTCCAAGCAGCAGATCACAGCTGCTGAATCACAGCGCTCTTGACTGGGATTCAAAAGAGAGAATGTGGGGTCACTGGGCACCTCCATGGTGATGTGTCAGGCTCAATTCCTTGGCTGTGACATCCTGTCCATTTCTAAACATCTCATTCAGTGGGGTTTCAACCATCTGCACTGCACAGGGACTCGTCTCCTGCCCGGGCTGCGAGTTTGGCTTGGATAAAACCGGCAGGAGCCAAGGAGCCAAGCCAAGGGGACCATGGCCTGGAGCCAGGAGAGCCACACCAGCACAAGCAGCACCTCCACGGTGCCGTTATCCCGGGGACCGGGAGCTTCCCTCCCCAGAGGAGGCCAGGGAAACACTTTGCACGTCTTTATCACGCCGCAGCCTCTAATCCGGCAGCGGGAGCCAACCTGGCTCGCCCGGATCCCTCGCGGAGGCACGAGGCTGCCAACCTGCCGAGGAGCGAGCGGCTGCCAGCGCTCCCAGCCTTGGCAGCTCTCCCAAGGTGGAGAAGCAATGGGCTTTCCCTGGAGGCACCGGGCACACAAAGGAAGCTCCGTGCTTCCTACAAGGCGTGCGTGGCCCTTGCCAGGGGACGCGTGTCCCCAGCAATTCCCCGTCGGGGCACGCGACTCCGAGGGAGCTGGGACACAACCTCGTCGCAGCGAGGCTCATGGAAGCCATGTGTGCCAACCATGGAAAGAAAAAACATTGTTTTCTTTTTTTAAAAAAAATAATTTAGCCATTTTCCACGCATTTGCTAATTACTCATCAGCTTTTCTAATGAAGGTGCTGTGCCGGGCACTGGGAGACGGAAGGATTTTCTGCTAAAATCAAACGGGGAGTAAGTGCGGCGTTTACCAAGGGATAGGCAGCTTCAAAGCTTTCCCTTCCACTTAGATTTTAAGCACTTCTACAAAAGAACATTGATTTTGGGTTAAATTGACTGATTTTATTCATAGCTGGTTCGTATGGTGTATTCAAAAGACAAATTGTACGAGACTGCAAGCTATGGATCAGCTCTGATAATTCAGAGTCCTCTTTCCTCTTTTTTTCTTTTTTTTTTCTTCTTTTTTTTTCTTTTTGTTCTAAATATTTTCCATGCTTATAATTTGCTATTATTTGGCCCCTGCCTGGACAGAAAAGGCATTTTCACAGTATGGGAGCCTCTCTTTGAAGGGAGGGTATTATATTTTAATGCCAATTACAACAGAAGTAAGAATCAGACATCCCTGCAACCCTTTAGAGCTCCTGCATAGCAAATGGCCTATTTGGGGAGGGGATGTGTGTTTTGTTCAGAGACATTATATTTATGCAGAGAGTTTATTGACTCCAATTTAGTTGAAATATATAATAAACATGTGTATCAAGCACTAAACACTTGTGACAAAGATCAGCTCTAATCCCTCAGGTGCACTGCTGTAGCTGTTAAGAGAAGTGCTGTATGAATACTCCTTAAAAATATCACGCGCCAGGAATATTTAAGGCTATTGCACGTTAGGCAGAAGGCAGAGGCTGGGAGATGCTGCCAGGTGCCTTTGGACACGCAGGAGGGAGCACCAGCTCCTGCCACCCCAGCACAGGTCACCATAAAGGTCCCAAAACATCCTCCCAAGGTCCCACATCCCTCCTCACTCACAGCTGCAAACAGCTGGATGCAAGCCAAAGCAACCTTGTCCCAGCACATCACGGTGTGAGGCTGGGCAGCCCAACCACTGTCACTCCGTTTCCCCACGGAAAGGGGGATGGTAAAAGCCACTGGTGAGAGGAATCCAAGGGGGAATTGTTTGCAAAATGCATCTGAGGAATTAAGACATCAGCTGCTAAATCAACATCCACATCATCACTCTTGGAATCATTGGAAAAGCCCTCCCAGACCATTGAGTCCAAGCTATGACTGATGCCCACCTTGTCCCCAGCCCAGAGCACTGAGTGCCACATCCAGCCCTTCCTTGGGCACCTCCAGGGATGGGGACTCCAAGCTTCCCTGGGCAGCTCCTTCCAATGCCTGACCCCCTTTCCATGGAGAAATTCCTCCTGATGTCCAGCCTGAGCCTCCCCTGGTGCAGTTTAAGGCCATCTACTCTCCTCCTGTCCCTGTTTCCTGGGAGCAGAGCCCGACCCCCCCTGAGCCCCCTCCTGTCAGGGAGTTGTGCAGAGCCACAAGGGCCCCCCTGAGCCTCCTTTGCTCCAGGCTGTGCCCCCTTCCCAGTTCCCTCAGCCTCTCCTTATGGGATCTCCAGACCCTTCCTGATTAACTTCGGTTCCATTCCATGTTTCCTTGCAGCAGCAACACAACCCTAAAATGGCAAAATCCTTCCATCCCCACATCGTGAAAGGCTGCAAGACTCATTTTCTTAACTAGGAGGAAGAGAAACCTGAACTATCAAAAATCTTTCTCTAGAAACCGAAAGTTTGGTGACCCCAAACAATTCTTGGACTGAACCCACTGGATTGTTTCAGAAAGGGGAAGAATTGAACAACTTCAAAAGATGCTGAAACACAAAAACATGCAGAGCATTCAGTTCAAAGGCCCGTCACAGGGTTTCCTTCTGTTTTATTCAAACCCTTTGGGAATATATTTAAATAAATGAAATCTAAACAAAACAGTGGCATTTGCAGGCAGTGGGGCTGAGCTTTCCACCTCACCTTTTTTTTTTTTTTTTTAAAAGGAATTTTGCCATCCAGCAAATGAGCAGAAAAATGTGTTATTCACTGAGCTCTACTTAACGTGCTGAATAAAAAATAAATAAATAAAAGCAGTACAAGTGCATCAATCTGAACAGATAATGAGAGCCTGGTGGTGATGAACTTGAGGGATGCAGGACAAACCATCACTGAGATTTGTGTAGGGACCAGGACTCGGTGTTGTGCCCTACCCATGCTCCCCAATGGATTCTGAGGAATTAGGGACGGCTCCTGCAGCTGTGGACAATCCAGAGGAACATTTCCAATGCGCTTTTCCATGAAATTTCCAATTTCATGTCACACCCTGAACATGGAGCAGAAGAGGGGGAAGAGGGCACAGACTGCAGAGTGTGAGGTTGGGAATGCTGCTCCGTTAGCTGGATTTTGTACTGATCTGGAATAACTAAAGTAAATACCTTAAAAAAACCCTCAAACATCCCAAATCTCCCTGCATTCCAAGTACAATTAGATTCTCAGCAGTCAACCACTACAAAAACCTACCACACACAAGAGTACAACCCCTGAACAGGAGACGGGGTTTGGACCAACCCAGGAGCATCCCTTTCTTTTTTCCCCATGAAGTCCAACTCCCGAGTCCAGCATCCTCCCTTCCCCAACGGCCCAAATCCCACCACTTTTTGCCACATCCTGGCATCTGCTCTCTCAGTTTGCGGCCTGGGATGCCAGGCACGCCTGGAAAGCTCCTCTGTTATCATTTCAGGGCATCCGATGCTGCTAATTGATACACCGTAATACTCTCATTTACTCAGCAGCAAGCTGGAGCGTTGATAATTGATGGATTGGTTTGCCTTTGATGATCTGCAAAATTAAAAGCCCCAACTCTGCAAGATGCTGAGGATCCCACGTGAAAGCCTGCAAACTCTTAAGCCCCCGCTGCAGCCAAGCAGAAAGGAAAGGCACTCAGGACCAGGCAGGGCTGGACCTTAATTCAACAGCCCCCGTGACTTTGTGGAGCTGTATCTCTTAATGTGGATTTAATTCTGGGTTTGTATTTTATTATTGTCAAGTGAAATGAAATTAGGAGGAAGGAGATGCTGGTCCTCCAGGGAGCATCTCTGTTTCCAGTCCCAGAGAGCTTTAACTTCTGAAAGAGGGCAAATAGACAACAAATGTCAATAAGACGTCTCTTTTCTGCTCTTTTTTCATTAAAAAAATGCTTCCTGCAAAAACCCACAAAGCCAAGGGGACTGCAGGCATGGAACTGTGCTCTCCTACCCAGTTTGATGCTGCTTTTCTGAGAGGAGCTGCTTTATTCCAGCCCAACTTTCCTAGGATACATCTTGGAGAACATCGAGTGCCGCGCACAGCAAGCTGCGCCACAAACCAGTTGCCGAGTATTTTTCTCCCAGCACATTCAGCAAACTGCATGGCTGGCTGTGGAGGAGGGGGGAGATGTCTGGCCAGGCTGACATTAATCAAAACAGGATTTCTCGGACGAGTTTTACAGATTTCTGACCCAGCATCGCACAGCACATTCACGAGGTCGAGGAGACGTATGCTTGAAGGATGGCAGTCGCACGGCTCCTCTCAGGCTCCAAGTCAGTCAATCCATACTTTCCCTCAACATATCATTGCTTCCTCAGAACGACTCCCCCATCTGCAAATGATGATTAACGCTCTAATCTTGGCATAATTGCTCCTGCCTCTCAAACCACACCAAAAAAAGAAAGAGAAAAGGGGAGGAGCGCCGAGGAGTCGATGTCCCACTGTCACGCCGCCGCTCCAGCGCCAGCTGTCCGCGAGACAAGTCACGACAGCAGCGCTGTCCACCTGCCTGGGAACAATGTCACAGGAACTGAGGAGGACACTGGCCATCTGCATACATTCCCCTCATTACTGTCTCTCCAGCTCGAGTCACCGTGGCTTATCAGGTTTTAAGACACAGCAAGGTCATTGCGACCAAAGTTTTCCCGTTCGCTTCCCAGAATTTGTTCTGGTTATTCCTATCTGGATACTCGTATTATTGCCATTAAATTATGATAATTTAAGCATCCTGCGTTCTGGGCAAAGCAGACAGAGATACCCAGTCAGGATTCCTGCCAGAAACATGGGCTGGCTGCACCTCCTGAGTATCTCTTAATTATCTCTTTCTCTTTCTGGTGGGGAAAGGTCTGAGCTCAGGTGAGTGCTCCCTGCTCTCTTCTATTTGATTCAATTCTCCGGCTCATGAAATATGCTCCCGCTTCCTTCGAAGGACAAATGAAATGAAACAGCCTCTTGGAAGGAGACAAACGACAGAGGATACGGGTGAAGACATAATTCAAGAGACTTTGGGAAAGTCAGATGGTGATATTAAAAGGTACTCAAGGAATTAATCCAGGAAAGAAAGAAACAGAGAAGGAAGTCAATTAATTCACCGCAGCACTGCGTGGACCTCTGACTGGAAGTCAGCTGCAAGGAGTGCCCAGGGAGGCTGAAAGGCACTACAGACACTGTATCTTCTAAAAAAGGGCCTGAAAGGTGATTTTTCACACACAGAGTGAGGATGTGGAGCTGGAACAGCACTAAGGAAGTGGGCAAGAGCAAGAGCTACCAGGATTCACCTCTTCTCCTCCCTTTGGTGAGCCCCGCCTTGGCTCTGAAGCCTTGGACCATCGCAATGTGCACCTGCCCAACAGCAACCACAAAGGACTGTGAGACCTTCAAGGACAGACAAAGCAGGAAAAAGGGATCTCCAGGAGGCAGGAAAGGACAGCTGGGCACTGAGCAGCACAGGTGATGCAGGGCTGACAGAGGAAGTCAGGAGGAATTTGGAAGAGAGGTGAGCGGACAGATGGAGTGTCCTCAGGGCAGCCAGGAGCAGCCACCACCTATGGAAAAGTCCTCCACAAGTATTAAAACCATCACTGGGGGAAGGAAAAAGCAACACCTGGGATCAACACTGGCCAACTTCTGTCCCCTGAGACCTCTGGAGATGCTGGACTCTCCCTGGAGCCAGAACTGGGTCACCTCCAGCAGCACAGAACAGCAGCCAAACACAGAATCCCAGAATGGTTTGGGCTGGGAGCGACCTTAGAGATCACCTTCCTCCAATCCCCCTGCCATGGGCAGGGACACCTTCCACCAGAAGGAACAACTCCAGGGATGGGGCAGCCACAGCTTCTCTGGGCACATTTTAGTGGATACCACTTTAACCACCCTCTGTTTGCTCTTTGAGGTTCTGCAGAGCCCCAGCAGGGACCAGAGGACGTCTCTCTAAAGCGCCGATGAAGCCGGAGGTAATTAAATATGAGGGGCCTCCCATTGTCAGCGTTGTGCCTCTGTTTTGGCAGCCAGCTCCAGCAGAGCAGAAGAGGGAAGATTTGATTTTAATCACACAGATTTCAGGTTTTATTTTGCTCATTAAAATTTCTGATAAGGATTTAGTCTGACATTATGCAGTATTTTGGAAGAGGATGTGTGGCAGTGGGGGGGATTGAAGCAAGCCACGTTTCCTTGTGATGAGAAGATCTTTCTGCCTCCCCATGACAGACACGAGGATATGAGCAGGTGTTATTTCAAAGGGAAGGGATTTGGGGGGAAGAGGGAAGCAGGAAGGACTCATCCACACCAAATCAAGGATCTAAGCCTTGGATTATGGAGAAAAAAGGTCCAAAGTCTGAGATTACAGAGCCTATTTCAGAGCCGCTTCCCGGAAGCCACAGATCAGTTACTCTCCTAATGCCTTTTCAGGCCCCATCAGAGGGAAGGCAACATTTTACCAGAACAGAACCAGAGATTTCCAGAGCCTCCCCACATCCCTCCAGAAATTGCTCCAGAACAGGCTGGCACTCCCCACCCAGCTGTGTGCTGGCAAGGGGAAAAAGGATGGAGCAGGGGAAATGGAATTGTCGCCATCTCGGTGCTTTCAGGAGCACCATCAAACACCTCGGTGGAGAGGAAGGGTGACAGCTTGGACAGGGGAGGCAGCAATTCTCTTGTTTGCTTGTTGATTAGCATCCAGCAATTGCAGGCAATTTGCCTCCTATTTCTTCAGCAGCTTTACACAAATACTACTTTAAGAACTAAGTGTCATTCATCAAGAACGAGAAGTCTGCATGAAGCCAAAGTCACCTGAGAAAGAAATAAATGAGTGAATGTGAGCTTCACCCGGGCCTGCTATTGCCAAGCATTTGGATTCGTCCCCACAAAAGCATTTGGAAACAAGATGGATTTCTTTGTCCCCAGAGGATGTGTTGTTCTTTTAATAAGCCTTAAACCAAGCAAGTTGTGCAGCGTGAGTCGTGCAGAAGATGAGATGAGCTTTTAACTGCGGTTCCCTGGGTGCTCTCAGCCTGTGTACCCACCAGCTACCAGCCAGGCAGGAGATCTGGGGAATGAGCAGAAATCTGGGAAACAGATGGAAAAAGAATCTATGAAATACCCAGTAATTCCCACCAAGCCAAGGGCAGCCAGAACGATGACAGCAAGAACCACTCAGCCAAACATTTCCAGCAAATCTGAAGGGCTTGTGCCACCACAAAGGTTCTTGGTGCGTTCAAACCAGCACCCAGAGCAATAAAATTCCTCTGCAAAAGGGGTTTCACTGGGGCAGCACTGCCAAGCACCCCACTGACGCAGAAGCTGGCACCAGACCCCTTTTGAGCCTCAGCAGTGACAGGGCCTCAGTTGTGTGCAAGGTGCTGCCATTAGGAGGCAAAGAAAATAATGCAAAGGACACCATTCATGTATTTTTAACTTCTTCTAATGGAAATCAGTAGCTGGAAATGAGCTGGAATGCTCACATCCTAAGCGCAGCGAAGTCCCAAGGGCCCAGCAATCCATCCTGGGTGCCAGGAAGAGATCTTATTTGATGTGCCAGCTACAACACACAACTGCCCGGGGTTGGATCCGTCCTTCCCACCACGGTGCTGGCAGTGAGTCCCCAAATCCTCCCTCGGCAGGAGAGAACACCCCAAGCAGCAGCAAAGGGCTCATGTTCATCATTCTTTATGGCCCCATCCATCAGGTGGCCCCTGGGGTGCTTCAGGCCCCTCTGGTACCCATTAAAGGAGTCAGTTCAATTGAAAAATTGAATTGACTTAAAAATCAATTGAATA
>VWZT01010233.1:146989-201221 GCA_013397055.1 Pachycephala philippinensis
GCCCAGGGGAGGTTCCCCAGCTCAGGAAAACCTTTGTGACCCCCCCAAGTTTCCAGTTGGCTGCAGAGACCCTCAGATATCCCGGGAGAGGGTTAGAAAGGCCCACCATGGCACCAAGGAGCCAAAATCCCCCACTCTCTCCCCAAACTTTACTGCAGTCTTTGCACCCCCTGCTCTGCCCTGCCCTTAAACGCCCCCAGCCAGCTCCCAACCCCCCTCCTCCTGCCTGCAGATTCCAGAAAACCCCTCCTGGAGCAGCCTAATGAATGAGGTGGGTTCATGCAAAGCCTGAGCCCAAGGACGAAATGAGATGGAGATCTCCCTGGCTAATTCGGGGATTTTTTCCCACGGATCAGGATGCTCAGCTCTGGCAGGCGGGATGCTCCTCCTGGGAGCAGGACTGGCGGAGCAGGAAAGCCCAGGAGTCAGCAGAGCAGCTTTCCTGCAGGAATCTCATCAGTGTGAGGAATCCTTGGGTGCAGGGCCAAACCAGCGCGGTGTTTTCAGGAGCCCAGACAAAAAACAGGGAAGAAAAAGATGCAAATATCCCAGGAATGTGCCCGGCAGTCTTTTGTGTGAGCACATTAGAATACAATAGAAATGTGACTAAAAAAGGCTCAACAGAATAAATACTGCACTTATAATAGGCCTCAGGGAGAGAAAGAGATTTAATGGCAACATATTAAATGTAAATCAACACAAAAGGTAACTGGGAAGGGAAGAGATATACCAGCTTAGGGATTATAGCACAAAGCTGTAATATTTACTCACGAGATTAAGGCACTTATAGGAAATGAAATATTGTCCTTTGGAAATAATTCAATCCTTTGCCTTTATCCAGGAGGATTGGACATATCAAGCTGTTTGAGAGATGCAGACATAAATTCACACCTCATCCTAGTGGAGGGATGGGGACCTGCATCTGTCACGGTGCTCTGCAAGGGCTCCAGCTTTTCCAGGGGAAACTCCTCTTGGAGCAGCAGCCTCTGCCTGCACATCCCCGAGCTGCTGTGAGCAGGGATTTTGGATGGCCTGGATGAGGCAGAAATGAGTGCTGACCATTTTAGGGGGGATCTTTCCTCCCCACAGCTCCCACCCACCCAACACATCCTGGGATCTGCTGACCTGCGGGTCCCCAGCTGCTCCCCATCCGTGGCAGGGTGATGAGGGCAAGACTGCTCCCATGTCCTTTTGGGGAAGGTGATCCCCATCACCTCCACCCCGAGTGCCTCAGTTTCCTCATCTGCAGTTTGGGATTGTTTCCCTGCTGTGTGAGAAGCTTCACCCAAAACACGCCTGAGGAATGCGATGTATCATCACCACACATAACTTATCTCCCAGCTTACTGTAATTTTTTTTTCAGGCAAACACAAAATTCTAACAACTCAATCTGATTTCCAGGTGCCAGGCAATAAAAAAGACAATCTGATTCTGATTTCGCAACTGCAAAGCTTCCCCTAAACCAGATCCCTGAGCTGCTTGTACGGCCCCAATCAGCAAAGCATCTTTAGCACCTCGCAATCTTTAATAGACTGGTCCTCTGCAAACCCCCGGCGAGGCTGGGAACAGCTATTATCTCCTTTAAACAGGCAGGGAATCGTCCGCCCACGGCGTTGTCTCGCTGCATTGGAGACCTGCCCAAAAACCTTAAATTAAGCGGGGCACTGCCAGGCAGCCAGGCCGGGCTTAACTCCTGCTCACCGCAGAGAATTTAGTGCTGCCAAACCTAAGGCATGCTGAAATGGACAGTTTAAGGTTAAAAATAAAATCAAAATCACAGGCAAAACCCCCACAACAACGGGGAAAAAAAAAAAACCAACAAAACAAAAAAAACCAACCAACCACCTAAACAAAAAATAAATAAGGGGGAAAAAAATAAAAAAGAATGCTTAAAGTCAAACAAGAAGTCTTCATCATCCTTTTAGTCAGACAGGGAGGCAGGAAAGCCAGACCTCCCTGCGGAGCTGTCTCCAAGATGTGCTCAGCATCGCACAGCTCCTGTCCCTTTCCCCGCATTATTTTTTTAATAACCAGCTCCTGGTGGAGAAAACAATATTGGCGCTGGAGTGCTGCTGCTGCAGGCTCGGGGGAGGGAGCCCAGCCGGGCTAACGGGACCATTAGCGCTGGAATCAGCCTCCGCTTAAGCGCTCCCGGGTTAATTCCGGCTGACGATCAACAGCCTCTCCAGCTGCCGCGCCTCGGGTGTCCCCCGGAGTGCTCCTAACCCGCAGCATCCCACGGCCCTGAAGTGGTTAATGCCGCTTGGAGTGCTCGGGGAAGCTGATAGACACAGTCCCACTCTGCTCTTTATTCAATAATAATTACCCGGATAGTAAATGCGACCCTGCTGTTTTGCTCACTTAAAATTTTTTTGTTTCCCCAGCTATGGCAGTGTCACTTCTCCCGAGGCGGCCTCCCCCACTTGGCAGAGTTAAATTGCATTCTGATTCTATTAAATGGTACTAAATGTCTTCAAAATCAAAGAGCAAATATAATTTAAGTGCCATTTGGGTCTTCCCACAGGTTCTCAGCTGCTCACTCCGCAACCAACCTGTAGAAAGCTGCCTGGTGACAGGGGTATGGTTTAAAAGGAAGCACGCAGCCGGGATACACAATACAATTCCCTTCCACAACACGTCCTTTATGGAAATGCACAATGCACGGTGCTTACAGCCTGGAACACAGCACTGCTCTGATCAGCAGAGGGGAAGGGAGAAGGGAGACAGCGGGAGAGCTGGGGACAGCACTGGCATCGTGGCACTGGCACGGGGTGCGTGGGGACAGCACTGAGCATTGTGGCACTGGCACGGGGTCCATGGGGATAGCACTGAGCATTGTGGCACTGGCACGGGGTCCGTGGGGACAGCGCTGAGCACCGTGGCACTGGCACGGGGTGCGTNCACTGAGCATCGTGGCACTGGCACAGGGTCCATGGGGACAGCACTGAGCATCGTGGCACTGGCACGGGGTGCGTGGGGACAGCACTGAGCACCGTGGCACTGGCACAGGACCCGTGCCCACGGCGGGGAAAAGCAGGAACCCTAGAAATCCTCCCTGCATCCAGATCTCACCACGACGCCAAACACAGCCCAGAGATGCTGCCCACATCAAAGCCCCGGGAGCTCACAGACCTGAGCACATCCCACTCTCCTCAAAACGCTCCCCTGATCCTGTTTTCACAGACAGCCTGGCAGGACTGAGGGTTCAGCAGGGGTGGGATGTGGGGCATCCCTTCCAGGGAGATCCCAGGGAGATCCCAGCAGCAGCAGGGGTTGGCAGGAAGGGAAGAACAGGGAGAAATGATTGTTCTAGCAATAAAGAACCTGTAAGCAGAAAGTTAAGATGATGAAGAAACCTTAAGGTGTTGGTTATATGTTGCAATTTCAAGGCTGGTTTTTAAGGGCAGGGGCTCAATAGAAGCAAAAAGCACTTAATTAAGGTGTTCAGAAACACCAATTGACCTGAGGTGCTTTCACACTCCCAGCAACCTCCAACCAGCAATGTTTAAAGGCAAAGTGCAGCGCAGAGAGAGGAAATCTCCTTTAAGGCACCCGGGGGTGGGTATCAAACTGGGAATAATCTCACATGAGCACCTTCTTGGCATGGTGCTGGCTCCCAGAGAGGCAGAGCTCACCTACAGAGGAGCAAGGCTGCAGCCAGCACACCTCTGCGAGGCGAGGAGGCAGCCTGCCAGCTGACAAACCTGCTCCTTAGCTCCTGCTGAGGAGAGAAACTGTCCTGTGGGCAGAGCCCAAACCATCACATCCCCACCAGCCAGGGAGAAGGGAAGAAATACAGCTGTGTACGGCCTTTCCCCACTCTAGTGAACAAAATCACAGCCTCTCCATGCTGGATTCTGGCAAGTCAGTTTTTTCTCCCCCTTCCCCGCTGCTGCTGTGTTGTGGATGGCCCCATTCGGCTCCATCAATGCCCGTCCTCTGCCTCCAGCACCTCGCCCCACACCCAGGGCACAGCTGCAAATCTAAGGGTGCTAAAAATGTAGACACAGAACGCAGAGCTCGATTTGAGCATCACTAACAAAAGCCACCACGAGGCAAAGCTCATCTGGAGCAGTCCAGACCAGGACTCGCTCTTCTGCTCCCTCAGCACAAAGCCACAAATAGTTCAGGCCCTTGCTCTCCTTTGAGCTGGTGGAAGTGACTAATTGTATTTTGAGAGAGAAGCAAATCATCGCTCAGATCATCTGCACCAACTCCAATAATAGCTGATCTCCCTGCAATGATCTGCCACGCCGCTCCCAAGCTGCTGCCTAAGCCTCATTAGGCAGCAAATGCTGTGCAAAGGCTCTGTGAGGTCAGAGTCCAAGGTTGTGCCCTGCCAGACCACGGCTCCCTCCTCGAGCCACAGCAGCATCCCCTAAAACCACCGAATTGCCAGGAAACGGGGCCGATTTGCAGCCAGAAAGAGAAGCATTGCACAAAACTCTCGGCTGCTCAAATCCAGTGCACACAGGAGCAGCAGGGTAACAGCTCTCCAAGAAGCACTCCTGGCTGCTGAAGAGGTGACTCCGATGTGCAGCTCGGGAGGCTGGAAATGAAGCATTCCGTGGTGGCTCTGAGGTCGTGGCAGCAGCAGCCAGACTCTCCCCGAAGCGGCACAGTTCGGGGGGGCACTGCCAGCACCTCGAGGATAGCAGCTCCTGATCCTTGGTGGTCTTTCCAAGCTTTTATCCCCACCCCTGGGGATACTCAGGCACTTCTGGCCAGTTTGAGACCAGGCAGGGGTTTCCTAAGGAAATCAAAGGATTAGCAGGGATGAGTTCAGCCCCGACTCCTGCCCCATTCCTGCAGAGCAGCCCCAAGCCCCAGGGATGCTGCTCCAGCCCGAGGCACTGCTCCGAGCGACACCACAGGAACAACCTTTGGATATGACACCGCTGCCTGGCACCCAAGGGTTTGCCAGGAGTCCTTGTCCTCCCCCTATCCCCTGACCAGCCACAGGAGGAACCAGAGACCTGTTTTTAAGCCTGCATCACTCCCCTGCAGCGAGAGCAGCCCAGGGTTTTTAAACATTCAACACCTCCTGGCTAGCCTGGCCTGCACTACAGAGCTGCTCAGATCAAAAGATCTTCAGCTCAGAAGATTAAAAGGCTCCGGGGATGGGTAAGAGGATGCAGAGCTCTTCACCTCGAGGTGGCTGGCCCTGTTTCTAGGTCAGGAACAAGCACAAACCTGTTTCTGCCGCAGCACAGGAAGCAGCCGGCTTGGCTTCAGCTCCTGGCTGTCAGCTGTCCCCTTCTGGGGGACAAGCAGGAGCTGCGCTGGCACCACTTCAGCCCATAAACACCCTCAGGGACCCGAGATGGGCTGAGGCCACCCCGCTGCGTGGCCGTGAGGAGGTGAACAGGGGATATTTTGGAGGGGATGACTCGAAACCCACACCTGGGGCGAGCAGGGATGTCCCCGCACGGTGCAGGAGCTCTCATCTCCCGAGGGACGCTCCAGCCCTCTCCGTGCACCCTCCGGAGAGAAGCGCGGCACGCTGAATTCACGCCTCGGCTCCCTCCCCGGCAGCTCCCAAGCCCGGAATTCTTGGCTGGGCTGGCAATCTGGCACTTTCTGCCGGTGCCGACTGCACGTTCGGGGAGCGGCGTTAAAAATATCCTGCGTGCCCGCACCCTCCCCGTGCCGCCTCCCACGGGCGCGCCCCGCCGTGCCCCTTGGCTCGGGGAGCTTCTGCAACGCTGCCGCCCTCCCCTCGGGTCTGCAGGGAGAGGTGGGCAGCAGATGGAAGGAGCTCTTCATCCCTTTCTCCGTTTTTAACCCCGCTGCACGCAGCTGGGGAGGTGCTGTTGAGGAAAAAGGTGGCACTTTCAAGAAAGCCACCCCCAAACCGCGGTTGTGGCGCTCTGGGGTGTGTTTAATTCACAGAACGGGAGAGCAGGGCTGTGTCTGTAGGCTGGATCCAACAGCCCGGGCTCGACAGTGTGCGTGAGAGAGGATTTTTAAGAATTCAGGGGAGGTTCTCATCATTTTGGGGATGAGTCATCTGTTGTCACAAGGATGATATCACGGTTACGATGTCCTGTACCAAATGTTTCTGTTGTACGGCGGTTAAATCATCATCTCAATCCCCTGGAGTTTGCCAAGGATGGGACAATTCCTTCAGGAGCTGATTAAAGTCACCTTCAAAATGTAAGGGTAAGAGCCTGAAGAGAGCTCTAAGTTGGTCCCTCTATTCAGATTTTGCTCAAAGAGGAAGAAGATCTCCTAAAACCCCACCACGCATTACCTCAGGCAGTTCTTGCCTTCTAAAAGGTGCCCAGCCAAGGAAATCCTCCAGGTTTCCTCCGCCACCACCTGAGAGGTGCAAAGAGGGAGGTCCCCTGCATCTCCTTAGTGACTATGGAGAAACCAGGGCACCGACCACAGCTGGATTTTTACGGAGCTAAAATCAGGTGCCATGAAGTAACCCTCTCCCCAGAGAAACCATGTTTGCAAAGAGGTTCTCCAAAGGGTGCATTTATAACCGAGACTTTGACACCTGCCTGGAGTTGCAAGAAGCAATTTATGAGGCAGGGGGGAGAACAGTTTGACTGGGCTCAAGCCTGCTGAGCTGCAGCAGATGGCTCCTGCGAGAGTGGGGAAGGAGGAGAGACATCTCTACGCACTTACGAAAGGTTGCCTCCTCTTCTTAGTCTGCTCTTCCCCACCTCCTTCCCCACACTCCTCCTCCCCGAGACAGAGAAGATGCGGGAAATATGCCGGTGAATCCCACACAAGGCGCCACTTCACTGACTTCTCCAAGTTACTTCACTCCCATCCAATTTATCCAAACTTTGCAGGCAAACCGTGGCCCGCTGAGAGGAAACTTGGTCGCCTCATCAGCGTTCGCATCACGTCAGCCTCGCCTCGCTTCACCTCGGCAAGGGCTCACCACGTTCTTCGCGGAGACCTCACGCGGCTCGGCGGCGCGAGGTGAAACCAAGAGGCTCCGAAGCAGCATGGATCAAACCCAACAGAAATATTTGTACCAGGCTCTGTGAAGTGAGACCGCCAAGCTCCTCACGGCTTTAATTACGGCTGGCAACCTTCCACGGTGTTAATAAAACCGGTGGTGCTGCGGCACCTTTCCTCCCGCAGGTCCCCGAAGTCACAGCCCTGCGCAGGCGTGGCGGGAGCGTGTCCGCTGAGGGGATTGGGATGCAGCCACCTGTGGAGCGTGGTGCTCCAGCCTCCAAGGCAGCCAGCAGGGCTGGCCAGGCTTCATCCTGCTCCTGCTTTGCAGGGATACACGGTGGGACCAGCCCCGTTATCCCTGGGCTGACACGCAGCATCAAGCCTGTCCGAGCCAGCTCAAAGCAGAAGGTGACGGCTGGAACTGGAAAACGAGCAGCATATTCCCAGTCTGAGCATATTCCCAGTCTGAGCATATTCCCAGTCTGAGCATATTCCCAATCTGATCTCATCACTTGGGTGCTTTAGTGGCTTGTTTCTCACACCATTTATCTTCACACTTCCAAGTTTTTCTTTTTTAAATGCCCTTTTTCTCTTGTGTAGAGAAACCTGTTCCCCCCTCAGCCAGCTCATTGTTTGCACTGCCCTACCTGCTAACAGGAAGGGATCTGTGAGGAGGGGGTTCAGTAACCCCCATTTTCCCCTACACTGAAGCTTTTCCCAGTATAAACAAGCTCCAAAATGGGACCAGGGAAAACCAGAAGGAAGCTGTGCCCTCAACATGCCTTATCTCAAGGTCACCTGCAGCCACATTACATCTTTTACCCAGGTGACTCCCTGGCAGCCAAAGCCTCCTTTAAGCCACAGATCAGCCTTTCCAGGAAGGAAACTATTTCCTCGATGGCAGAGGAACAGAATTATCCATTTGGAAAAACAGCACCTCGTCAAGCCTGACACACACAACAAAGGCTCCATCCTCCACGACTGGCGCAGGCACAGCAGGCGAGGTGAGCGGAATCCCACAAAACATCATTTTGAGGTATGAAATATTCACCGTAAATTGCGAGGCCGCTCGGGACCCGGCATTCAAAGAGCGGAGAAGAAAGCAGAGCCTCAGCAATGACATTTGTCTCCCGAGCTCAACTTTCTCCCAAAGCCCTGAGGAGAGATGAGAGGCTGGACGCGACGCTCCAGCAGCAAAAATCCGCCTCCCATCCCAGGCTTTTAATCAGCATCTCCCTCAGTATTTCACCAGGAGTATTAACACCTTTAACCCTGTTTTACTGGGCAGAAAGAGAAATAAAAGATGTTTTAGAAAACAGCTGCCTCTCAGACATCCCAATCTGAGCCTCCAGCCATTAGGAAACACTTCAAGAGATAAGGATAAATCAGGAGATGAGAAGGCAGAAAACTTCCACAAAGTCCCAAAGGAAAGAAGCGAGGAAACATTTTCTTAGGGCTGGGGAAGCTGCTGTGCATTTATGAGGCTGCAGGGATGGAGCCGGGTGCCTGCACCCCCTGAGCTGAAGGTGACCAACACCCAGTCACCCAGAGGTGCCCTCCCAGCCTGTATTTGCCTGGCACTGGGGAGGGGGACACCTCATCCACTTCATCCACCACTCAGCATAAAAACTCCTCAGCTGCTTTCTGACGTCTTTCTTCGCCTTTTTCTTTCTTTCTTTGTCTCCTACCACACGCCCAAATTTCCCGCAGAAGGTGAACACTTCCCATGGAAATTTCACTTTTGATGAAAACCCAAGTTTCTGTCAAAAAACAACCCTGATTCCCCCGAAAAAATCTTCCACCAACTCTAATAAGCAACAATAACACTTGGATCTGAACCGCCCCTGGCTTGGTTTTGCTGTTTGCAAACGCTGCTGGAGGCTTTGCCCACCTGTAGTTATTATTTCATTGCTTTGTTCCTGGCTGTCAAACTTCATCTCTCTTTTTTTTTTTTAACCTTAACACCATATGCCTCCTAATGAAAAACGTCTCCATATTCACACCTGAAATTAGAGTCCTGTGTCAGCGCTCTTTCACAGAGCCCTTACGGAATTTCACTCCAAGGCCCGAGGAAAATGAAAAGGCGAGAGAAGAGCCTTAAAGAAGAGAGAGAAGACCCTTTTTTTTCTCATCTCCCCACGACTGTGGAGCAGAAGACACCTTTCTCCGGAGGTGTGGGCTTAGCTTTACGGAAAATTCAGATTTCAAAAGGGGGAGAAGAAAGGGGTTGGATCATTGTTCATCGCAGCCATGGGAACCACCTGGGCTCTTCCCTCGGAATGGAGGGTGGGAAGGTCAGCAAGGCTGCCTGCTCTGAGCTGAGGAACAATTTAGCTGTGAAAAGCTGGTTAGGGTTAGGGTTAGGGCTAGGGTTAGGGTTAGGGTTAGGGTTAGGGTTAGGGCTAGGGCTAGGGTTAGGGTTAGGGTTAGGATTAGGTTTATGGTTAGGGTAGCATCAGCAGCAGCAGCAGCAGCAGCTGCTCAAGAGCCTTTTTACAGCTTTAGGTGCCCAAGAGCACTCCTATTTTTGGAGGTGACCTTGCTATTTGAGATGATCCCTGATGATATTTCATTTTCTGATTCTCCTTGTCTTTGTGGAGTGCTCAAATGCAGATACCACCCCTCAGCACTGGCAGGCAAATCCCGGTACTGCTCCTGCTATGGGAATGATTCCCCCACAGGCAGCTCTCCTTGGGGTACCACACACACAGCATCCCAAAAAAGCCCTGAAAGTTCCCCCTGAGCAACACCCAGGTGCAGGGAGGGCAACACCACGGCTCCACAGCTCAACCCACTCTGCAGCACGCGATGTCCTCAGCACCACCGAGGATTCTCGCCAAGGACAGGAAGTTTCAGAAGTTTCCAAGGAAACCTGACATGCTTTTGCAGGAGAACTTGAAAACGCAGACAGCGCGCTGCTGCTTGCAATCAGGGCTCAAAGAGCCTGCACGGCTGGGAAATTGCTGTTTGTTTTGTGTCTCATCCGCAGCAGCGGCCAGCTGAGCGGGATGTGGCGGGGGAGAGGCTGAGGATGCTCTGGACCCCAGCTCGGCACCTGGTGGTGAGGAAGGCGCCTGGAAACGCGCTCGCCACCGAGCTGTGCTCAGCCAGGAGTCATCTCCACAGCCCCATCTCCACGGCCCCTGCTCCTGCCAGGCCGGACTGTCAGTGAGGCTTTCTCTTCACTCCCAAAAACCACGCCATGAGCCAGCACGGGATGAATTACATGGGATGAATTACACGGGATTTAATTACAGCCTGCTTTACATGTTCGTCATTCCCAAGTCCCAGGAAACTCAGCAGAGTGGGAAGGGGTTGGTGTGACCTTCAGGCACCCAGGGCTCCAGAAGCTGCACCCAGCTCAAGCACCCCAAATTGTTTTCAGCCCGTCATTGTGGCCCCAGAAATGAGGTCCAGTGTTCCCCTGTTCTGCGCCAACAGCGGGGCCGGTTACCGCACCTGCTCCTCCTGATGGGAAGATGTAATCCCAAGAATTGACAGAAAACACCACGAGGATAATTAGGATTGCATCCTCCCAGTCCCCAAAGCCAGCAGGCAGCGTTGAGAAAGAGATGCTGGGAAGGAAGAAAAGCAGCTTGACAGCAGAGCTCCTGGATGCAAGACAGAAAAGCAACTTGCTGCAGAGGAATTTCTGGAGGTATTTAAGTCCTGGATGAGGTCCTGCAAGAAATATTTCTGTTTTGACAGGGAGGATGTGCAAGGTGGGAGGCTATTATGGTTTTCTCACACGGATTTCAGAGCCTCAAGCAGAGGTCAGCGAGCAGCGATTGGAGCGATTCCCGCAGCCCCCGCGGGGCACGGGCACCCTTCGCTTCCCACCACGTTTCCACCAACAGCCCACGAGGACTTCTGGCAAAAACTGCCACTGTGCTGTCAAGGATAGAGAAAGAACAGGTTGGAAATGCATTTTGTTTATGTGTGGGCAGCTAGACTAAGGAAAAGATTTATTTAAGGCATTAGGAGGGGTTTTGAGCCCCTTTTCCTCTCCTCCATCCACTTAGCAGCCACCAGGAGTTTTCCTTCCCTTATCCCTTGACAAGAAGTCAAATTGCTTTTTTGCTTCCCCCCCTCAACACCTAAAAACTTGGGGCCTGGGTGCAGACCCAAGCAAAAGACCAGGGCCCCCTCAGTTTTAGGTGCAGGGCTCTCCAGCCCTGCTGGGGCTACACCAGCCCAAGCTGCTCTAGAGTCAAACATGAAGAAAGGATAGAGCAAGAAAAAGAAAAAAAATATTAAAAAACCCAGGAGAAAGACTGAAAATTGGATCCATTTATTTTACTTCAACCTTCCCCAATAGCTGCTGGTTATTTACCATTATCTCTCCTTGCAGTGCCGGTGTTGAGCTGAACTCCCCTCCTCGGGCTGCTGACAGTCCGTGATTACCAAGGAGCGCAGCAATTCCTGCACAACCCACCCGAGGAAGACCCTCCGTGCCAGAAACAACCAGCCCCCCTCGAGGGGGAATGGGGGGAAGGGGAACAAGAGAGCCACAGAACCTGCTGAGATCACTCTGGGCACGCAGAGAGATGAATTCTCCTCCCAGGGCCCCAGCAAGGATCCCCCGAGCAGCCGCTGCTCCCACCTTGCACCCACGAACACAGATTTGGAGGTGCCATGCATAAATTTTCCCCCTCAGCAGGATTCTTGCCAAGGCAGAGCTGTTTCCCTGCTGCACACCACAGGGATGACGACAGCGTTCAGGTACAGGACATTGCTGCCTGTGCCACCCTTCTGTGCTCTGTTTGCCCCAGACAGAATTTGTTTGGCCTGGATGGGAGGGGGTACACACAGCATCTTGTGTTTGATAAGAAGGTGTTGTCCCTCAAGAGGAGCTTTAACCAGCTCGTACCTCCAAGTGTGGATGAAGGAGCACTGGAAATGACCCACTGCACAATTCATCTGAGATTTCCTGGGCAGCTTTCAGCAGCAGGGCAAGGAGCTTAACTCTCCACCCCAAGTTCCGAAGGACAGGCAGGATGTTTCCCAAAGCATTCCCAAGAAAACACCCCTCCTGCTGAGATGAAAAGAGAGGGAGCTTGCACGGGTTCTCCTCCAGGAATGAGCCCGTCACCCCCTCCTGTGCGTGCCAGAGGCCGGCGATGCTGCTCAGCACAAATCACAGCACAAAAAATCCAGGGACAGGCAGGATGTTTCCCAAACCATTCCCAAGAAACAGCCCTCATGCTGAGATGGAAAGAGAGGGAGCTTGGATGGGTTTTCCTCCAGGAATGAGCCTGTCACCCCCTCCTGTGCATGCCAGAGGCCAGGGATGCTGCCCAGCACCAATAACCCAGGCTGGGAGTGCCCTCTGCCCCCAGAGCTGCAGCCCAGGCACGGGGAGAGCAAAGCCAGACTGAGCGATGAGGTCCGGGGAGCCAAGAGAAGCGGCTGCTTTTGGGTCTGCCTCAGCTCAGTCTTGTTTTTCAAGCAATCCCCGGCCTCTGCCTCCAAGTCAGCAAAACACTCCTAAAGCTGGGCTTTTCCCTTGGTAAGTGGCCAGCTGGGGATGTCCTAAACCTTAAAATGTACATCCTGCACCCCTTCACCTCTGCAAACCCCCCCGAGCCCCCTCTCTGCATCCTTAGAGGGTCCATCGGCTCCAGCATCCTCCCATCTGTCTCAGGCAGGTCAATGCTCTGTCACCCTTCAACCCATCCCCACAAAACAGAGGGCTCCGGAGGGAGCTGCGGGTGTCTTCCGAGATTTATGGCCTCTTTATTTATTTGTATTGATTTTTAAAAATGCTTTTGAAAGGGAAAAAAAAAAAAAAGAAGAAGAGGCACAACGACTCTGCTGATCCCTGGAGGCCTGGCAGTGATTAGTGCTTAATGCATCTGTGGCTGCTCCGTGCACCTGGGGACACCCCAGCGCTGTGCAGACATCCAGACTGGGATAAAAACACCCTGGTCCAGCTTTCTGGAGGCGAGCAGCCAACATGGGACCGTCCCCATCCCAGGGTCCTGCACAAGCTTTCCTCGTGGCTCCTGAAAGCCCCTCAGAAACATCTCCCTTAAGTGTAAAACTCTCAGGTTACAGCAGCTCTGCTTCGGCTCAGAGTGAGTCGTTGCAATGATTAATTACCCTCCCTTCAAAAATTGGACACTGCTTCTATTGTAAATGAGTCCAGCTTCACCTTCCAACACTGGATCCTGACACACTCTTTGCTGCTAGATTAAAAACCTGTCCGTTTTCAGCAGCTTCTCCCCCACAGAGAAATATGTAGACCACAACGAAATCACCTCTTAACCTCCCTTTGATAAACTAACCAGGCAGAAGTGCTTCCCTCGCACTCCAAAGCGAGCCTTACATGCCTTAATTTATCCACATGTTTTGTTTTCAACTTTCTGCGTTGGCTTCTTTCCCGTCTCCTTTTGAAAAATGCTCCCTGGAGCTGCACACAGCCCTGTTAAAAACGTCCTGCTCGTACATGTAATGCCACCTCCAAACACTGATTATTCCTCACGTGTTCCCAAAGACACTTCTTGCCCAAAGGAGTTCATATTTACACTGACAGAGTGACACAAACTGAGCGAAAATAAGGATTATTATTCCTGTTGTCTAGATGAAGGAATCAAAGCACAGAGATGAAGAGATTTGCCTGTGGCCACGGGGAGTTGAGGAGCTGCCTGTGCTCACCAATGCCAATAATTATTTAGCAATCAGAGTATCAATGGACAGCAAGAAGAACATGGCTCACATACTCGATCTTGCTGCTCTGATGATGCTCCAAGAACCTCTCTGACCTTCACTGCCCTGACAGCAGGATTTCAGCACAGAGGAACACGAGCTCCTCGGGGTGGGAGGCTGCTCAGAGGGTTTTCCATCACAGGGAAGAAAGGAAAAGCCCTGTTCGAGCACCCAGACCAAGGAAAAAGCCACATTTCCCATGGGACCCAGAGCCAGTTTTCCCAACAGCTCCATCAGCTGGAAATACTCAAACCAAGGTCCAAGGTCCAGCTCAACCCTCACTCCAAAGCAGTTCTCTGCAAATTCTTGCCTGTGCCCTGTCTGACTGAAGGCAGGGGCACCTTTGCATACCCAAAGCAGGTTGGGACTCTTCCCGCGCTCTTCAAAATTCACACTTCCTATTTCCTCCCCAGCTTTTCGTAACTCCACGTCTTGGGATGGAAAGAATCCTTCCAGCCTCCCCTGCCTCCAACACAAACACCATGTTTTGGTTTGTCACCTTCCTGGTGACTGGGAAGTTGAAAAAGGGATTTTTACCATTTTTGTTTATTCCCACCCAACATCTGGCTTCTCCCAAAGCTGCCAGCGGCCAAACTCGAGGGAGTGGTGTGACAGCCAGCGGGGATGGCAGCCTGCTCCAGCTGGGTGCTGAACGAGCAGTGCCAATTCCACCCCTGCCAGGATACTTCCGATAAATTCCGAGATAAACGCAGCCATCGCAAGCAGTTTTTATCACGCTGCCAAGTACCCATGGCCAACGTGGTTCTCCTCACTTCTTCTGACACAGCCCCACTTCATTCCCCTAAGCCACTGATCACACAGTCAGAGGAGATGAAGAGAAATCCCAAGCTGCAGCATCCCTTTGCTTACTCCTCTCTGGGAAGCTGACACGAAGGGATCCATCCCACTCTCCAAACAGTTAAAAAGAAAACGGCCCAGCACAGCACATCAAAACTGCACTTTAATTAACTTGGGATTGTTTTCCCTCTCCCCCTCTTGCCTTTTTTTATTCCTTTTCTTCTCTGTCTCCTGGCATCGAGAACCAAATTGAGATGCAGGTGAATTCATTTTCATAAACTATCAGTTTCCATCAAATCTATCTAATCCATCTCTCTCTACAAAATCCCTTAAGCAGAAGATCTCGCTCCCACTCTGCCTTCCCCAGCTGTGTAAGCCTCGCAGAGCCGGCAGAAATACCAAGCGTGGGTGGCACTACAAGTTCCCAGCTCTCTCTAGATGTGAATATCACTGAGCTTACACGTCCTCGCCGTTCCCTCTAAAACATATGGCTTTAATGTAGCACCAGTCACTTCCCATCAAGATCAAAGTTTAAATATATCTGCGGACCAGGACGGGCAGAGCAGGTGCTGCTCGTGGGGCTGGAGCGAGGGGCTGAGCTGGGATGGAGAGGGGATGATCCACAGCTGGAGGACAGCTGCAGGGAGAAACCAGGGATGGATAGAGGGACTGGGGTTTGGGAAAGGGCTTGAGCCAGGAATACACATCCCTCAGTCCCCATCCCTCCACAGATAGGGCTCAACACCCCAAAACTCCTTCATCCAGCTGGAGCATCCAGAGCAGCCACTGCAGGCAGCATTCCTCAGCTCTGAACCAGCTGAAAACTCACAATGCACACCACGAGCAGGGCAGAAAATCAGCCAGCCCCACCCTGAGTGTCACACTGGCTTTTCCACCAACTGCACTTTGAGCCTGAACCACCCAGGGACTCAGCCTGCCGGGCAGAGTGATGGCAGTGAGCGGGATTAGGGCTGGGGAGGCAGGAGAGCAGGCAGGAGGAGATGCTGCAGCTCTTTCAGCATCACCCAAAAGTGTTTATCAGGACCACACACAAAGGTATTGGCCGCAGATTGAATGCAGCTCATGGCAAGAGTTTCCCAAAGCCGCTGGGAGCTGGAGGGCTCATCAGAGAATCTTAATTGGTTTTCTCTTAAAAAACTCCAAATGCATAAATTAAAGCAATATAATAAACTCCTGCCTGTTTATCGTTATTAATAATACAAACACAGCAAGACAACACCGCAAGGAAACTTTCTCCAAATCCTCTCCCCCAGGATGGAGCAGCCAGGAGTGGGGAAGGCTCTGGCACCGCGGGGCAAAGAGGGACCTGGAGGAAGGAGAGGATTGTGACTGCTGGGATGACATCCTGGGGGATAAGATTGGGGCTGCTACAAGCTCCTTTTTTGGGGGGTTCATGTCCTGCTCCTGCCAGCCAGGTTTCTTTATGCTCATCTTTCATCTCTCCTCTCCTTTTATTTCCTCTCCAGCACAGGCACTTGCTCTCAAGAACTCGGTTTCTCTCCACTTTGTGGATGGCTCTGCCCTTTCATCCCGGCCTCTGGAGGCTCCAGCAAAGCTCAAAGTCTCACCCTGGCCCAAGCAAAGCAAACATCAAAGCAAGGAGCTGATGCTCAGGCTGGGGTTGTGGTGCCCAGCAGCCTGGCACCTCCCAGCCTGTCCCAAGGCCGTGCCAGCTCCGGTGGGTGATGAACCTTGGTGGGATCACCCAAATGGAAGGTGGGCAGTGGACCTCCAAGACCTGGCATTCGGCTGAGAGCCAAAACTACGACAGCAAGTCCAGTTTCCCTACTTCTGATGAAATCTTTCCCTGATATATTTATTTCAGCTTAACAATCACAGAATCCCAAAATGGTTTGGGTTGGAAGTGACCTTAAAGACCATTTAGTTCCATCCCCTGCCATGGGCAGGGACACCTTCCACAAAACCAGAGCCCCATCCAACCTGTCCTTGAAAGTACCAGACTTTATCTTAGTAAAGTCTCCAGGGAATTAATCTCCTTTTGAAGTGCTCAGGGATTCCATTTCCCAAGTTGCGGGGTCGGAATCCAATGGGTGAGCTGAGAAAAGGAGCCAGTCCCCTGCACACACAGCCAGCTTTAAAACAGAAAACACAAACCAAAACAGACCTTGCTCCTTTTGCTCTTTCTTTTTTTCCCTCCCCGAAAGCAGGTTATTTATATTTTAATTAAAGTGAGCACAATTTAACTCCGTGAGTTTGGCCGCTGAGCGTTGTCTCAGCTCGGGCTGGAAGATAAACAGGCTCAAATACTCTCGGTGTGGCCCTTTTCTGGGAAGCACAGGGATCACGCTCACAATTCATCTCAAACCATCGCAAGATGATGCCCATTAGAGGGGAGAGAAGGGGTGTTAATGAGATGAAGTGTGAGAATGGGGGGAAAATGAATAAAAGCAACAGCATGAATAGCACATGAGAGGCAAATGAAATAATTACTCCATTCACCATTGTTACAACAACACAATAAATTTAATGTAATTTCTAAAGGCCAACCAGTTTTCTTTCTTACTTGCTGCTTCTTTTTTCTCCCCACCCCCTTTTTTTTAAGTTCCTTTTTACAGTTTCAGAATTATGCTTTAATTAGCATAACATTTAAATTAGCGAATGGAATCTTAATTAGCTGAGGAAATAGACTTTTGTTGGAGTGGTTGCTAAAACAAATAAATCCTCTTCCTCTTTCAAGAGCCATTTGCTTATGGCACATTTAATAGCCTAGTGTACCATAAACAATTTGAGACAAGGATAAGTAATTAAATTAGAAAACATGCCGACAGAAGTAGCCCAGCCTGGCCTTCTGGAGCTACACGGAGATAATGCAAACCTCCCTTCAGGAGGGAAAAGTGGCCATGCTGGGATGTTCAGTTTTTGTTTGCAGAATTCCAGCTGCCCAATGTTTTGGGTTGAACATCGGAGCCTCGGGGGTGGTTGAGCCCTGACTTTGAAGGAGGGCTCCCATGGGAATGCAAGGAAAGGGTTGCAGAAAGTTCAGCCAGAAAGACAAACCCAGAAAGGATGGTTTGTCTTGAAGAAGGGGAAGCCCACAGTGGTGAAGGTCTGGGGAGAGCGGGACGGGAGCCACAGGTTGCGATGCCAAGAGAATTTCCCTCCAGAAACTCTTTCAGCTGCTGCGTTTGAGGTTCAGCTGCCACAACTCGAGACCCAGGTCAGGGACCACCTTCTGGGTTTGATCTAATTTGCTCCCAGCCTGGTTCCTCTCTCCTGGGTGGGAAACATCTCCCCCAGCTTTAGCCTCAGCACGGTTGGAGAGGGACCAGCACCTGGACAAGGCACTCAGCTCAACTGTCCTGAAATTCTATTCCCTGGTAATAAAAGTGCCCTCAGCAGGCAGCTCTTCTCTCTCCCTGTGCCAAGAGAGTGTCAAATCAGGCAGCTCAGGCTGCAACATCCATGTTCTGCCTCCCTCACACAATGAAACGTGATAATTTTTCCCATCCCTGAAAGTCCCTTGGTTAATATTTAGGCACGAGGCTTGTGGATGAAACAGGAAAAGCAGACAGCACCATCCAACACCCCCACATGAACCTTTTGGGGAGGACACACTTCCACATCCTCACCTGCACAGGCAAGGTGCACAGCAAAAACCTGGATAGCCCCAGGATTCAACAAAAATAAGAGTCTTAAGCCTCCTGCACTCCCAGCTTTTAAGGATGAGCAGGGATATTGTCAGAGAAGAGAGGTGGGAAACAGCAGGACCCAGGGGAGGATGTTTTTGTAGTTCTTCCTCTGCCTTGCAGAGGATTGGGAAAACCATCATCACATCCAAAGCATCTTCCAGCTGATGAGCAAATCCCTGGGTGGCCCTGGGTGGCCTCTCCCTGCTGTCCCTCTTCCCCAGCACAACCCTGGCAGCTGAAGACGGAGCGTTTCCAGCAGCAGGGCTGCTCCATCCCGCTCCGGCCAGGCAACTGCAGAGAGCAATAAAAGTTTAATGGCTCCCAGTGGGTCGATTCCAAAAGAATGAAAACGCTATAAATCCAGCATAGTGCTTATGTGGAGCTTAAAAACAAACTGCTCCAATCACACTTAGCGAAGTCGTCCAGTCTTCACAGAAGACAGGGATGAAAAGGAAAGATTTAACCTTAGCCATGCCTTGGGCAGAATTCGGGTTGGGCAGAAAAACAGTTTGGCCTCGGTGGGAAGATTTTGCTGGCTTTGTTTTTATTTGGTGTGATGTAAATCCTCGTGTGTGCATCCCTGCCACAAGGGCTCACAGTCCAAGGCGCCATCAGGGCTCGAGGCGCACAGGGAAAATTGCCAGGATCAGGCAAAGCCCAGCTCCTTGCTTTCCACACAAAGCCACGCTGAGAAGCTCCTTTTAAAAGCCTTGCCCCACGATGTTTCCCATGCAAACCTATTCCATCCCCACTCCTCATTCCTGCTCTCACAGCCAATAATTTTCAGTGACAGCCTCTCCCAAGGAAAATGCTCTAACACAGCTCTAACTCATTCCCAGACACCGCTCTCTTTCCATCTTTCTGCCCTGCTTCACCACCCAGCTGTGGGCTCTGGAGCTTCTTGGGAGGATGGGAAAAGAAAACTCCGTGTGTGTAATCCCATCTCTCAGAGTAAAAATGCTTTAGGAGCCGTGCCTCTCCCGAGGAGGCCGAGGTGCAGCACAGCCCCATCCATCTCGTGTCCACCTGCTCCGTGGTGCTAATGAAGCCAGGGATGGGACGGCCTCAAATAACAATTAACCTCTGCTCTCTGCTGGGGAAAAGTCGATGGGCAAAGAGGACCCAAATCCCAGCTTTTTCCACCTGCGTTCTCCTTTCCCAGCAGCAGCGGCAGTGCCGTCCTCTGGGTTCCTGTGTTTCTCACTCCTCACAAGCTGCTCTGCCCTCAGCAAAAAGAGCTGTTAGGTCTCAGAGAGGCTGAGAAGAGCAGAATTTCACAAGAACACTGACACTCATCTTCTCGTGACCTCAATGGCTGGGAAAACCCACGCCCCAGGCAACAAAATCATCCCCAACCAATAGAAAATTATCCAGGGAATTCAGATTCTTTCCCATTTGAAAAGAGGGCATCACCTAATCCTCATTTCCCATTTCTTACACATCCATTATCAGCTTTCACAGCAGAGCCATAGAATTGTTTAGGTTGGGAAAGATCTCCAAAATCATCCAGCCCAACATTTGAGTCCAGCCAGTCCAGCCCCACACAATCAAATCCCAGGAAACACCTTGCTCTGCCTCCAGTGGAATGCTGATAAATCAAGTGATCTTTGTTTCTAAATCCTGCAAGGACATCTTAAATATAAATATTATTTTGGTTCTGCTGGGATAAGGACACCCAGCCTAAGGACAAGGTACCCTCCAGCATCCCTCATCCACAGCTTCTCTGTGGGAGCTCCAGCACCCACAGACCAGTAATTCCTCATTTTTAATATAAAACCCTGTTTAATGTTTTGACCCATCCCTTCTGAAGCCCAGAAAGCTGCTGAAATACCACGGCTGGAACACTGCACCACGTAAACATCCCTCTGCCAGGAGACGGAGGCACCGACTCTAATTACTCAAATTGCATCTACATTGCAGTCACAGAAGCTGAGCTGGCTTAAAACAAGCTGTGCCCTCATCCCAAATAGCACTTTTTATGGACATCCTTACACACAGAGGCAAGAAAAAAACAACAAAGCCAAACAACCCGCCAGAAAAAGCAGCTCTCTTCTGGTAAAATTCCAAATGGCAGACAAATTACACATCACAGCTATTAAACTTTTCTCCTTAGGATACTTCCAAGCCTTCCCTGCTTTGTTGAGGGCAGGGGATGCTCAGGACACGAGTCAGGATGAGGATACTGGGTAGGATTGGGTGTTGCAGCAATGCCAAACTCTTGGAGCTGGAGGGATGAAGATCTCTCTCTCTGATGGAGACTGAAGCAAAACCCCACCCAATTCCTTCACTCTTTTTCGCAGCATCAGTTGTTTGGTTTTTTTTTTAAATACATTTCAGCCCTCCGGAACTCAGACACCCCAAAATGGCCCAGCTTCATCCTCTAAGCCATTACTCCAGCAATATTTATAGTTTTCCAAGAACAAACAAAGCCATCACGCCGCAGCCTGCGCATTAATGGCACAGCCTGGGGATAGATGACTTTGGGGAAATCACTGTGGCGAGCTCGGAATGGTGATGGATGGAGCAGGAAAAGGGGGGAAAGGGAAGAAAAAACAGCAGTCTGCAGAAACAGGGGGGCAATTTGCAGACTTGAGTAGAGTCACACCTCCTTGCTCCAGTGACAAATCTGCTCCATTAGGCCTATAAACCACACGTTGCCATCGCCACGCTGCAGAGAACGGCATGCACTCAGTAATGGGCCTCACAAGGCAAATGCAAGCCCAAAACAAACACTTTTCTAAACGCCTCATAACTTTTCTGTTCCACCTGACTGCAGTCAAACCTGAACTCCGACCTTGCTGTTTCTGCCACGCGACTCAAACCTTCAGAAAAAAACCCCAGCAAACCTGATAAGACCCTCAGCTGCATTCCTGGGCTGCAGCAGCTCGCAGTGCAGCCCTTTGATGCTCAGCACCGAGAATTTTCTTTCCTGTGCTGCATTTATTTAAGGAAAAGCAAAGGGCTGGCACAGAGGCGGTGGGAGTGAGGACTCCTCTCTGACCACGCATCTTCAGAGGAGTGATTTCAGAGAATCACAGAATATCCTGAGTGGGAAGGGACCCACAGGGATCACCCAGTCCAGCTCCTGGCCCTGCCCAGACACCCCAACAACCCCACCCTGGGCATCCCTGGCAGCGCTGTCCAAACGCTCCTGGAGCTCTGGCAGCCTCGGGCTGTGCCCATTCCCTGGGGAGCCTGGGCTGTGCCCAGCACCCTCTGGGGGAAGAATCCCTGAAATCCAACCTAAACCTCCCCTGGCACAGCTCCAGCCGTTCTCTGGGTCCTGTTGCAGATCACCAGAGAGAAGAGATCAGTGTCTGCCCATCCCCTTCCCATCACGAGGAGGTTGCAGGCTGCTGTGAGGTTTCCCCTCGTGCCTGATTTCCCCCAGCCCCAGCCCGAGGATGCTGACCCTGCTGAGCCGTGCAGGATTAACACACCTCGAGATCCACTGACGGGGAGATGCTGCAGGTAAGGGAAAATGCGATTCCCTCGGACACAAACTCTGACATCCTATCTTAATCCTCAGCTGCAACAGGAGCGCTACTGTGGGATCTCACCCTGTGTTATTAAAGCACTCCAGATGGTTTTGATGGGGAAGAGACATTCATTGCGATACCCCAGACACCAAGCTGACATCTCAGCGGCTGCAGGAACATCACAGAGAAAATCGGTTCCCCACCAGAGTGTTTGTGCAGCAAGAGGGAACTCGTGAACTGAAGCAGAAAATCCTCCGCGACTGCTCTAGACTAATAATTGCCCAAACGCCGGGTGGTGGCAAAAAAAAACCCAACCCACAAAGCGATGCCTGGCTTTGAAACGAGCCCTGCTCCTCGACCCGGAGGCAGCGGCTCTGCTGCCGCCCCGAGGGGGCGAATGAGCCGCGGGACGCGGTGTCCAGCAACAAATTAAACGCCGGCAGAGCCGCCTGGCTCAGCCCGGGCACCCCGCGGGCAGCAGAGATGAGCTCGCTCCTGCTCTCCGCTGTTTGCTCCTCTCCAGTCCCCTCCCGTGCATCCATCCATCCGCACCGCCTCTCCTCTCATCCCTACACCTTCGCCTCCTTCCTCCCGGCTTTGGAATCTCTGCCTTCCTCTCTCCCCTTGCAGCAGAGACACGGAGGGACAGAGCCCGCGTGTGCATCGTGGTTATTTACAGGCGCTTCTCCCTCTCTCCCTATCAGAATTCCAAAGGAGCAAAGCCAGCCCGAGCCCACCTCGGACTGGAAGGGCAGCCAGGCTGCTCGTGTCGCTGCTCAGAGGCTGGGTGGGAAAAGCAGAGAGGAAAATGCCTCTAGGAAGGTGCTGCAGCATGCTCCCTACCCCAGGCTGAGGCTGGGTGCTGGGAAGCGTCCATCCCGCTTCCCAAAGCACCGCCACCCTCCATCCTCACCCTGCACGGCGCCGGGAAAAGAGATGTCACAGAATTACCACATCACAGAGCCCGGCTGTGAGCAGAGGACACAGGGAAAGCTCCCGGTAGGGCCAGGATGAAGGGGAAAGGCGGCCCCGGGGCCGGGGGAGCGGGCGGTCACAGCAGCCTAACCTTCAATCACCGCCAGGCAGCCGCGCTTGGCTGCGAGCAAAATAAAAGCGATCGCTGCGGCCTTTTAAAGAGCAATATAATCTGGGGTGATTACCATACAGAGCGGCGCGGAGAGAGCTCGGCACAGCGGGAGGCTCAGAAGGAGTTTGGCTGCTCCGCAAAGCGCAGCCTGGTGCTTTTTGAACCGTGCTGGCCGAGCATCCCCCGGCTCAGCCGCGCCTGGCAGCGCTGCCCAGCGCCCTCGCCGGGCACACGCAGCCCCGGAGAGCCAGGGAAGGGTTTTCGGAGGTGAAGCTAATGAGGCCGATCCTCGGCTGATGCTGCTTGGCAGAACGCTGCGGATATTTTGGTGATTTACACCACCGGAGAATCCTACCCCAGACATCCATTATCGTGCTGGGGTTTGGGCACGCTTGCTGACCTTGGTTCTCCCTCCTCCACACGCTGGACTGTTTCCCCCTCTGCCTCAGCAAGGGTGGAGCTGGTCCCTCCTGCCAGCTCGTGCCAGCACAGATGATGGCACGAACTGCACAAAGGCAGGAAAAATAATAACCGGGACCAAACCACTCGGCAGAGCAGTGCCAGAGCCATATTCTGTCTCTCTCCTTCACATGGGAGATGAACGAGGACCTTTTAGGAGACCACTCATGTGTGTGTAACAGCGAGACACTTTTCTGGCTAAGAAATCCTGCCTGGAGGCAGGAAAGGACATCACTTGAAGAGGTATTAGAAGGCACTGTTTGGTGATGAAGCTCATCTCCAGCCAAGAGCTCCTATTTGAGCCAAGCTCTCCCAAGGTATCCACCTGCTGTGAAACCTCAACCACGTGGGTTTTGCCAAACCAAAGGCCATCAGAAATAACTCTGATTTGTGGTGCTTCCACAACCATAACAACGCAAGCCACACTTCAGAAAAAAAATCTTCACCTGTTCACATGAGTTATTTCTCCTTTTGAGAAGAGCTGGGGCTTGGAGGGCTCCAATCTTGAACAAACAGCTCTGAACATCACAGTGCCCTTGTGTGAGGGCCCATCCCACCCCTGGCATTCAGGTATCCAGCACCAGAGAGGCCAAACCCTCATTTTTGGGGTCCTCTCCCTTCCACTGCTGCCAAAATGAAGACTAATGATGCTGGTCCCACCCGTCCACAGCATACAAGAGCATCTTCTCCTTGAAGGGCAACAGCATAAAGAGAGAACAAGCCCATTTAAAACTCTGCTTTCTCTGCAAGTCAAGCCCCTGTCTGACCTGGCAGCGAGAGAACAGCTCAAGTGATGATAAGGAAAACAGCAGATCAGGCAAATTTAGTCAGACTGGATTATGGGAGACCAGCAGTCTCCAGGTTCTCCGTAGAAGAAGTAGAGTCAGGAGTCTGCGGTGAGCTGTTCCAATGAGAGGCAATAATTGAATTTGTTTTCATTTAATTTGAAGGACCTTTAATTAAAAGCCAAGCCTGTGTGTGCAGAGAGATAAAGCTGAGCACGTGGAGAGCGGGGGTAATTTGGGTGCTGAATGCAATAATTAATTGTAAACGTGGAGGTCAGGAGCCGGGCTCTATCTCCCTGCAATCAGCACGCGGCGCTGGCCGGCCGAACGGAATGGGCTCGCCAGCGCCGGAAACGCTTAAGTGATTTTTGAAGCCTTAATGGCAATTATAGAGCAGCGAGGAGGTTAATTCGCAGAGTTCATTAATCAGAGAAATAAACACGTCAGTGATCGCCACGCAGAGGGGGAGCAGAGGAGCCTGCCTCGGAGATGGAGAAGGCCGACCTCGGCACCGGGGCTCGCCAGGGACTGGGGACGGCGTTTGCCTCCTCAGCTCGGGGTGAGCCTGGCTTTTTGCACCGAACCACGAGCTGTGAAACCCTTGGCCACTCACCCCGGGGCTCCTGCTAACCAGAGCTAAATATTCCCCAGCTCCACGAGGTGTTAACGGGATAACAAGACCATGTCACTCTCCAGCTGGTAACTCCAGTCCTCTCAGTCCTGCTGCTCCCCGCAATCTCAGCTTCTCATGGGTTGGTGCTTTATCACTATTGCTGAAAAGCTCCTCAGCTCCTCAATAAACCATCTCTGAAGTGACAACTGTCACCCTCAAATGAAGAATTCACCCCACTGCCAGGAGTCCTAAAGCCCAGCCCTCCCAGAGCATCCTCTCTCCAAAGCTTGGAAAGATGGAGCTTTAACACAGCACCTTCGATGTTATGTCAGGACACAGAGTGTCTATTAAGGGAAAACACTTAGAAATGAAGAAAATGGCTCGAATCCTAACAGGCATTAGAGAAGTTAACAGATGTGTGGCTTCCTGGACAAGAGTGGTGCATCGTGGAGGAAATATCTCGGGAATGAGGTAAAATAACCCCAAGCTGCAGCAGGACAGAAAGGGGCCAGGAGTCAGGGGTATCTCTGCTGCCTCACACAGCTCAGACAAAACGGGATTTTGCAGTGGGAGGAAAAGCACTACAAGGAGTGAAGGGGGCTGGAATCCCCCCTGTGCCGAGCAGCAGGAGAGCTTCAGCAGAATCCTGGGATAAAAGCAGAGCAAGCCAGGGCTGGAGACCTCCACCAGCTCCCTGTGTTCCTGGGGATCTCCTGGCTTCCCTTCCCCTTCAGGGTAAGGAGAACAGGGTGAGGCTTTAGGGAGGAGCTCCACACTCCTCCGGGGAGGTTTTTGGAGGAGCTGTGTGGCTCCTTCCCAGGCTGGTGGCTCCTCCTGTCCCTGATGCTCTGGGACCAGCGGGAACAGGACGCACACACATGAAAGGTGTTTCAGGGAGTGCAGCACCAAGAGCTTTTTCTCAGGCTGGTAATTGCTCCCTGGAGAAAGGCTGTACACATTGCACCAATTTATTTTTTCCACTCCTTCCTTCCTTCCTCACGGATTATTTCAGAAACTCATTTCTGATGCTTTTTGGGATGTACCTGCATGGAAGAGCTGTGCGTTCAAGGCAAGGGACAAAAGGGCTCCAAACCCAGCACAGACAGGTCTTGCCTTGCTGGTCCTTTTGTCCTAGTACAATTAACACGAGCCAATTAGTCCAGCCATTGCCTTGGCTCCTCTGCCTCTTCAGGCACTGTCATCCCGGGGACCTCCATATGGAAAATGAGTTTTAAACACCTCAACAGACTTCAGGGATTTGTTTTTACAGGAGCAGCTGTGTTCTTCAAAATATTGAAGAGTATCTATGACATCAAGCGGAGTGCCAAGCTGAGCACCTGGAGCAGGATAATCCCACACACTGGAACGGGCTGGGAAGGGATGAGCCGAGCAGGAGAGCTGCGAGAAGGACCCGGGGGTTGTGTGCAGGGTGAAGAAGATGAGCTGCTGCTATGAAAAAGGAAATGAACCGGCCTCCAACTGCAGGAGATCCAAGGATGCTGCCATTCCCCTCTAACTGGACCAGGGAGAAATGAATAAGCAGCTGTCATGGTTTGGGAATGTTCCCAACATGTTCACACATGTTTCCTGTGACTTTGTCCCTGTGTCCCTGTGACCCTGTTCACCTCCTGCCCTTCCTGAACACTCTGAAGAGAGTCCATCGTGTTACTGATGGGCAGCTCAAGCCATCTCCTCCATGCCCACCTCCTCCATGCCCATCTCCTCCTCTCCCACCAACCCCAAGCCTGGGGATCCACCAGGATCGGTGTCAACTCTTCTGCCTGCTGGAACTGCACATAATTAAACATTTTAAGTAAAACCTACAAGAGTGATTGCCCTGTCATCCTCTGAAGGGAAGGCTAATCACAGCCCTTTTATCCACTCCGATGAGTGGCCCAAGGACGTGGTGCTGGGCAGCAGTTTTGGGTGGCAGCAGAAGTTGCAGTGTTCACGCGTGGGCAATAACTCCACACACAGGCTGGAGGTGCAAAGTCCTTTATTGCGCAGCCCCAATTCCCTAAAAACCCACCCACAACAGGGTAGAACACCATGGAAACAGGAAAGATGCTCACCACAGTGTCCCCCCAGCCCCTGGGGCAGTGCACAGACATTGTTTATTATGGTAACAGCTAAACAATGCCCTAGAAGGTCACAAACCACAATCATCACCTCTCACAGCTCCAGCCTTGTCCACAAACCACGATCCTCTCTCCGCCCATCCCCGGTGACCTGGATCCAGTCCCAGGGTCACCTCCGGGCCCAGGAAAGAGGCTCTCTCTCAGGGCTCCAGGGCTTATCTCTCTATCACCACAGAGTGTAACCCAACAGAAGTGTCTGTGAGGAGCCAGGTCCTCTCCTGCACCTGGGCATGGACACAAAACCTGGACACGTGGAAGCCTGGACATGGAGACAGGAGGATGCAAACCACCCAGGGAAATGCATCCCTCGCTGCATCTCATTCCTTCAAAGGATTTAGACCTTTGGAAAGTCCTTCAAGAGCTGTGTTCACACCACAAGCAGCCTCAGTTGGGGCACACCAGGCCCAGCTTGCAGCAGCTCCATCCACCCTCCCTGATCCTCCACACCCTTCCCTGCTGCCTCTCCCACTCCCTGCCGAGTGCCCGAGGGGCTGTGGAGGCACAGAGCATCCGAGGAGCACTCACCCTGATTGCAAGTGAAGTGTTTGAGCAGCATTTCAAAAGTTTTCTTCCCCAATGCCCGTCAAGAACAAACAAAGTATTTGTTGTTGGTGGAGTAAAAAATTCATCAAAATAAAGTAAAATAAAATAAAATCAGGAGCAGAAATGCACACATCTACATTTGACTAAGTGGGGAGAGAACACACTCGGAAACTTTTTGATCAGAGCAGAGAGACTCAAATCCTGACAGAGAAAATGTATTCATAATTTATTAAAAAAATNTCTGCAATTCCCGAGGAGGGCAACCGATGGGGACAATATTGCTGAAGGCTCCTCTCTGCTGTCAGAAGTTGGGAACATGAAAAGACAGAGCAGCGGTGCCAGAGACATCCCTGACCAGCATCCCTGCTGTCCTAACCCCTCCCAGGGATGCTCCTGCACCTCAAAGCCCCTCTCCCCTCTTCAGGGGCTTTACAGACCCAAAAAAGGAGCCCCCCCACCCTCCCCTGCNNNNCCCCCCACCCTCCCTAGCTGCTGTTGGGTGCCACCCCCTCACTGGGCAGGTGAAAAAAAGCAGCCAGGGCACAAAACTGCAGCTCAGATCCCTCCTGCTGGACTCCTTATCCAGGAAGATTATGAGGTTTACTGCTGCTTCTCCATTATCCTAAATAAAGCAGCCTTTCAAAATTGCTTCAGACATATTAGATCATGTACTTTTTACACTTCCAGAGACACTGGTTATAATATCTTTTTAACAACACTGGGCAGAATCTATTTTCTTCTTCCACTGAGCTGAAAAATACTGTTTTCTCAAGGAAGAAGAAAAAGGAGGAGGGAAAAAAAAAACTATTGATTTTGTTTAGGGTCAGAATAAAATATCATTGGAGTGGGTGTTGAAATCCTCAGCCACAAATTACTTCCAAAGTGACAGTTTGGGCTGTGAAGATTTTTCTTGTGAAATAAAACAAAACAAATGAAACATTGTGTTCTTCCTCTCTCTGTGCGCACGTTTGAGGTTTCCACCGGCTCCAGCTGGTTCCTGCTGGGTATATTTAGCGTTTCAATCTATTCTCTTCCCATTCCCATCCCTGCTGGAACTGTTGCACGGCCGGCACCAAATCCTGCTGCCCAGAGGGAGCGAGGCAAAGAGAAATGCTGCGGGTGGGATGTGGAGGGACAAATCCCAAAGCCACAAGGAGAGGAGAGGTTGTCCCCTCCGATGCCTGGGGGATGCTGTTGGCTCTCCCTTCTCCCTCCATCCACGCAGGAATGAGGACGGTTCCCAGCACGCCGTGATTCAGCATTCCCCTGGCCAGGACTGGCTCCTCTCACGCTGCTTTTGAAGGCAAAAACACCTCCAGGAACCTCCAAACCCCGGAGCTCTCAGGCAGGTTTCACTTCTCCAAAGAGTCAGCAAATTAACCCCCATTTATATGCACAACCCACTTCCCTCTAATCTATCCATCTATCTCTGCTCTCTGCTGGTACAAGAGATGAGTATTGGCTTTAAATACAATGATTTCTTTATAAATAAAGAACAGGCAACACTTCTGAAAGGGAAACCAGATGTCTACCTCGGGCTTCTGTGCTTGCTGCTCCTCAGCATTGTGTGCGGGAGATAGGAACACGCCACCGGAATGAAGAGATCTGCAGGTCCCTGCCTCCCGCTCTCAATTTTATTTTATTTATTTAGATTTATGCAAATGCAAAAAAGAGGTCACCTACCCATATGCTCTCAACGCCCTTGATGTAACTTTAAAACGCATCACAAAAATGCCCTGTACACTGCAGTATGATTCAGTCCCACACACTACCGGGTAAGAGGAAAGCCAAAATCTCCCCCTGCTGCAAACAGACTCATTCCCGCCCCGGCAGCACCTGCACACACACAGATTTTAGCTTCCATCAGCTCTTCCCATCCCCATCACCTTCTGTCCAGGGCAGCCACAGCCTTCTTCCCCACACATCTGCTTCTCTGCTCAACATCTGTGCCCCACCGGTCACTCCATGTGCCACATCACCATGCAGGAGCCACTCCTGCCATCCCATGCCGCAGCCAAAGCGACCATCCCAACCCTGCCACTGGATCAGGAGCCCTGCTCTTCTCCACCCTCCAGAGCATGGTGGGCTTAGAAACCTCTTGGTAGTGGGAGAAGGACCAAAAATGCTGCAAAAGCATCAAAAAACCCCAAAGCGTGCCCCTGGGGCACTGCCAGACCAGTCTGATGGAGCCACCCTGTTCCAAGCAGGGCGAGATATTCCCAGGCACACGGAGGTGGTTGTGGCACCAGGGGATGGTCTGGACCACATTCCTGCTTGGGACACTGCCCCCACCGACACAGCCACACCTGAGGCACCAGCCAGCCCAAAACCCAGCAGCATTTTGGCCAGGAAAGACCTGCCCGTGATTCCAGTCACCACAAGGATGCGAATTTTTAATTCCTGAACCTCACGGAGCCAACCTTGACCCGGGAGCAGCGCTCCCACTGCCGGCTCCTGCCTTTAAGATGCCACAGGATTTCTCCGCAGCAACTCTTCACAGCTCCCGGCCATCCTCCCTCGGGAACGCACGCAAAGAGTGAACTAATGAGTCTATTAGACTTAATTAAGCTAATGTGAAATTATTTACTTAATCTGGGGAAGATCTTATGATGGCGAGAAATCCCCACGGACAAAAGCTTCCAGCTGCCTCGCACGGGCAGGCGAGAACCTGGCGAGCAGTGGCTGTGGAGATGCTCGACGGGCACAGTGTGGAGAGGGGGCTCAGCCACCACCACAGCCCAGAGCACCTGGCTCTTCCACGGCATTCCAGCATCGCCAGGAAAACCAGCCAGGAAGCCCCAGCGGCGTTTCGCCTTCGTTTTCCAAACGCGCGTCTCTTCCCCGGCCAGCAAATCCATCCAAGGCTGGCAGCTGGGAGGGAGAAGTTTTCGGGAATGGTTGGCCCCTGCCTCCCGTGGATGGTGAGCATCCCTCACTGTCGCACTTGGACACGAAAAGAACCACGCAGACACCCGTCAAGAGAGAAGCAGCAAAGAGAGTGGTGCCGGAGACCCCGAACTTTATTATATATGTTTTCAGAAATGACCATGGATTGGAGGGAGAAATTAACACCCCCCAATCACACTGGTCAAAGGGAAAATCCAGCAATGTCTCCGCCTAGGAGAAATGGAACGCAAACAATGAAGCATGGTTAGCAAAGCATGGCTAGCAAAGCATGGCTATGTTTACAGAAAAGTGAGTGAGAAACTCTTACAGAAAATTAAAACATCGAAGACTGCAAAACTCAGGGCAACACCTCACCCCGCAGCTCCCGCAGCCAGGCTGCTCCTCGGCGTGCAGCGGGAGCGTGGAGCAAAGGGGATTTTGCCTCGCGCATTTTCCCGGCTATTTTTTTCCTCCCTTAATGTAGAAAAGCTTAACGCTCGCTTTGAATCCCTAATACGACTGAGTTCTTTTCGCCACTTATTTTGTTTTGTCATGCACTACATACAATTACACATCTCTAATCCGCAAATCCTCCCCCGACGCTGGAACACGTGCCAAGCCTTCCCTTTCCCTTCCACAGCCGCCGCATTAAAGGCCTTTGGAGATGAGCTGACATCACGGAATGCCGGGATGCCCTGGCATCACCCACAGCTGCAATTCTCTGGGCATGGAAGCCCCCATCCCCAAGGATTGGTGCTCAAAATGCCCCATCCCTGCCCTGCCTAGAGGGACAGTCTCCAGCCCTGGCAGAGCCAGGCAGCCGGGAGCCCTCGCCAGGACTAAATCCCAGAGCAGGAGCCCCCTCCATCCCGGCTAAAGGAGCTCAGCTCAGCATCTCCGAGACGGAAATCACATTTTGTAAATCTCCCACAGTGAATCAACTCCCCAGTCAGATATGAGCTCAGCAAAAACTGGCAGGCAAATGATCTCATTAATAATCAGCACTATCAGGAGTTTTTTGCTTCTCTCAGGCAGCCAAACAGGCGGGAATTTATCTGGGAATGGGAGCACAGCTACCTGGAGCACGATGTAATTATTGGCCCAAGGTCAGGCAGTGCTGGCAGGCGGTGCCCTGCTCACCAGCCAGGCCACCTGCAAAAGGGACACCAAAGCTTTCGTGGTCCCTTACGATGCCTGTGCTGGTCCAGACCTGGGATCCCAATCCACAGGGGTGGCCCCTCCAGCAAATCCAGGGAAAGAGGAGCTAAAACCACCCCCCAGCACATCAGCTATCGCGTGTGGGCTCTCACCTGCGAGCATCAATCCTTCAGCCGAGGCTTGGAGGGGACCAAGGGCCTCCTTGCCATCCCTGCTGTGACACTCACTTCAGTGAGGTATCAGTGAGATTTCAATGACATATCAATGAGATTTCAGTGAGGTATCAGTGAGATTTCAGTGAGATATCAATGGGATTTCAGTGAGATATCAGTGAGATTCCAGTGAGGTATCAATGAAATTTCAATGAAATATCAGTGAGATTTCAGTGAGGTATCAATGAGATTTCAATGACGTATCAATGAGATTTCAATGAGGTATCAATGAGATTTCAGTGAGATATCAATGAGATTTCAGTGAGATATCAGATTTCAGTGAGGTATCAATGAGATTTCAGTGAGATATCAGTGAGATTTCAGTGAGGTATCAATGAGATTTCAATGACGTATCAATGAGATTTCAATGAGGTATCAATGAGATTTCAGTGAGATATCAATGAGATTTCAATGACATATCAATGAGATTTCAATGAGATATCAGTGAGATTTCAATGAGGTATCAATGAGATTTCAGTGAGATATCAATGAGATTTCAGTGAGATATCAGATTTCAGTGAGGTATCAATGAGATTTCAGTGAGATATCAGTGAGATTTCAGTGAGGTATCAATGAGATTTCAGTGAGATATCAGTGAGATTTCAATGAGGTATCAATGAGATTTCAGTGAGGTATCAATGAGATTTCAGTGAGATATCAGTGACCAGGGAGGGTGCAAACAAGTGTGAGAGTTTCCCTCCATACAAAAAGCCTCACTGCAGCCTCAGAGCGTCTCCCAGCCCCGCTCAGGAAAAGAAGGAGTAAGAGAGACATCAATTTCCAGAGCTCTGCGCCAAAATCCGGCCTTCGCCTTTGAAAGCGTAATTTATTCAAGCTGCTTTATTATTGCAGAGCCCAGCGTCGACGGGGGATTATGGAGAGGTCACAGCTGGAGCAATAACAATAATAAGAAAAAATAGAGAAGTCGGGAGAGCATCTTGTGTGAGTTCACCGTGCAGCAGGGACACACTTTTTTTGGAGCCAAGGCGTTGGAAAGCACGGGAAGAACATCCCACGTGCCACCAACTTAGCACAGAAGTGGCATCCAACAAATCTTTGGGGGAGCAACAGGGATGGGGGCTTCACACCCCCTCTGTTTGTGAACCCAATTAGGCATATGTTGAGGAAAGGGTGTATGTATATTAGATTTTAATTAAGCAGTGTTAATTATAATCTATGAGATGTGCTTACTGCTTATCTGATAATTATGAGAAAGCCAATTTGGCTGCTGGCTTGTGACTAATTAAGTGGAATTAGTAATGATAATTATAGATTTAATTTTTGTTTGCCTTTATTGGCAATGGCGGGGGGAAAAGAGGCTTCCAGGGCTGGGTGGGACAGGGCTGGGAAAAGTCATGGGGAAAGGTCACCACGCCAGGAATTTGGCCCACAGAATGGGGGTTTGCCCAGGACTTCCCAGACAAAGCAGATTTTTGGTGAAAAAACCCCCAAACTGGAATTTAAAAAGTAAGTTTTGCAAGAAATGCTGGTGGAAACAAAGTTCTGCTAAAAAGCAGAAGTTTCGTGGAAGGTTGGGCTGGGTTTCACCAGCTCATTGCACAAGCAGCCGGAGTCTTTAAAAACAAAATGGAAATCTTGGGCAGGGAGTTTGACTTTTCCAGCCCACAGGGGGAAATCCCCTGGCAATCTCTCCCCTTCCTCCCACACCTGCCATGACCCTGACTCCTGTTCTCAAGAAAAAGAGGATTTTTTAGCACTTCTTTTTTTTTTTCCCCCCACTGTAATTGATAAGCTATAAAATAAACACCAAATCCTGCAAAAACCGCCCAGTCCCTGGGAATGGGACTTGCATATTTTAAACATGCCCACAGGTTGCTCTGCCTGGCTGCAAGTCTCCTTGAAATACTCATTTTCCATCCTCTCCGAGCGTGCACTGTGCTCGGAGGCTGCCAAATTGACCCAAAACATAAAAGCAAAGCTTTCGTGTGAGGCAAAGAATAAAACCACAAGGAAAAAAAAGAAAGGGGGAGAGGGGGGAAAATAAATATATTGCAGCTGGATTTTTAAAAGGCCCAGCTAAACTTGCAGCTGCACGACAGCACGTGGAGCTGTGCAAGCTCAGCTAATGATAATTAAATCTCCTGCTGCAGGGGTGAACAGCAATTTCGCGCTAGGTCTGCTGCCCGGGATGAGAGCTCTCCCGGGAAAAGCCACGGCAGCAGCACGGGGCCGGAGGCTCGGACCACGGCAGCGATACTCTGCTCACTTGCCAGGCAACACCCGCAGCTGGGGATGCTCTGCCCGGCTCCTTCCTCCCAAAAACAGCATCTCTCCTCTCCAGCGCCGAGCTAAATAATACATGGCAATGCCGGGGATGAATTCCGGGCGCGGCGCGGGGAAGACAATGCTGCTGACTGCATTAAGGCAGCAGCCCCGGTGCAGCCGGGCTCATTTGCGAGGCCCCGCTGCAGAGGGGGGTCCCCGCTGCGGCACCCCCAGCTCCTTGGCGAGGACACGCAGGGCTGAGCTCGGCAGAGAGCACCTGACCTGACTGCAGAGAGGCTCCTTGCTTCCAGAGCCAGGGAGTTCCTGGGGAGCAGCCTCAGGAAGGGGCTGCGGGACCAGAGAGCTCCTCTCTGCAGAAGCCCCAGTGATGCCTAAAGAGGCCAGCCCAGAAACAGAGACTGGACAGGAGTGAGGGAATAAAGGTGGATATTTATTTGAAAGGCCTTCAGAGGCACACCCTGGGCAGGCCAAAGGCTGCACCCAAGATGGACCCCGAGTCACGAGTTCTTCACACTTTTATAGCTTTGCTCCATCTGCACCTCAACCCAATTTCACCAATTAAACTTTAGCTAATGATGGAATTTCCCCTCAGCTTGCCCCCCTTCTCAAGATGCTGGGTTACACATTTTGGGCCTAGGCCGGGCTGGGTGTCCTTGGAGAGCAGCCTGGAGAGGCTTTGTTCTGTCTGTCTCAGCATGAGAGAGCAGCAGCTCCCAGGCTGCAGGACACTGCAGAGTTACACACTGGGAATGCAGGACTTGGGAAATATAACAGCTAAAACCTAAGGCATCACCAGCACTGACCAAAATAGACTCTTTGCCCAGCTACTGCCCAGCTAAATGCGGTGCCCAGTCCCCCGGAGCCGGGAAAGCAGCACAGGGCCATCAGCCAGATCTCTCGTGTCACATCAGGAACCCTTCACTGCGCCAGGCGGGCACACAGCTCGCACGGCTCCCGAGGAAGAGGCTGGCACGGAGGTGATGCTCCTTGCTGGAGGAAGCAGGAGTGAGACAAACGCTGAATCCTGGCCGCCTGTGAGCATTAAAGATTATTTGCCAGAGAGGATCTTGCCCTGACCTCTGTGGTGGCTGGTTTAAAGAGATTAAATGACAGCACACCCACAATTTCTGGGTTTTTTTTCCTTTTTTCATTTCAGCAGCTACTCGAAAATAGGCCTGTTTATAGAGAGAGAAATTCCCCATGAGTCACGCACTATCCAGACCAAAAAATATTGCCAGCATCAGCCCGAAGTGACCGAAACACACGCACAGATGGACAAAATTTGACCTCATTCCTAATAACATTCAGAGTTTGTGCAGCCATGGACATCCCCACAAACTCCCTCCAGGGTTTCCACGTGGGATCCAGTAGCACATCAGAATCCATTAAAACAGGGCATCACACTTAAGTGCATTTGCTGAATCAACCATTCCAGCTCCCTGGATGCAATTTCTCCATGATAAATTAAATACCTTCCCTTCCTGTCCTAAAGAGCTGTGGGATGCACCGGGAGGAGCACAAATGGTTTTGGCTCTGACTTGATGCTCAGCTCCACACGGGAATTGTTCACTTGGAATTCCCTGACGAGCAAGAGAGCTAAGAGAGGTCAGTGCCCAGCCCTAGAGGGATAAATAATACTCCAGGACCTCCTGTTGAACACTTCCACCTGCAGTTGGCAAAGGATGAATCACTGAGTGCTTAGCCACCCCTCTGAAATGAGGAGTAATGGGGTTTTAAGAGAATAATGCTTAATAACACTCGGCATTCTGTTGGATAAGGAAAAGACAAGGCAGAAGCCAGGAGCTGAAAAAAGCTACAGCTTGTAATTCCATCGCACCTTCTCCACTCAATAAATGGGTTTCAGTCAGAGCATCTCTTCCATCCAACCCAAAAAGGACCTGAAGGGTAAGTTGATTGCATTGATCGTGCATGCATTTTCCCGGCAGGGAAACTGGCCCAGTCCCTGGCTGCTCCTGTCCAAAGTACTCCACTTACTTATTACGGGAATATCGCCAGAGACTCCAGGGCCAGGAGCAGGACGCTACGGGGAATTCATTGCTCTCTGCGTGCTGGGAACATTAAGTGGGAAGGCAGAGCAGGGGGGTATGGCAGCGGCTCAGCTCGGCCTCTTCCCCAGCACAGCCCCTGGCAGCCAATCACTCCTGCCACGGGTTTTGCCAGCCCCGTGGGATCCTTCCCGCAGGACTGCCGTTAACCCTTGTGAGAGCAGGAGGGCTCCAGTGGGGAGAGCAGCACGGATCTGCTGAGACAAACTGCTCCCAGGCTGCTCCTGTCCCTCACAGCCCTGGCACAGCTCACATGTGCATCCTCCAGGCAAGAAACTCCTTCTCCATCCTGCCTCAATCCCCACACCCAGCTGTGGCACTGCTCAGCCCTGAGCCAACCCATCTCCTCTGCTGCTCCCCAGCTGCCCATCACTGTAGGGTCTGCTGGTGTGACCATCCTCATCCCTAAAACCCTGCCTGTCTTCCCCGAGGAAGAATGTAAATCACTGCACTGGGCACAGAGCACAAACTCCCCTGGGTACGATCAGTCCTGCCTTTGGGACCCACTGGATGCAGGGCACTGCCATCCTAAACCAGCCGCAGGGAAAGCTGCTGAAACAAAGGCTCAGAGCCCAAATTCAGCATTGAATCCTAAAACTGGAGCAGAAGGCATCACACAAGCTCTGTGTCCCAGCTGTCATGCCCTTTGCCCGGTCGTGTCCCCCCTAAGGGGTGGCACACGTGCCTGGGAGGTGGGAAGGGACATCCCAGGGCGGCACCAGCCTCCTGCTCCCCTGCAGGAGGGACAGGCAGGACACGGGGCGGGCTGGCAGCCCCACAGCAGCACTGCCCAGCCGGGGGAGATGGGCTGGGTCCCTGGGTTTGCTGATTAACCCCGAGGCAATGCCCTGCCCACGGCAGCGCTGCTCCAGCGGAGCTGCCCCCACCTCCCCCGGCAGGAGGCTGAGCCGTGCCTCGACAGAGTGTCTTCGAAGGAGAAGGCTATCAGCTCCAAACAGCCGAGACCTTTAGCTCAAATCCATTAATCCTCTTTATTAAACCCGGGTCACCTCTGAGTCCTGGCAAATTAACCAGCATCTCCCCACTGCAAGTACATCAAGAGGAAACGCGCTGTACAGCGCCTGTAATTTTCATGGACCAGGGCTCCGGGGTCAGAGGGCTTCCCGGGCTCCAGTCTCTGCCTTTGTCAATTTAAAAGGGAACATCGGCTTGCGCTTGTATAAATTACCAGAGAGGCAGAGCAGGGGCCCGGGGCGCTCGCAGGGCGCTCCGCCGGCTCCAGCCGTGCCACTGCCTCCCCTCCTGCCCGGGGATGGGAGCAGGGGACAGCGAGGCCACGAGCACCGAGCGCCCTGGGGGGAAAAACGGGGCTGGAGATATCCTCCGAACAGCTGGACAGGCAGGGCACCGCGCTTGGCATCCTCCAAGGCTACCTTGGCCACGTGCCTTCCTACTGCCTCTAATAAATGGCACATCCCTGGTGCCAGCCCAGCTGGGGAGCGACAGAAAGGGAGACTGGAAGGGCTTCGCTCCAGCTCAGAAGTGGGTGGAAAATTGCTCCCTTGTTGCCTGAAATTTCACCGTTTGAAATATCTCCCCCTTTCTGCGCTGTCCTGTTGGAGCCACTCTGCCCTGAACGCTCACCAAGGCAGCACCAAAGCCAGAGCAGCTCTGGTTCTGGACAGCAAAGGACATTGAGCTGGGCTGGTGAAGACCTGGGGCCAAATCCCTTAAAAAAACTAATTATACACCCACTAGAAGAGCTGCAAAAGAGAAACCCAGCCCAGCCTGGCCTGGGGAAGAAGAACTCTGTGTGGGCTGAGGGATAAGGGCAGCACAGAGGGATCAGAGGTCACAGCACTCCCTTCCTCAGATGGGTCTCCTCCGGCTCCTAGAAACAGCATCCTCAAGATAAGCAAGCTTCCCCGAGCCAAGCAAAGAGTGCTCCTGCACTCTGTGAGTGAAGATAACAAAAAACCCAACATTTTTCACGGGGAAAAAAAAATGTGGGAAAATTTCCAAGCGGCTCCGTAAGAGCTGTAAGCATCCCATCTATTCCCCTAAGACACCTCCACACCTGGCACTTCCCAGCACACTCTCCATCCGTAGCTTTGCCACGGGGCTATAAATCCACTGGCTTTGGCTGAAATTTATCTGGTTTTACACCAGCCTAAGCCAGCAGAGACTGAACTGGGGAACTGTGATCCAAAGGCCAGGATGCTCGCCCTTAACTCAGTCCAAAGGCACAAGGAGTTTTCAGCCTGGGGTTGAGATACAGGTAGGATTAACACACAGCATCTCAAATCTCCCAGCCATCAGCTTGTATCACAGCTTTAGTTTTTTATTAAAAACATCATTTCCTGCTGTATTTAATCACGGCAAGGTCATTCCAGTGACAGTTGTCAGCATCCTGGCCAAGGAGCCAGAGGAGCAGAGCCCTGGCCTGCTGGCCAGATAAAAGGAGGAGATGCTGGGTTTCATTTCCTTGTTTTCAATTGAGAGGTGCCCACCTCGGTGTTCAGATTAAGGTGTGGGTGGGCCAGTGTCAGCCCCCCATGGGCAGAGATGGGAAGCTGCCGCTTGCTCTGCTCATCAGGAGCCCCGAGGAGAGAAATTGCATAGTTCTCCCTGCGGCCCTCTGCCCACCTCGAACCAATTTCTGCTCCTTTTAATTCAATTCAGCTCCTCCTGACCTTGGCTGGCTGGAGTTGCAGAGTTTCTCTCAACAGATAGCACCAATTACAGAGGTGTGAAAATGGAAGCCTTTCAATTCGGAGAACAAACCCAAGAAACTGGGACTTTATTGAACTGAGAATCAGGGGGTGGGGAAGGGGGAGCAGGCAGGGGCATGGGCTCAGCAAAATCACCTGTGCTCGCTCTAAAAACCAGATCATGGGGCCGATCCCTCCAAGAGTGGAGGCATCCCTGGGGCTGGGGTGGCAAATGCCAGCAGAGGAGCAGGTTCAGGTGTGCAGAGCCGATGGCACCTGGAGAGGAGGGATGCGGGAGCCGGCGCTGCAGCCCTGGCACGACGGCTCGCTCGTTAGCAGCTGCGTGCTCCAGCATTCCCCACCGGGCTGATCCCAGACCCTCGGAATCAGATCCGACACATCTGACACAAACCGAGCCGGCTTCCCCGCAGCAGATCCCGGCTGGATTGACTCTGCAGCATCTGCAGCCCAATCCCTCCATGAGGCACAGCAGCACCTCCCTCCGCACCACTCGTGGTGTGACGCCACGGTCTGTCCTCCCACGAAGCCAAGGACTGTGGGTCAGGCCTCTGCACACACGAGGGGCAGCACGAGCCTGGTCAGATCCGGGTAGGAGGGCTCTGGCAGGGTGGTGGAGCTGCCTGACAGCCTCAGCAGCAAGATCAGCACACGGGCTGACTCTATAAAAACTGCAGAGTACAGCCTGTGATGATCAGAGAGTCCCCAGACAAAAGCGGGAATGTTCAGTTCATGGGAAGGAGGCAGGGATAAGCACTTTCCTGAGCTGAGCTCACTGAAGCTCTTTGCCCAACACGCCCTGATGCTAAAAAAAAAAATTAAAAAAGCTGAAGTAAGAAGTCCTAGATGCCCAGGATAGAAAATGGGGTTACACTCTCATGAAGCAGAACCACTGGGTATGGTCTCCCCACCATCTCTGGATACTCCCAGGTACCTCACGGGCTGTAAGGATGCAAAAAAGCCTCCCCAGGATCTGAAAATTCCCCTCTCCAGTCCTGTCTCCAGCCGGCTGGTCAGACCATAGCACTATGCCCACGTGCCAGCCAAGCCCAGGGCCTCCCTTTATTCCAGACACTGGACACTTCTCCAGACTCCTCCCCACTCCTGGAGATGTTCAAAGCCAGGCAACCTGGTCCAGTGAAAGGTGCCCCTGCCCATGGTGAGGGTGCGGGATGAGGTGAGCTTTAAGGTCCCTTCCAACCCAATCCATTCTGTAATTCTATGATTCCCTTCCTCGATTAGGAAAACATCACATTTCAAAGCTCTGCCCTAAAGGCCAACACGCAAAGAGCAAGAGGGTCCTCTCAGTTGGAATTCTGAGCAACTGCCCATCCGGCTGGCACATCCGAGCAGCTCAGCATCTCCTTTCGGAGCCCCAGAACTCGGGGGCCACCAAAACCGAGCAGTGCCTCATTCCTGCCTCTCTCCCACGAGTTCCAGGACTTGGAGCAGCTCGGAGCGTGGTTTCCGAGCCAGTGCACGGCCCCTCCTGTGCCTCCAGCCAAGCTGTGACCGCGGCTCCTCCGGCGCTGCCCATAAATCCTGCAGCCCGGTAAACAGCGGAATTACGGCGCCCGCCATTGCTTAGCTGCCTTTGACACTAATTGCTCTGCAGAGTGTGTGCAACTGGCAACACCTTATTAAAAGTGAAATATATTATACTGTCCACTTATTGCGACTTTATAAAGATAAAGCATCCCGAGGATACGGAGCGGCTGGCAAAGGCAGCAGCTCTCGGCCTCGGAGCGCCCGGCGGATGCTGCAGCGCACGGAGCCGAGGCAGGGCAGGCACTGGCAGGACAAATGCGTGCTCTCCGTGAAATTCCAAAGAGCATTTCCATCTGGAGACCAAGGGCTGAGTGAAGAGTGTGCTTGAGAATTTCTCCTCTGTTCATCTCCTGCTTTCAGCTCCGGGATCATCGCTCTCAGACCTCAGGGGAAAGACAGGCAAAGAGGCAACGTGAAAGGGCAGGGGGATCAATCACACGCTGCCCTCCTGCCAGCCTGGAGAGGAGCCGAGGCTGCCCCTCCACTCACAAAGTCAGGCTGATCATGAATTCACATTTTCCTACTTCCAGACATCGCTGCCTGAACTGTGGCACAGCCTCTCCTGCCAGGACACAAACCGGGGCACACAATGCTCCGAGGGCGGGTCCGAGAGCCTGGTGCAGTTCCAGCTCCCTGTCAGCCCAGAACAGGGATTTTAGCACCCAGTGTACTGACCCTGCACTCCCTCTCCTGCGTTTCCCGAAGCAGGAATCCAAACTCCACTGTTTCACAAGGAAAAACGCACTTCAGATTTGGAGCTACAGCAAGGACACGTCTCTTAACACGTGTCTCTGCACATGCCTTGGGCAAGTCATTTTCCCTCTTTATTCCTTGGCTCCCCTGTCTACAAAAACAGGTACAATGAAATTTCTCTTCTCCGTGAAGTATTTTAAGATCTGCTGGAAACAACCACTGTGTAAGAGTGAGACCTGGTATCACCGAGTTTCAGTAATAAACGTTTTGATCCAGGCCCCCCGGCCTCGTCTCACCGGGTAATTTCGGAAGAATTTTTGGGTTTATTTTGAATTGATGGGCTATTTCTGGTTGGGAACACAACAGACAGGAGGAAGGCAGACACAGGGGATGTCATCAAAGGCACTTCTGCAGCCTGCAGTGCTCACAAAGAGGTGGTGAGCAGAGAGGGCACAGAAAACCCACCCATGTGGGGTAAAAATCAACTTCTGGGGACTTATTTCCAGTAAAATTGAGATATTCCCCAGGCACATCACAAAAGTCATTACATCTACACCCCTCCTGTACTGTGGAGAGTACAGATAATATTATTTATCTCTTACTGGTCATCTCCCTTGTGGCAGAGAGCAGAGACCCACCTGCCACCAGCCCACGTGGTGCACAAACACAGCCTGCATCCCACTTTGATTCCTGAAGGAAACGGCACGTCCCCAGCAACGGATTTGAAATATCCCGAGTCTTTGGTTCAACAAGTTCAAATCCAAGCAGGATCAATACCTTCTCACTCCTGAGGTATCAGCAGGTAATTGGGTATCGTGCAGTGATGAGTAACCTAGTTTGCTCAGAAACAGCAAACTTTAATCTTCATCCATCCCTGGTACATGGAATAGCGAGGGAGGAACAGATCAAAGGAGAACAGATCAAATCCAGCTGCATTTGGACCCAGATTGCAGAAAAAAGGGCTCATTCTTAAGCAAAATGGCTCAGGCTTCTGAGGTCCAGCATCCTGAGAGACTCAAGTACAGCACAAGGCAGAGAAGTCACCACTTCTCCAGTGCAGCCACCCGCGACCCCAGCGCCACCTCCCCCAGGGTTTAGGCTGCTCCTGACCCCCCAACTCAGACCAGAGCCCTCTCCAAATTCACAGAGCAGCATCTGAGCACCTCAACCTCTCCAAGTATCCACGACTCCCACCCCAGCCCTCTCCCCTTTTCCCACTTCCAGCCCTGTGATGCCATGATGATTTTTTGCTTTTTCTTTCATACCCCTCTCATACACCCTTTTATATAGCTTTTATGTACCCTTAGTGCTTTTAGCCTACAAACTTGTAATTTCTTAAGTTTGATAACTTAGCTGAGACCCGATATTTCATTAAGCCAAGAAACCAAACATCCTGAAGATCCTGCATCTAGGGGTCAAAAAGCCCCAAATACCAAAGTGCTCTCCAGAACACATTCTGTAAACTAAGATAGGCCCATCCAAGGGGGGACTCTTCGAAACAGGGGGTTCATTCGAGCCTCTCACTGGGGAGTCTCTGATAAGTACACTAATTTGCAAAGCCTTAACTGTATCGTGTGTGTGCATTTTTGGTGTGTTTTCTTGGCATATTCCACCCGAGCAGAGAGAGCACCTTAAGAATCCTTAAAATAAATACCGAGGTAAAACCCCTTCTTGCTTTTAACCATGTTTGGCTGTGATTTTAAGACCAGAGAAAGGCAACACTGCAATGCCCATGGCACCAGCCCTAGTGTGGGCGAGGAGAAGCTGGTCCAGCTCTCCAAGCAGGAAGGTCCCACCTTGCTGTAGGAAGTTCCCACCTCTGCCATGGAAAGGAGAAGTGCCAAGGTAGACTTATGGGCAGAGCGAGACAGAAAAGCACCGGGGGCAGCAGAACGACCTATTTGACAGATTTCCCTGCCGATCAAAGCTAACTTTGCTGAGAGCTTTTGACATCTGATTAATTACGTGATGCTGGCTCGCCTGAAAATCCCGAGTTTCCGGCAGCCCTCGCTTTTCATCCTTGCAGCCCTTGGCGGCCGAACTCGCTCCCCTGGTGCCAGCAGAGGAGGGGGTGGCAGGAGGTGGCTTTGCCAAAAGTCCTGGCCCGTCCCTGGGAGGAAGGAGATAAGGAGGGCGAGGGACGGCCGGGGACAGAGCCCCTTTGTCTGAGGTGCCTTTTGTCACGGGGAGATAGGAGGAGGCTGCCGCGCGCTGACATTTCGGTGACCAAATTAAAATGCGCCGCCACAGAGACTAAATGTCATTAGACTCATTAGAAGTGATCGTATTAAAATAAACAACAAAAAGAAAAAAAAAATTGGAGTGGAAATTAGCCAACACCATTAAATAAAATAAATAAACGGGGAGATCTGGCGAGGATGCCAGCGGAGCAGTGAGTCGGGAAGGGGCACGGTGGGAGCAGCCAAGGTCTCCATGGGCTCTGCTGCCACCCTGGAACGGGATGAGACAAATCCACTGCTGGTGTGGCCCCAAACAGAGCTGCCTCTTTGGGACAAGTCTATGGGTCTTCATCTATGGAGTCTTTGAGGTTTCCAGACTGTTCCAGACTGTTTTAAGGACCTCAACGCCCACGTCCCCTGCTCTGCCAGCACCTCTGCATCCCCAGGGATGCACACCGTGTGCTGCTCTAACAGGAAGGAGGATTTTTTTAGCAGCATCCAGGTTTCTCTCGGATGCTTCCCAGTCAATTACTGGCCAACACCAACCGCGTTTGGCTGATGTGCTGTGACAGAACCGCCACGCGAGGTGGAAGGCTTGGTGCAAGAAGTGCTGCTTTGTCCTTGTGAAGAGAGGAATTTTTCCTCTAACCCCTCTTGCTATGCAAACGCCATTTCCTTTGGGGCGGGAGAAGTCATCAGAAGGCCCTTGCAAGATCCTGCTTATGACAGAGCAGATTTGAAAGCCCAGAGATCTCCTTCCCCCTCCTTCCCTTCTGTCAAAAATTATAATCATCATTTTCCAGCCTGCTGAACAATCAAAGTGTGGCCTATATTCGCTGGAGCTCCTTCCACATGCCGCATGCATAGCAACAAGTCCAGGAAACAAAAGCCAGAAGTAAACAGTTGGGAGAGAGGAGGCAAAGGGCTGTCGTGGGGACACTGCTCAGAAAACACGTGGGGCACAGCCCAGCTCAGCCCAGTCCCACCAGTTTGGAGCTGCTCTGAGGGTCAAAGCCCCGTGTGAAGACGTCTCCTTCCATCCTCTGCAAGGAGCATGGGAATACACACGCCTGGGAAGGGTGGTTGGTGGAAAGGGCAGTACCAGAAGGAAGCCCAAGCCCTCCTGCTGCAGGGTCAGCTGGTGCTCGTGTGGCTGAGGAGCCAGGAGGAGCAGCCCATGGGGTGAGCCACACAGGACAAAGCCAGGCGAAGCACGGGTAACCCCAGCTGCCCTCCTGGGAATCCCACATCCTCTGGAAAACCCAGCAGTGCACCAGCTCTGCTCGGCACTGCAGACATCCCCCATGGCTTTGCTGTCCAGGCAGCCTGAGCTGGTGAGGTCCCAGTCCCAGCATCCCATCCTGAAGCACAGAGCTCACAGGGAAGCTTTCCTGGGCTGCCCCTTCCCTGCACTTTGCAGCCCGCTTCAGTCTCCAGAGCAGTCAATCCAGCACTTTTCACTGGCGCTGAATTCACAGAAAAGTAAACCTAAAAATATCTCCTCTTTTTCCCCCTTCCTTGCCTCATCTCACACGTGTCCCTGCCGCACATGACTCTGCCGCACAGGCAACAGGTTCAACTCCCCAAAAACAGCTCCTCCCAAAGAGGTGGCTCTCAACACTGACAGGTCCCTGCAGCACCTGAGTGTCCCAAACCACTGCCCTCAGCCACCCCACGCTGTCTGAGCCTAAGCTGGGACTGGAGGGAGAATCCCCCAGCTCCCAACCAGCCGGACCCCACAACACCTGGGCTCGCGTGTCCCTCAGCTCACAAGGGTGACACATCCCCTGCCACTCCCACAGGACAAGCCACCTTGCCTGGTCACCCTCAGAGGGTGAAAACACAACCCCAGAGCTCTGGAGGAGCAGGCAGGAAAGTGTTTCTTCCCTCCAAGCATGAAACGAAGAGGAGCTCCCTGGAAAAACCCACCCACGGAGCAGCAAGTGTCAAAGCCACCTCTGTTATGTGCTGTTGCCGCACTGGTAATTATAAGTACCGTGCCTTCATTAGGGAGAGATGACTGGGAGGCAAGGAGATTCGCAGCAAAGCTGTTATTATTTTTAAGTTTAAACACAAAGGAGAAGTGTGACAGCTGAAATCACTCCCCATCCCGCACATGCCAGCAGCCGAGAGCATCTCAGGGGATGCTCATAGGTAAGAAGGGTTCAGGATCAGTGCCCAGGGCTCAGGATCAGTGCCCAGGGCTCAGGATCAGTGCCCAGGGCTCAGGATCACTTCCCAGTTTTGCCTAACCGTGGAGGGGAAACGCAGGGTTGCAAAGCTGAGGGTGACCCCAGGGTCATGAAGGATGTTACAGATAAAAAACAAGCTTTCCTCTGTCCCCACCTGACTGCAGCAGAAGGATTCTCCTGGGTGCCCTTCTCCCACCCAGACCCATCGGGGTTCACGGCAGCACCCCAACAGCCTCGCTTGGCAACTTTAGTTTCTTACCAAGCAAAGCACAAACTCCAAATTTCATATTCAAGCGTAGAATACGAACACCGCTGTTTATGCAGCTCAGAATTCGCCATAACCAAATATTCAAGCCTTTGGAGGAGATTTTCAAAGGCGCCAGTTAAGGCACACAGCTCCCATCGGTGCCTTTGAAACATCTCTCCCTTTTCAGTTTTTCACAGGGATTCGCACCAGCAAAAGCTCCTCCACCCGGCCGTCTGCAACCACGGAATGCACAAAGGAGACGCTGTCAAAGAGAAGCTGCTGGAAAACGCAAAGCAAGGTTCAGCACTTTGGGGCATCCTGAAAGGCAGCTGCCGGAGCCACCGGCCCCGAAACCCACAGCCCCCAGGGCAAATTGTTCTGGGAATTTGCACCGGGGGGGTTTGCACAGAGCAAGAGCTGTGTGTGCCTCTTCCCCCATCACGCTCCCTCCCCACAGCGTTTGGAAACGACAGCGAGTGCTGCTCCTCCCCAGCAGAAATAAAACATCCTCTCAGAGGCCAACACCGACCTTCTCCCTGTCCTGGGAGCCAGGGGATGGAGAAATCACCCTCTGACAGGGAAACTACGGGCCAAGCCTCAGGGAGAGGCAGAGGAAGAGCAGACTGTTTTTGGGCTCACACCCCATCCTGCTGGGACACCTTCCCCCACTTCCCTGGCTCGTGGAAGGCTGATGGTTGCACTGCCTTATCCACACCTATCCCCAGCCTTTGGGAGAGCACAGAAAATCCCTTTAAGTCCCTCTTGCTCATATTGAAATGACACTAAAGCAGAACTAATGTGCTCCAGGTACTTATTCTCGGGCTTAGTCGCAGGGATCAGCAGCCCTCCACCCCCCACCGGAGAGAGGTGACGGTCATGTCACAGGCAGTGGGAAAAGTGTGCTCCTGCAGCAGGGACCCCTTTAGGAAGGGATGGGGAGGTGTTTTGAATGCCTGCAATGTCTCTTTTGTAAATTTAGATGGGTTTTACAGCCACCACCAAAGCCAGGCTGCCCCAGAGAGGATGAGGTCGCACAGAGCCTCTGGGAGGAGGCAGAAAGCAGCTCCTGGGTGATGGTGGAGCACTGGGGACACCCCAAGCTCTCCAAGATGCACCTTGATCCTGGTGCCCTGGAGCAGTGAAAAACAGGATTGTCCATCTCCCCCTGCACTGCCACATTTCTGACCTCTGAAAGGAGCCGCTGCCATGACAAGTAATTTCCCCCAGCTTGCAAAGGCAGCTGGGAAGGGATGGGAAGGTGTTTTTAACGCCTGCAATGTCTATTTTGTAAATTTACATGGGTTTTACAACCGCCACCAAAGCCAGGCTGCCCCAGAGAGGATGAGGTCGCACAGAGCCTCTGGGAGGAGGCAGAAAGCAGCTCCTGGGTGCGAGGGTGATGGTGGACAAGACACCCCAAGCTTCACCTTGATCCCGGTGCCCTGGAGCAGTGAAAAACAGGATTGTCCATCTCCCCCTGCACTGCCACATTTCTGACCTCTGAAAGGAGCCGCTGCCATGACAAGTAATTTCCCCCCGCCTGCAAAGGCAGCGATATAAATGTCTGAGGAGGCTGATGAGCATTGATTTTTGCCACCTGTAGAGCCATGATGTCACCCTGTAACTGCAGCTCAGCCAAACAGGTTCCCCTCTGCCCCAAATTCCTTCTCCATCACAGCCCACCCTCATCTCAAAACAGCAGCACCCACAATGCCCAGCAGTTCAAAGCGTTTGCCAACAGCTTGACAATTAAATTACCCACTCACCTCCCTATCCTGCAGTGCTGGGCTCATTAAAAATCCTCAGCATCCTTCCCACCTCAGAGAGCAACCCATGTCCAGGAACCCGCCTCCCCCAAGGCTCCAGATGACAACAGCATTAAGCCTTCGAAATTATTTTAGATAGAAACTTGTCTTACAAAGAAATAAAAAGCTGCAGAGTAAGACGCTCTCCATGACCAGAGGGGTCAGGGTTTCATTATTGCATTAACCTTTCGTGTCTTTAGATTCCACGAGAGTAAATTGGTAACGAGACGACATGAGACCCAATGGGAAAAATGCATCTTTCCCAACAAAAATAAGGGAAGGGGGGAAGGACAGAGGTGGGAGCGGGAGAAAGAGGAAAAACTGGCAAATAAGCTATTACGGCTAATAATAACTTTGCGATGCTATTTTCTGCAGGAGACTTCAAGTTGTGATGTTTCGCTTCACTCTAATTACACCTTCTAAAAGCAGGTTCCCTTCTCACTTTAACCACCCCGCGCGAAACTCCCGCAGGATTCGGATAAAAACGGAAAGGGAAGGAGTTCTCACTTCAGAAACAGCCTCTGCATATCCCAGGGGAGCCTCACCTGCACAAAACCCTTGGGATTACGCCTGCAAATAATAAACAGCTCAAAAAAAACCACTTTGGGAAGGTGCAGGCTCCAAGAGGCAGCAGGGACCATTCACCTTCCCTCTGCCATCCGTGACTTTGCCAATACAACTCGTGTTCCATGACTGAAATCACTGCTGGGACAGGCAGGGAACACATCCAACCTCTGGAAGCCAGGCACAAATAAAAAGGATTGGAGATGTTCGCATCCAGGGCAGGAAGGCAAAGCACCAAGCAGCCCCGAGTATTTCCCTTCCTCTAATGCAGACAGAAGGGTTTGGCTCGATGGATTAAGGGCTGAGCCCAGCCAGGCAAAGTCCTGGGCTGGTTTAGCTCAGGGGACAGCCAAAGCCAAAGCAGATATTGCTGCTTAATAGAAATAAGAAGGGAAAGCTACAACCGCATAAGTGTGGATCAAGAAGCCTCTCCCAAGTTTCCGGGGGCTTAAAGGCAGAGGCTTTTTCCTTCCCTGGCACACACAGAGGCCAGAGCCAACCCAGGCCGTGGCTTGGCCTCGGCCCAAACAGCCACATCCTGAGGAAACAGCAGCAGGGCACTGGCAAGCAGCAAATGCGCCCTGTCAGGCCTCTGCCAGCTCCTGCAGCTTAAGGACATCCTGATGACAGCCCATCAAGTGTCACACGTCCTCCCATTTGGCCCGCACGGCTGCCTCCATCCATTTCTTTGCAATTCCAACCCACAGAACCCCATCCAGCAAGAGGGTGAAAGAGCCAGGGCTCTCCTCAGCACAGCCTCACTGAGGCACGCCTGCCCCACACCAGGCACGCCTGTCCTGTCCTGCTCAAGGTCTATTTTCAAAAAATCCCCTTTACATGCACAAAGTCAGGCAGCTCACACAGCCACAGCTCCCTCACGCTCACGTGCTAAAATACAGATGCACCATTTTGGTTCCTGGCGTTGCTGAGGGGCTCGAGGCTCTGCTCTCAAGGGTTCTCCACCGCTGCTCCCCAGCCAGCCAAAGCTCAGCCCAAGGGACAGCGTTGACCCCAGGGCTGATGCACATCCCAGCCCCCTGCCATCCCACGGAGTGGTGCCCAGCCCATTCCAGGGGGTCTCGTACCCTCTGATCTGCTCAGGTTGCACTGTGACAGCTCCACAGGACCCCAGGACGTGGCTGGTCCCACAGCAGGAGCCTCCACCAGCAAGTTTTAGCCTGAGAACCCACGTTTTCAGCAGTGCTGTGGGCAGAGCTCTTTGCCAGCTGTGACACGAGTAACCTCTCCCCCACCAGCCTCCCCCTCTTGCCACACGCCAACCCTGCACAGCAAAGCCCTGAACCACGGGCAGCTGCTGAAATCACAGCCGTGCCTCTCCCTGCCCTCCCGAGTCCAGCAGAATTCTCCCCGGCAGTCATGAAAACACATGTTGGGTTAAGATCGGCTCCAAGCCTCGACACCCAGTCCCCATCAGCTCGCACAGGCATGACAATCTCTCCAGCTGCTAAAAGTGCACATCATCACCAAAAATCCGCCGGTGACTCGCTCCCCCCGGCGCTCGGCTCTGCTGGCCACCCCCACCACCACCACCCTCGGTGGATGCAGCGCTCGCTGCCCCGCGAGCATCAGCACGGAGCCAGCGCTGGATCCAAAGCCAGCATCTCCCCCTGGCAAGGCGCGGGGACGAGGCCAAGCCACATTTCGGGAGCCACCCGCTCGGCTCGCGGAGGTTGCGGCACCGGCACAGCCTCCCCGGGTGCCTGGGCTGGGGCGGGGGGCTCATTTTCACTTTGCAAAAGGGAGCGGGGGGCAGGCACCGAGTTCGCCTGGCAGGAATCGGGGAAGCACGGATGAGGGGAGCACAGGGAATAGCGTGACAGCTCCCAAAAGAGGGAGGGCACAGCAGGTGCCCAACTCCGAAGGGGAAAAACTGCACGAGCCCATCATCTGGAGGCAGAGGTTGCCCGAGGGGACAGACCCTGCCCAGCTCGGGGGCTGCATGTGGGGGCACCGCTCAGGTCCCGGCGGCTCGGTGCCCACCTGGGGGGGTCCAGCACGGCTCCCGGAGCCCCTCACTGGGAGCGCTGGGCAATCCGCCGCTGCAGAGCAACTCGCTGCCCGCCTGCATGTGCGCGTTCGTGCGCAATGTGCGCGGAGCCCGGGTCCCCCGCGCAGAGCCCGCTCGGCTCTCCCACCCTGCGAGCCCCTGCCCTCCCATCCGCCGGAGAAAAAGCTTTCTGCGCTACCTGGGATGAAGAGCAGGGCAGTGGTGGCCGTGAAGACGATCCAGCAGGCAGGATGGTACATCTTGGAGCTGCGGTAGGCGAGCGGCTGCTTCGCTCGCTGCTTGCTGCTGCTGCCGCCGCTGCTTTTCGTCTGCGCTGAATTCTGAGCAGGTTTAAATCCAATGTTCGCAGAGGGAGGGAGACGGAGTTGGCGAGCTGGAGAGAGGGGGAGAGACGGGAGCAGGCAGTCGGGGTGTCTGATCTCCCCCTTGCACACGCACACGCTCTCGCACACAACTGGCAGCGGGAGCACCGCGCTCCGTGCGTGCACCGGGAGCGCAGACCTCCTACCGGGCACCCATTGGCTCAGGATGCTGACTGACACACGCACACCCGCTCTTCTGCGGGCTCCGCTCCGCAGCCGCGGAGTTAAATGCAGGCATCGACCCCCCGAGCATCCCTCCCGGCAGCAGCTGGTGCCCGGGATGCGGGGGAGCAGCCCCGGGATGCACGGGAGCAGCTGTGGAATGGAGGGAGCAGCGCCGGGGTGCACGGGAGCAGCTCTGGAATGCACGGGGGCAGCCCCGGGATGCAGGGGAGCAGCCCCAGGATACACGGGGGCAGCGCCGGGATGCAGGGGAGCAGCTCTGGGATTCAGGGGAGCAGCCCCGGGATGGAAGGGAGCAGCTCTGGGATGCACGGGAGCAGCCCCCGATGGAGGGGAGCAGCTCTGAGATGGAAGGAGCAGCCCCGGGATGCACGGGGGCAGCCCCGGGATGCAGGGGAGCAACCTCGGGATGGAAGGAGCAGCTCTGGGATGCACGGGAGCAGCCCCGGGATGCACGGGAGCGGATGCGGGGAGCAGCCCCGGGATGCAGGGGAGCAGCTCTGGGATGCACGGGAGCAGCTCTGGGATGGAAGGAGCAGCCCCGGGATGCAGGGAGCAGCCCCGGGATGCACGGGAGCCGCTCTGGGATGCGGGGAGCAGCCCCGCACGGACACGGGCACGCTCGCACCGGCTCCCCGTGCACCAGCCGCCTGCACAGGGGGATTTTTTGGTCCCCAGACCGGAGCTGGCTGGCGGGGCAGCCCCAGGCTTCAGCCCCTTGGCTCGCCCTGCCCTCTGCTCCCCTCGCCGGGAAGGCAGCAGCAGCTCTTCCTACTGCTGAGGCAAACCAGGGAGCAATCCAAGCTTTTTAGCATGAGTGGGTGTTTTTCACACAAAATCTCTCAAACCAAGCAGCAATCTTCCCTGTGCATCCCAACTGGAGAGATGGGTTTTTTTTTCCCCTTCAGCAGCTCACAGAGCCCCAAAAACACACGGAGCTCAGGGTACCTGCTCCTGCAGACCCCCAACCCGATACCATCCCATACCAAGGAGTTTTCCTCAGGTTCCCCCCTCCTTCCAGGATGCCACAATTTCCCTCCTTTACCCCTCACTCCCTCCTTGGCATGTTCCCACACCTCTGCTGAGCCCTGAACATCCCCAGCACAGGGCTTGGACCCGCCACGTCCCCCTCCCACAGCCACCTCCAGACCAAGTTAGGGTTTGAATTTGCTTCATCGCCAAAAGAAAAGGTTCCAAATGTTAGTTTCCAAAAGAAATAGTACTTATTTTTGACATTTTCTAAACAAAAAGATGTTTCTCATTTCTCATTAATTGCAGCTTTGTTAAAAACAGACTGTAAACATGTTTTTTTTAATGCTTAAAGACAAATTAAAACCTTCAGTTTCGGTCAAAACAACCTCTTTTCCCACTAACTCGGGCTAAAAAATCTCTTTTTGAGTTTCAGGCCAGCCCAAGGGAACTTTCACCCCAATACTTTGGATTTCCAGCTAACCCACCACAGCTTTCTGGCACCAGTGGCCACACATTCCTCCACATCCCACATCGCAGGGTTTCATCTGCTCCTCGCCTTAGTCTCTGTTCTCATCTCCCTGGGCTTGCTCTCACCATCCCTGGATCCCCAGGACACACCATTTTCCTGGATTCTTTTCCCTCGAGACTCCTTTTTCCATTAAACCATCATCTCAGGGAGTGCCCAGCCAAGAGATGCATCGGGTGCAGGAATCCCGGAAAGGTGATGGATGCACAAACACCAATTCCCACAGCCTGCTACAGAGCTGGGGCCAGAGCCCTCCTGGCATCCAAATCCAGCCACAAACCCGTGATTGTTCCCTGCCCTCAAGTCTTTTTTCTCTGTTTCTCTCACCCACTTGTTACAACTTGATACCACCACATCCCCCTCCAGGCACATCCCTCTTATCTGTTGTGATTTCCATCCCCAGCAGCACCAGGAGGAGCTGGGGCCAGAGCCCTCCTGGCATCCAAATCCAGCCACAAACCCCTGAGCGTTCCCTGCCCTCAAGTATTTTTTCTCCATTTCTCTCACCCACTTGTTACAAGTTGATCCCCATCCATGCACATCCCTCTTATCTGGTGTGATTTCCACACCCAGCAGCACCAGGAGGAGCAGGGATAGTGGGTTTGGCACACAAAGCCACATCCGTGGTGCTCTGTTGGGGTATCCTCACCCAGAGAGGGATGGGAGCTGAGCACACACGGCCAGGACAAACTTTCTCCAGCTTTTAGCCATTAATCTTTCCTCATTTTCTACTCTGCACGAATAAACACAAGTTTTTATAAGCTTTTAACCCAATAATGTTCCCACATCATCTGCTGAAAACATCCCATCTCCTGCATCCTCAGGAAAGCACCAAAGAAAACATGACTAAGGATTTAATTCCTTTAATAAGAGTAAAGTCGTGTTGCTTGACCTCTGAAAGAGCTAAATCATCACACGGAGCAAAAACCAGCGAGCAGAGTGTCTCCCTCAGCCTAGGATGAGGACAGGGATATTTCTGTCCTGAATTTCCCTCTAACCGACACCCCAACAGCAGACACCGAGCAAATTTATCCTTTGCTTCACAAGTATTTTGGGAAAACAGCTGCAAAGAGGCATTTGGGATTTCCCAGGGCTGCCAGGCACGCGGCTGCATCCTTCCTGGCCAGCCCAGGACAGGGACATCTGTCCCCAGGGGAAACTGAGCTGTTTTGGGGCTCAGCTGAACCCTGTGGCTGCAGCTCATTCCCCAAAACCCACACAGCGAGCTCCAAATCCACCCAAGGCAAAAAGAAATAAAGTTATCCTGGAGGAACTAAAGAAAATGAACAAAGAAATCGTTTCTAATTAACAGAAATGTTTGATGGACTCAGAACAAACATGTTGCTCTGCTTTCAAACCCTGAGTTGAAAAGCTATATTTGGGTAAGTTTCAAAACAACACATTCTTACTTCTCCTTTTTTTTTTTTCTCCCACCACACTTCCCCCATTTGTAGCTTTTTTTTTTTCCACCTGGCAGTGATTATTACCCAAATCCAGCACACACTGAGCTGCTCTCTTTGCATATATTTTGGCCAATTAGGCTGGCACCCGAATTGCCAAACACAGCTCTGAGGGTGACCCCGGAGCAGACCTTTGGTATCTCGCTGGCTTTACCTTCCCATCTGCAAAATGGGAACAAATGTGCTTTGATCAGCCAAACAAATCCATCACTGCTCACCAGCTCTGCAGGACCGAGCAGGCACTGGCCTGTTTCATTTGTTTGATTTCCAAGACACATAATAAAAAGGTGTATAAATATGTATTTAGCTGGTGGAGCTTTTCTGGGATATTTGGGGTTGTTTGCTTTCCGATATCAAGCAGAGAATCTAAAATGCATATTTAAATTTGACAGGCAGCCCCCGATCGGAGAGGAGACATTCTGGTCCGCTGGGCACATTTAGACATGATTTTTGTGTGTATTTCCAGAGGTTTTTTTCCCCAGCTGTCTCAATGCATATTCACATCTGGGACCAGAGTAGTCTCTGGGGGAAAATAACACGTTTCCAGCCAAGCAGAGGTTTCCTCGCCCTCTGTTTGTAGAGCCAGGGAGAGGGGGCAGAGCAGCTCAGGAGAGCAGGGTGAGGAGCATCCCTGCTCCCACCACGATGCCCAGCCACCAGAGCAGCCTTCATGGGCTGATTCCTGCTGCCAGAGGTGATCCCTGGCATCACCAGGGCCACAGATCCCTGCCAGAGCCCTGCATCACCACTGCCACAGATCACCACTGCCACAGAGCGCTGGCTCCCTGCTGCTCCAGGTCCCCAGGACCATCCTTGCCCTGGCCACCTCCACTCTCCTCCCCAGCCCCAGCATCCCACAGGCTGTGCACACACCCCCACGGCCCATCCCACCCGGACCAGCCCCAGGGAACTGGGGAACACCTCCCTGCAGGGCTGTGGCTCTGTGAAGTGGTGCCTTGACGGGTGTCTGCTCACCTTGGAGGTGTAGGGGAGCAGAGTGGGAGCGCTGG
>VWZT01010233.1:205847-223235 GCA_013397055.1 Pachycephala philippinensis
TTAAATCATGCTGGAACGGTGCTCTCCCAGAGGCAGGGCCCTGTCCCAGATGTGTGAGGAGAACATCTCCCATTAAAGAAGGGAGATGCTCATTGTTGCGTGGCACCCCTAATTTGGGGAAGGAGAGCAGGTGCCGGGAGAGGGGGCACCGCACCCTCGCGCAGCACAGAAAGTCTTTTCCATATGCTGCCTGATCAGTTATATCAGTTTCTTAAAATGCTATTGCACAGATATTTCAGAGGCATCCTGTAGGACCATCTGGTATGTTATATATTGCACAGAGCCCGGCCAACTCTCGGATCCTGTAATTTTATCTCCTCCATTTCGTATGCGGCGCAGGCATTTTGCGAGGCGGCGGGGAACGGGAATTTGCGGAGTGGCGGAGTGCACACAAACCAAAAGGCAAGGCCCAAAACCCAGCGGTGACAGCAGCTCCCACCCATCCCAGGCACCACAAGGGAGTTTTGGGGCTGCACGGGGATGTTTTGGGGTCACCCAGCTGGCCTGCATCGCCCAGGGCAGAGCGCAGCTCTCCCCATCCCTCCCGCTTCATCCCTGCCTCCGACAGCAGCGCCGCGGGGTGGAGAGACGCCTCCGGCATCTCACAGATGTCCTTTTCCCTGCCTCCCCCAGCTTTTCCAGGCGGCTNTTAAATCATGCTGGAACGGTGCTCTCCCAGAGGCAGGGCCCTGTCCCAGATGTGTGAGGAGAACATCTCCCATTAAAGAAGGGAGATGCTCATTGTTGCGTGGCACCCCTAATTTGGGGAAGGAGAGCAGGTGCCGGGAGAGGGGGCACCGCACCCTCGCGCAGCACAGAAAGTCTTTTCCATATGCTGCCTGATCAGTTATATCAGTTTCTTAAAATGCTATTGCACAGATATTTCAGAGGCATCCTGTAGGACCATCTGGTATGTTATATATTGCACAGAGCCCGGCCAACTCTCGGATCCTGTAATTTTATCTCCTCCATTTCGTATGCGGCGCAGGCATTTTGCGANGCGGCGGGGAACGGGAAGTTGCGGAGTGGCGGAGTGCACACAAACCAAAAGGCAAGGCCCAAAACCCAGCGGTGACAGCAGCTCCCACCCATCCCAGGCACCACAAGGGAGTTTTGGGGCTGCACGGGGATGTTTTGGGGTCACCCAGCTGGCCTGCATCGCCCAGGGCAGAGCGCAGCTCTCCCCATCCCTCCCGCTTCATCCCTGCCTCCGACAGCAGCGCCGCGGGGTGGAGAGACGCCTCCGGCATCTCACAGATGTCCTTTTCCCTGCCTCCCCCAGCTTTTCCAGGCGGCTCCATGCTCCCCACATTCCCCATGGAAGCGATGAGCTGCACTCCAGCAGCAAACCCAACGTCCTCCCAGGAAGGGAGGCTGCAGGGGGGCAGCTCCGTGCTGGGGCTACCCCTGCCATTATTCCTTTTTCCAGGGAGTGTGTGTATGCCGACCTCTGGAAGTGTCCAAGGCCAGGTTGGATGGGATTTAGAGCAACCTGGGCTAGTGGAAGGTGTCCCGGCCCATGGCAGGGGGTTGGAATGAGATGAGATTTAAGATCCCTCCCTTCTAACCCAGCCCATTCTGTGAGGCCATGAATTGTCGCTGTTGCTGCCCAAATAGATAAGACGACAGAGTCCACGCTACTACGAAATGATCCGAAGTGAGAGAGTTTAATGAAAGATTGAACAACTTTTATATGTTAATACGCAAAAAACGTGTTGAATGGCATAAAGCGATTGGTCACTCGGACACCCACCCTTTGGCATGATTGCTCCAGTTCTGAGATATCCGTTTCTGGATGTTTTTCTGGTTAAAACCAAAACAGTCCTTGAGAAGTAGGTGCGGGTGCAAAAATTTACAAAACGATAGCATTGTTTTAAATTCTTCACATGAGAAAGAGAAGTTTCACAAAGTGCTGCAAAGGCTAAAGAAATTCTCTGCCTGAGGCCTTTTTCCATATCCATAATGAATTACTGTGCTCCTTGGCCCATCCCAGAGCCCATCAGCAAAAACCATCTCTGCGTTGTGGGGAGAGCAGTGACAGGCCCAGACAAGCACAAATTCCCAAGTTATCCCCATGGATAGCTCTGTGCTGCAAGAGCAGGGAAAAGGCCAGAAATAACCCCTGAGATTATTGCAAAAAATAGACCGAAGCAGGTGGGTAGAGCAGAAGGGAGAGAGCCCTGTCCTCCCAGAGCCACAAATTTTGATTTTCAAAGTGAGTGCTCCCAACTCATCAGTCACAGACTGACACCACTTCATCAACTCTTTCTCAAGTGACAGCAAAGTTTGGTGCTGCTCCACTCAATTTCTTCTGATTTCGTTAGAAAAAGAGACATTAAAAAGGCAGAAACGCTCTGATTTCCTGTGTTTTGCTGGCTCCCTCCTCTGGCACTTGGAAATATTTTTATTTTGTAATGGGTTTGGCCATGAAGTAATTGATAATATGTTCTGTGTTCTCCTTGGACCCGCTCTTCAAGACAAGCAAGTCTTGCTCTGACTCATCAGAAGACCTGTTTTTAAAAGCTTTCTGTGTCCTTGCTACAATAATTAGAAGGGAAAGGAGAAGCCACCAAAAATATTACCCCTGCTAATGTCTAATGTTAAAAAACTAAAAAACACACTTTGAGAAAAGCACTGTCAGGCAGAATTAGCAGCACTCAAGCACATCCACATCACATCGCTTAAGGAAGATGCAAGAACCTCAGAGCCAACTCCTCAGGTGTTTCCTACTCAAAAAGATCTTCCCCTTACCACCATTAATACAACACCAACATAGGTCTGGAAGCCCCATGGCTGATTTTCCCCCAAAGGCACATTTTGTGGCTTTATTTGTTCTGAAATAAAGATATGACCCTCTCCTGTGGAGATCTGGCACTGCCTTCACGAAGGTTTTGGTGTCAGGCATGAATTTCTGCTTTGGGTTGCATTTCATTCTTCTCTTAGCTCATTAATAAGCGTTAATACCTTGTGTTCGTGGCATTTAATATTCCCCCCAGCACTTCAGTTTTTCGTTTGAAAGGGACACTTCAAAGGCTTTTTAAACATTATTTCGTTATTGTTCACGAAATGCTCCTGACAGAAAACAACATTTCCATTCTGGTTTAAAACTTGTAAACAACCTTTCCCCTTTCTAAAGAACTAAAATGTGTTTATCCATCTACCAAATCCCAGCCAGTGGAGATCTACAGGGAGCCTGTTAACTCCAGGAGCTCGGGGTGGGAGGTGTTGGAAAATAATAAATAATAATGCTGGTTTCTCCATCTTTCCTCTAAAGTTGAAGGACTCTTGGCACCTCTACCCAGCATATAAAAACAGGTTTTGTATTAAAACATGAGCTTGGATTAAGGGCATTCACCCTTTTTCCCTGGGTGTGCAACACCTCAATAACCTAATTGGGGGTTCTCTGTTATAGGCCACGTAATTTGAACGGGTAATTAACAGCAGAAGCAAGTTCTGTTCCAAAAACGAACTGAGGGTCTCGTGGCAAGCACGTGATGGTCGTGTCCCTTCCCCGAAGGAAAATCTGAGCCCTCCAGAGTGGGGATGAAGAGGGAAAAGGAAGAAGTTCAGGGAGGGAAGTGCCACTCCAAGGCACGGCAAAATCCTCAGAGCCCCTCAAAGGCTGCTCCCTCCTTCCCCAGCACAGAGCCCTTCCCAGCTGGAGAGCTCCTGCTGCCCATCCATCGCTCCCCACACTGCTCTGGAACGCTCAGCCAGCTACAGGCTACATAAATATTGACAAGGTGCATTCTTAAATAAATAGCTCTGCTCCAGCAGTCGATATTGACCACTGGGAGAAGGCAAAACAAAAAGGCCTGGGGGATGGGGGGTTTCATTCAGCCCCAAATTGGATAAGCACGATGCAGCCAAGGCGCTGGGGGTGGCCCTTTGCTCGTGTCCTGGCACCAGCTGGGACACGAGGAGGGAAAGAAAAGCCCTGGAGAGACAAGGAGGCAAAATCCTTGTGTGGGAACGATGTCTGGACGAGACATTTGTTTTTCTGGTTCTGCTGCCTTCTGGTCAAGAAACTTGAAAATTCAATAGTGTGAGTGGAGAACTGGGGCAAGGGAGGAGCGGGGAGGCAGCGTGGTCCTCTGGGGACAATCCATCACAGAGGCACGGCTGCCAAGTCACCCTGGAGCTGCCCGAGTGTGTTTATGGAAGAGATTAGAGAGCTCCTTCTGGGGATCAAAGAAAAGCTCTCCCCCAGGAGCATGCTGCCTTCAACTCGCAGATTCCCAGAGGACTCCTTCAGCAGCATCTCCTGCAAATATTTTCTTTGGGAGGGTCACAGTCCCACGAGTCTCATTAAGGACCTTGGAAGGAAACAATACTTGATTTGAGCGAACCACACTTCCTCCAGTTTCGAGCCAAAATTCCACGTGGATGCCAGCGTTGGGTTATTTGGATGCGAAGCCTCGAGTCTCAATTTCTAACCCAACAGGTATCCACTGGTGCATCCCCGGCGCCCTGCGCTGTAATTAAACTGGAAATTATCATTCCGAGTCGCAGCCCTCGTGCAGCCAATGGCATTCATCTCTCTGATATCAACCCATAAAAAAATAATAACTACAACCAGAGCTCGCTGGAGAAAATGAGCCTTGCAAGCCATCGGGTTTGGATCACAGGAGTTCAAACCCACCAGTGGCAGGAACCTTGCAGCTCCTGGCCCCTGGTAATAGGAACTTGCCTATTCCATGAACTCCGAAAGCAATCCAAAGGAGAATCATTCTTTATAATTGTTTTTCAACTTCTCCTCCAGCTGGAGGAATAATGACTGCACAATTCTCCTAACAACATGATCATAATCTATCAGTTCTATGAACTATAGAATGAACCCAAAGAGATAATTGGTGCAGGCACTGAATGATAAACATGTCAAGATTATGATTTCTTTGCTTAAAAATGAAACGAAGATATGATTGGAAATGCCATGCTTGGGGAGTATGAGCAATATTCCCATGCTCCATCATCTAAATTAGTTTATAATTTGCATACACTAGTATTTTTAGGCATTGTTCGAAGGCAGGGGAGCTGTAAAACATTAAGATCCAAACATCACCAGACTTTGTCCTTCAGTGGCACCTTCCCAATAAAGACCTCGCCGTGCCTCAGGAGGTCCCATTACCCCGGGAGCAGCTGCGGAGGTGCAGCTCTGCCGAGTCTCGGGGGGTTTATCACCTCCTCCCACGGGGTTTTACAGCCCCAGAGAGCGGCTGGGAGCGCGAGGTGAGCGCACACGCCAGCAGCCGCCTCAGCAGGCGATGAATTTTAGTGCTGCACCTTCCCGTCTGCCGGCTCCCGACGCTCCCACAGGGACGACAAACCCGGGCTGACATTCAGCTCGTAACAAACTTAAACCACGGCAAAATCCTCCTGATTTCCATGGTTTTTACGAGCGCTGCTGGCTCAGCCCTCTGAGGTTATCAGCCCACGGTGCTTCGCTGGGTTAAAGCAGAGAAAAAAAGCACCACCACCCCAAGATGTGTCTCCCCTCCTTCCCCGAACCCACCTTCACTTTTAACAGCAATGCCAATGAAAAAGGGAGGGAAACAGGCATCTCCCAAAACCTGGGGAGGGAATATTAACCCCCAAATCCAAAGCCCACCCTCATCCTGCACAAAGATGCCCCACATCCCACAAAACCCCGCCGTTTTCCCTGCCCACGGCACCTTTTGCAGCTCACGGGGACTCCCCGGAGAGCACCAGGTGGAAAGGAAGCCTGCTGAACCGTGAAAGAGCAACTAACAGGTCCCTGTGCCTGTGACTGCTCCTGTCACTGCTCGGAAACCCCTCGGGGCTCCCTGGGAGCAGGGGGTGGGAGGCAGAGCCAGGCTGGCTGCTCATCCCATATGGCACCCCTTAGCCTGGTGCTGGGGTGGCACTGACAGCAGGGCACGAGCCAGCTGCCAGCCAGGCGTGCAGGCATCGCCTCACCCAGACAGCTCCTGCGCCAAAGGGGATGGGGAAGGAGGAGAAAGGACCTTGGTGGGCCCTGGCTGGGTTTTGCTGCACCCCCTCCCATGGATCCTCCCAAACCTGCACAGGGAGCGGAGCCTTGTCCCAAAAACCCAGCACAGCATCCCACACAAAGGGAGGGGAACCACAAAAAGGGGACATCTCCGCTCTGGGACAGACCCTGCAGGAGTCAGGAGCGAGGGGGGAACACCAGTAAAGGAGGCCTGAAAGATGAAAGCACCAATTCCATCCTTTCTCTGCTAAAACAGAGTCCCTTAAAGCAAGTCTACTGAATTAAAGAGGAAACCCCAGAGAGCCTCCATGCTCATGAATAAATTCAATTTGCCATCTCATTTTTGAACTTATAAAAGCCAAGGCTCTCTAAACAAGAGACAAAGCCTCACACTATGCCTCCAGGCACCCGGAGATGAGCCCTCAGATGGGGCATCAGGCTCCTTGGATCTCTCGAGAAACCCAGTTCCAGGTCCCTTGTCCCATCTCAGAGCCCCAAACCCAGTGACCAAACCCAGTGTCACAGAATTGGTCACCAGACACACAGGCAGGGCAGGAAGGGAATTTGCATTAAATCTTCCTGTGGCATTATTTTTTATTCTGCTTCTATTACTATTATTATTTGCTTGTATTTTCCCTCTCCTTGCTTCCTGCTGCCTAATGCAGAATTGCAGTGACACAGCCCCTCTGCTTGGGCACCAATCCCTCACCCACTGCCTGCCAACAAAGCAAATCCACCTTTTAAACATCAGCAAACCGAAATGCAGCGTGATGGAGGTGCTGAGCTGCAGCTGCTGGGCTGGAGCCACCCAGCACCTCTGCTTTTACAGGTCACAAACCACCCCCAGCACCACCCCAGTGGGACTGTGCAGGCAGCGGTGGCTTGGCCCAGCTCCTCTCAGGATCCTGGATCTGCACAGCCGAGGCTGCCTGCGGCCAGCAGCACCTGAGCAGGTTCCTAAAGCAGCTGCAGTGCGGGGAGAGGAGCTCTGGCACATCCCGGGCACCGGGGCCGTGGGATGCTCGCTGGCACTGCCCCCACATCACACCTGGTCAGCTCCTCCTGCTGCCTTCAGCACACCTGGGAACTTTGGGCTCGCAGCGGGAGCAGGCCAGAAGCAAATCCAGACAGAGAGTCCCTGGATTTTGCAGATCCCACCACGCTGAGCCCTGTACACCCTGGGGTTTGTGGCTCTGGCAGCAGACACTGAGCAGCAGGGGCTACAAAAGTGATCTGATCACAGCCCTTCCTCCTCAAACACCATCACTGCGGCCCTAGGAGGGGTACGAAAGGCTCCCTGAGTTTTCCTGCATTTCTCTGCGTGCTGTGTCCCTCGTGTGTTGGGAGCTCAGGCAGCACAGCCCGGCTCAGCACTCAGGAGCCAGCACTGAAGCGCACCAGGAGCTCAAGCCAACTGAATTATGTGCTGTAATGTGTTCAAGAAACACTGACATACTTGTCAAACTCTTCACAATTCCTCCTTTCTCTTTCCCTTTTTATTTTTTAAATTTCTGCCTAGCTTTATAGATCATTGGATAACATTCAGAAAATCATGGGGATGATTTTCTTTTCTTTCCCCATCATTGCCATCAAATGAAGTTATTTGTGAATACATCTGCTGGAAACCAAACCAAACCAAACATGACAAGTCTATTTTCACCGTTGGCAAGGCACCGAGGTGCTCACAGCCCCGTGTGTCACGCCTGGCTGCGGCACCAGGAAGGCATTTCCAGGGAATATAGGAAGCAGGGTGTCCAGAGGGTGACTGCAAGAGGAGCTGGGATGGGATTTTACACCTGGAGAAAAATTCTCTAAAGACAGAAGGCTCAGGAAGCCTGAATACACAGGGAAAAGCCATCCTGTCTGATAAATACATCAGGTTTTGGAGTTGCAACATCCCAGTGCAGCCCATTACTAAGTCATTAGCAGTAAAGTAATATTCTAATAGTTATCAATTTGACTAATAAGCCTCTAAGGCAGAGGAGAAGCGAAGACAAAAGGCTCTGCCTGATGCAGCAATTTATCCTGGTGATAAACTGAATCAGAGACAACCACGTTGAGGTTTGCTGAGGGAATCCTCTCCTTCCAGGGAGACACAGGTGCTCCTTCCACCTCCCTGCTCCTCTGCAGCCACCTCCACCTGCATTGCAACCCCCCCGAGGTTACACAAAACGAAATTCCTTTTCCAGCACATCCCAGAGCCCGGGCACAACTCTCCCACCTTCTCCCAGCCAAGCTGCAGGAGTCCTTCCCTCTCCCAGCTGTGGCTGGAGACTCTTCCTGGAGAGGTTCAAGGGCCAGTGGAGGCTCCTGGACTTCAGACTTCAGAGCCAAATGCTGAGGTTTTGCCAGGGGAATGCACAAAAAGGCCCAGCAAGGGGCACAGCCCAGGATGGGAAGGGGAGCCAAACACTGGCTCAGGCACACACACCATGCTAATCGTGGCCCTTTCTGGATTTAAAATCTTGATGCTTGTGAAATCTCTTCCCAAGAGGATGCCTGGAATAAATTGTCATCTGATAATAGCTACCAGGTGGTGAGGGAAGGAAAAAAACAGACATGCACAGAATGTTTTGACTTCAAACTCATGTGGATTGTCAGAGAGGGAGTGCATTTTGTGTCCCTTCCTCATCCCCATCTCCCCCTCCCCATTTTTACCCCTTCATGGGTTTTTCTAAATTATTTTGGCATTCTTCAAGTGTTAGGCAGATTCCCTGGGGCAGAGGCTGAGGCCAGAGGCAGAGCCCAGAGCAAACCCCCACCACTCCTCAAAGGCTCAGGGGTGGCCAGGCTGGGGTCTCCTCTCTAATTAAGTGAGCGGATGAAGAAAGCCCTGCACAGACATCCTGCTTCTCTCTCCTTCTCCCCTCCTTTCCACCTCCTGCCTCCTCCTTCTTCCCTCTCCGGCCCTCGCTCCCCATCACATCTGTAACCTTTCCCATTAACATCTGCCCAGGCAGGGAAAACCCTTCCTGAGCTCAAAGCATCTGCTCCTCATCAATTTGCCACGGAGCTGCCTCAGCCTCGGGCGAGGAGCAGGCACAGAACTCCCTCTCCAGCCAGGATGACATTTCCAGGGCAGGGGAGCAAAGGGCAATCCTCTCACCAGCTTCAGAGGCCGGGGAGAGGCAGTGTCAGAGCTCCCTGCTGCATTTGGGGAATGCACATCCCTTTCTTCCTGTTCCAGGAGGCTGATGCTGCTCTGTGTGAGCCTGTGAAGGCACACGCACACAGATTACATCTTGTTCCTAGCAGGAAGAGATATTGACTTGGAAAATATCAAAACCGCCTCTGAGCCCACAGCATCTCGTCTCACAAAACAAAAAACAAAACAAAAAAAAAGAGGTTGAATCAAAGAAGAAGAGACACTTCACTACACAGAATGTCTGAGGAAATTTGGGTCTGTAATGAGGAGGTCAGCACAGAGAGCAGGAAGGAATTTTAAATGGCATCTTGGAATTTTAGGGGTCTCAACACACCCGGAGGGAGTGCAGCAGCAGCAGCAGGAGCTGCCAGCAGAGCAGAGCTGCTCGGCCACCCCACGTGTGAGGGGACACCCAGCTGAAGGCACCGAGCAGTGACAACCAGGAGAGCATCAGCCATCAGCATTCTCCATTCCTTTGGCCCCAAAGTGCAAGCCTCAGTTTGCCTTCACCCGGAGGGCTGTGCAATACACCTAAAACCAATTACCTCAAGAGTAAAAACACACTCCTACAATTTACCATAAACTAATCCAGAATACACTAAAAAAAAGTAAAACTCCGCAACATCTACAGTACATTAATGACACCATTGTGTAAAAAAACACCGCAGCAAAAGTGTTCAAAAAAAGAGAAAAAATCATCCAGATTCTCCTAAAAACTAGTTTTACCATCAAAAAGAGCGAAGTCAAGAGACCTGCTCAAGAAATCCAGGTGGGGAGACCTGCTCAGGCCCAGAACCACCCAGGCACTGCCCTGGGCAGCTCAGTGCTGCAGGAAAACTCAACATCCCAACCCCAGGCTTGCTTCTGCCTCCACAGCTCCACTCCTGCTCCACGCACGACTCGAGGAACAGGAAAGTGGTCACAGGCAGGCACTGATGAGGAGTGCCAATCTCATAACACACATGCTGCAGGCAGCCCCAGTGCAAGGGGAATTGCAATCAGAATGCAATCAATACCGATGGAAACACCGTATTTATACAGGGCCTTTCATCACTCACACGGAGTGCAGTCGGTGCCAGTGCAAATATGCCAGCATCTGAAATAAAATATTTGCCACACATCTCGTGTACATGCAGACCAAACACTGCATTCGGGATGTTGGAGGCTTTGGGAAGTTTCTGGGCATCTGACAAAGTCGGGAAAAACAAAATAAAAATCCCGGGTCCAGCTGCACTTTGGGAAATAACGAAACCTCCGTTCACATTGAATTCTCCTTAGTTGAAGTCACGATTTCCACATTGCTCTGCCTGTCAGCTCCCTGCCCTGGCACACTGCCGTGGTCAGGCAGTCATTAACCTCCTGACGGGGAGAAAATGGGGAGAAACGCTCCTGGCTGCCGGCAGCATCCAAATCCTCCCCAGGAGGGCTGCACCAGGGACCTGTGGTCCTGCTTCAGCCTGTGATGGGCGAGCACCCCAGCTCGGCGTTCCCTGCTGGCACCTGTGTGTCGCTGTCGGCGCTGCCGGAGGCAATGAAGGACTCAGAGACACGAGTGTGGTCAGCAGAAAGGAATGAATTATTTAATTAATAAAAGACGGGTTTTTATGTGTTTAGTTCTTTTAGAGTTTTCTTAAATGGCAAGAGGTATTGGGCTTCTAACTTACTACCTGCCAGAGTGATTGGTCAATTCACACATCATTCGTTTCTCTAGTCGGTATCACAACAATTCTAATTATATTCGCAGGTGCGAGATTAGCAAAGTCTGTTTACAGAAAACTTTATCAAGTTTTGCATGAGAAAGGACAGAGCTCTCACAAACTGCTGCTGAGAGCTGAAATCTTCTCTGCTAAAGCTTTTTAGCATCCATAACCTGTGACTGGTTCCATTGAGGTGAAGCAGCTGCAGGACTGACATTTGGGGAAGCACAGCATTCCCGAGACTCTGGAGCCCGGCAGCGCTGGGAGAGCAGAGAAAACCATCCTGCCCTCCCTCGCCATCCCTTCTGCCCTCTGAATCTGATCCACACAGTCCATCACTGGCTCTTGACACATTTAATGTCTCAGTAAAGAAAAACATGATGTGTTGATGCTCCTGTAAAGCTCTGACAACTGACAGCCTAATGGCTTCTTATTTTTTCCCAGCTGCGGTTTAGAAAATGAAATAAATTTAGGTCCTTAAGCAGCCTGGCTGCTCCGTGAGTAACGTGCTTGCTGCGAGCCCAGGCACCAGCTCTGGGCTGCAGGAGTAGGGAGCGAGGCTGGGGAAGGGAAAGGATGGGGGCTGGAAGTGGATGGAGGAGCTGTTCAGCCCTAATTTAAGCATCCAAATCCACTCAGAGTGTCCTTCACTTCTGTTTGCTGAAGGCAAGAGCAGCACCTAAAACTCCAGCTGCAAGTGATGCTGCTGTCCTGCTCTGCAAGTGGTGGATGGGGAAACAGGACCCATCCTGTTAGGGTTGGGCTTAGGATGATTGGGAAAAGGTTTTTCCCCCAGAGGGTGCTGGGCACTGCCCAGGCTCCCCAGGGAATGGGCACAGCCCGAGGCTGCCAGAGCTCCAGGAGCGTTTGGACACCGCTCCCAGGGGTGCACAGGGAGGGATTGTTGGGGGCCGTGCAGGACCAGGAGCTGCACTGGATGATCCTGATCCAACTCAGGATATTCTGTGATTCCAGGACCCTCTCTGGTTCCATCCACACCGGGAAGACGGGTGCTCCTTGGGCAGTGAGAGTTGGGAGACGCGGTCGAAGCTCCGCAGTCTATTAAGCAGCGCTGCTGTAATTAGGTAAAGCCGTGGCCACGGGGCTGGAAACATGATGGAAAGCCTTTCCTGGGAAAGGGCCAGGTCCTTGTGGAGCACACCCCAGCCATCACTCAGCAGCAGCTCGCCCAGACGTTATCCAGCTCCGAGCCAGCAGGCTGGAAACCCTTCCTCTGAAATGTTCCCGAGGCCCTGAGCGATGGAGGATGGACAGGGCTGCAGGCAGAGCTCTTATCTCACCAAAGAGCCTCTGGGGGGCAGGAAAGGAGGCTCAGGAGTGGGGACTCCACTCCCAGCAGCTTGGATGCAGCTCTCTTCTGGATGCAGATGAGGAGGGATGGGGAGGTGGGATCCTGCTGCCTCTCCCCCACCCGTTACAGTCACCACGGGACACGAGACCCTCTCCAAAGCATCACACAGCCCCAGGCAGGGAGCTCCCAGCCACCCGGATTTTGGGAGGCCTTGGCATCATTTAGAGGGCACTGCAGAAGTAAGAGCAGCTCTGATCTTAATAATGTGGAGCTCTCAGATTCAGCTAAAAGCCTTTTCTCTTTATTTTCTCCCCAGTAATGAACTCCTCTTAGGCCATTTCCCCCGTGAAGTCTTGGTCCCTGTTGCAAAGCACAGCTTTGGTGGTGAGAGCTGCCAGACCCCACCAGCCTGTGCAGTGACCCCATGGCCTGTAGGGTCCAGCCCTGCCAGCCTGAAGGCTCAGGAGGCTCCTCTGTGATCCCACAGCTCCCCGGTGGAGGGAAAAGCCAAGCAGAAGGACAGCACAGCTGCAAAGCCAACAAACACAAACTCTGCTGCATCCCCACGCAGCCCAACCGTGGTGCAGGGTGGGGGCTGCAGCCCCCTCGAACACCCCCAAAACCCTGCTGGTGGCAGGGGAAGCTCACACAGCCCCTCCAAGCAGTGTCCCTGCACTCACACCCCAGCTGGAGCCCAGCGGGGCCGGGTCCATCTGCACACACCAACCCCCCCAGGCACAGCGCGGAGCACAGACTGTTCCTTTCAGCACTTTTCTCGCCCCAAATTCCCTGCTCTCCCCCTCCCTCACTGCCAGAGGCTGTTTTTCTCTTGATCCAGGCCAGCTTCAAAACCAGGGCCACTGCAGCATCCCTTTGCAAGCAGTGTTTACTTCTCTAAATGCTTTCCCATCTGTACTCGGGATGACCCCGTTCCTTTTTGGAAGCATCCAGGACCTGGAAAAGGGATGAGAAGGGAGGACAGTCTGCAGGCTGCTCTAAGGCAAAAGATGTTGAGCTTTTCAAAGAGGACATTGAAGGTGGGAAAGAAAAGGCAGCGCTGACTGCTCCAAAGGGAGCAAAGGGATGGGAAGCAGCAGAGGAGAAATCAGGGAAGCTCCAATGCATTGGGAATATCGAGGCAAGGGCACAAACAACCTCAGCTCCCTGGCTCTGCTATGGACGAGTTCATCTCAGCTGGCGAAAGCTGTTCCATTCCTCCATGCCCTCCCAAAAATACCTGTGGCTGCAAGAAAGGCATGTTTGGGAAAGTTTGGGAGGGCAGGGAAAGGCAGAGAGGAGGAGAGTGGGGAATTGAGGCTCGATAGCTGCTGGGAGCCAGAGAAGGGCCCAGGCTCCCTCAGAGCGTGGCAAGACACATGGAGTGATGAAGCCGCCAAGAAGTTATAATCAGGACTAATAGTTTGAGGTTCTTAATATTCCTGCAATCCAATAAATCAATGGTGCTAAATACGAGCACGGGAAGGCGAGCGGGGGATTGACAGCACAAATTAGGCTGGGCTGCAGGGAGAGATTTCTCAAGCAGTTGGTTCCGTCTGAGCTCACAGGCAGCTCCAGAGCCAGGGGTAAGGTGAGGATGCTGCAGGGACGTCCCTCAGGTGAGCTGTGCCTCCTGCCCCCACACCTCTCCTGGCATCAGCTGCTCCCAGGGTCCTCTCCATGCTCGGGGAAGAGGGAGCAGCCCCACCCACCCCACAAACACGAACTGCTCGCTCACCCTGCTGCTCCCCGGGCACTGAGAGGATTAGCTCAGTGTTTATTTCCTTATGGGTGTGTTTAAACCATAGTTCAAGTGCCAGGAGTTATGATTAGAGATACACAAACGCCGGGATTTACAAGAGGATTAGTACCCTAAAACAGAGCTGCTGCTACTCCTCCTCTGAGCCTCCCGAGTATCCCAGGAAAGACTGTCATATTCCGGGGGAAAAGTGATGCATAACCTTCAAACTGGGAGGAAGGGAATAAGGCAGCCTGGCTCTTCCAAATCCTCCAGAAGATACCTCGCAATTACAGGAGATCTAGAGCAGATCTTCAGCAAATACCACAGCTACAACCTCAGCCAAGTTATAAAACATTCCTGCAGAGGGGATGACTCGAACATGTTCAGCATCCACCTCGGAGCTCAGGACTAAGGGGCCATACAGACAGCTTCTATCAAATTTAGCCTTTTCCGTGCTAAATTCAAATTTATCACAGCCCAGAACGTGTTGTCAGCATCAAAAATGGGGTGGAGAGACGTGTTTCCATGCACTTGTCCCTGTGTTAGCCACAGGACATCTGCAGAGAAACCGGGATATTCAGCCCAGTCATCTCCATCTTCTCTGTCCTCCAGAAATGAAAGGACCAGACTCAACACTTGAATCTCTGTATCCCTTGTCACATGGAACTTTTCCAGCTCCTTTAAATCATTCTTGTCTCCGTATGACAAGGGATTGGAAGGGCTGAGATTATTTATCTTAAAAAGGAGACAAATAGGAAGTCTTATGATAAATGTATATGAATTAATGAATGAGAGAGACAAAGTACATCTGGTATTTCTACCCTCCCTGCCTTGCAACACGAGAAGTCCCCTTTGATTCCACTGAAATAGTGACAAATTCAAAACTGATGAAAAGAAACACTTTCCCTAACCAGCCTATGAAATCCGTCAAAGCCCGGAGCTCGGGAGGTTTCAAAGACATTTATATCAATAACACGGCTCTCCAGAGCTAATGGTCAATGCTAATGAAAAGGAGAGAATGAGTTTAAGGCCCTCTCTAATGACTGCAGTGGGCTGGATAGAAGTCCTGGATTTAGCCAGCAATTCCAACCTGAAAAAAACTTCACATATTTGCAAGTTAGGTGCTGCTTGATCTATTAGGGGAGGCTGTTCTCCCCAAATCCTCTGCTGCTGCCTGGGATTCAGGGCCCATCTCACAACCCTGCTCCAGGCACTGTGAATTCAAACAGATCCTCTTAGGAAACATTTGTATTTCCCTTCCTACCCTCCCACCCAGGAAAAAGAGCACAGGGAGGTCTGGAAAGCTTGTTGGTTGTGCACCAGCTTTCAGTCCCCACTAGAACTGCAGGCTGAGCTCCCCAGTACTTCTTATTTCTTGTCAAAACTCATCTATATACCTCAGCCCTGAATTACCAATACAGGGGAGCACCACTGCTCCATTTTTCCCGGGAATTGTTCTGTTGTCTTTGGTCTCTCACCATCACAATTGTTATTGATATCAAAAGCAGTGCCCAGAGACTTCAAACGAGAGGCGAACCTCGATTAAGTAGACACTGTAAGAGATGCTCCCTGCCCTAGAAAGCCCAGATGCAAGAAGAAAAGAAAGATTTGAAAACATCCTCAAGGTCACAGAAGGAGCCTGCAGCACATCCAGGGGAAAAAACAGTGCTGAGCCACCCCAGTCCGAAATTCACCCATCCTCCTGTTTTCACACTGATGCCTGAAGAGGCCAACCCAGAAACAGAGACTGGACAGAAGTGAGGGAATAAAGGTGGATATTTATTTGAAAGGCCTTCAGAGGCACACCCTGGGCAGGCCAAAGGCTGCACCCAAGATGGACCCCGAGTCACGAGTTCTTCACACTTTTATAGCTTTGCTCCATTTGCATCTCAACCCAATTTCACCAATTCAACTTTAGCTAATGATGGAATTTCCCCTCAGCTTGCCCCCCTTCTCAAGATGCTGGGTTACACATTTTGGGCCTAGGCCGGGCTGGGTGTCCTTGGAGAGCAGCCTGGAGAGGCTTTGTTCTGTCTGTCTCAGCATGAGAGAGCAGCAGCTCCCAGGCTGCAGGACACTGCAGAGTTACACACTGAGAATACAGGATTTGAAAAATATAAAAGCTAAAACCTAAGGCATCAACATCACCTGTGGCTGGAAGTTTAATGCGCTGGTTCTGCGTGTGCTGTGACAGGACCAAGCCTGGCCCACCACATCTCCCTTCCTAGGGTCCTAAATCTCAGGACATGCCCATTACAAAGAGCTCAGCTCCTCCCTCCCTGCCTCACCACAGCATCTCCTTCCTTTGCTTCCCACTGTGTTCTTCATGGTTGGCGAGGACCTCTGCGTGTGACAGCTTCTCTGTCTGAGCAGGACATTAAACTCATAATATTAAGGCCAGGTAATTAAGGCTAGCTCTCCAATGAGTCCTGATAATAGACTGGGGAGGTCAATGGCCCAAGTCAACAAGAGGGATGGACTCTTCCCAAGGGCAGCTCTCCTTCTCCACTGACACAGCTTGGGACTTTATTAGACAACAGAACTCAGAGAGTGTGAAAGTCCTCCAGCACCTCTAAGCATAAATCACAACCCAAAAAGTAGCTGAGCAGAATGGTGCTTCCCTACACAAATACATGGCAAAACACTGGGCACATTTGTCCTGGCCATCAGCAGCTGCAGTGATCACTGTAAGAGGTTTGAACACAGCAGAATGTTCTTTACTCCGGAGTGTAACATGCCCATTATTAAGTGCTATATAATGCCGAGCTCCTGCTGTAAAAGGGTCTTCAGAAATGACAACATAAAGAATTAACGGCCTCCAAAACAGGGCTCAGGTGAAACCTGATAGTTAAAGCTGGGAGAATTTTATATCAAAATCCTGCAAGTTTCACAGGAACGTAACACAAAGCCATAAATCACATTGGCTCTGCTCACAAGGTTGGTGGAACTCAGGAAATATAAAACCCCAAAACTTTTGATGAACATCCCAAGTCCTGAGCTTGTTACACGGTTCTGAGGCACTGTTTGTCAAGCCCTGTTTGCCAACACAACCTCAAATAATTCATGGACTTCTGCCAAGTGTAAGGCAAACACCACTCAACATAATAAAGTTACAGTGCTGGCCCAAAGAAGGTGTAACAGGGGGATGGCACGTGGAGGACATGGCTCGTGATGCCCAAGGAATGAGATCTCTGACTGCTGCAGGAGTCTAGCACTGAGATGCAGCCCTGCAACCCAAATCCCTCTGCCCAAAGCAGGGACAGAAACATTTTTCACCCCCACACTGTGGGTTTCAGCATGGAAATGATGAGCAAGTGCTCAAATACTAAATAAAGACCGTAAAAACACACACACACACAAACAAAAAAAATACCAAAACTAAAAAGAAGACGGGCACTGCAAGCACTCAGAGAAGATCACTCTTCAACAAACCACCAGCACTTTTCCCCATGTGCTCCAGCTCCTGTGTCCCACCTGGCCCTGAAGAGCCCAGCACTGCTGTGACTTACATTTTAGCTTTTATAT
>VWZT01010234.1:36045-60385 GCA_013397055.1 Pachycephala philippinensis
ACGGAGCCAGGGTCACTCACGGAGCCGCGGTCACTCACAGAGCCAGGGTCACTCACGGAGCAATGGTCACTCACAGAGCCGCAGTCACTCACAGAGCCAGGGTCACTCACGGAGCCGCGGTCACTCACAGAGCCGCGGTCACTCACGGAGCCAGGGTCACTCACGGAGCCGCGGTCACTCACAGAGCCGCGGTCACTCACGGAGCCAGGGTCACTCACGGAGCCGCGGTCACTCACAGAGCCGCGGTCACTCACGGAGCCAGGGTCACTCACGGAGCCGCGGTCACTCACAGAGCCGCGGTCACTCACGGAGCCAGGGTCACTCACGGAGCCGCGGTCACTCACAGAGCCGCGGTCACTCACGGAGCCAGGGTCACTCACGGAGCCGCGGTCACTCACAGAGCCGCGGTCACTCACGGAGCCAGGGTCACTCACGGAGCCGCGGTCACTCACAGAGCCGCGGTCACTCACGGAGCCAGGGTCACTCACGGAGCCGCGGTCACTCACAGAGCCGCGGTCACTCACGGAGCCAGGGTCACTCACGGAGCCGCGGTCACTCACAGAGCCGCGGTCACTCACGGAGCCAGGGTCACTCACGGAGCCGCGGTCACTCACAGAGCCGCGGTCACTCACGGAGCCAGGGTCACTCACGGAGCCGCGGTCACTCACAGAGCCGCGGTCACTCACGGAGCCAGGGTCACTCACGGAGCCGCGGTCACTCACAGAGCCGCGGTCACTCACGGAGCCAGGGTCACTCACGGAGCCACGGTCACTCACAGCCCCACGGTCACTCACAGGGCCATGGTCACCCCCTGCCCCGCTCAGGACGGTCAGAGGGGGGTGAACACTGGGAAGGGCTCAAGGGGAAGGCGCTGACCACAGGCACCAGGTGAGGGTGGAAGGACAAACCCCACACCCTGGGCTCTGCCAGCCCCGGCCCGAAGGCAGAGCCAAGAGACACAGAGCAGCTCTCTGCAGAAACGAGGGGCCAAAGATCGGAAAGGGAAACATAAACCCAGCTGGGTTTCACTCCCACTAAAAGCGGCACAGGACACAAACACCGGGCAGGGGTGCTGGCTGTCGCTCTGGAGCCAGGAACAGACAATGCCAGGAGCTGGCAGGGGACAATCAGCACAAACCCACAGCTCCCTCTGCCTCTCCCTCAAAGGCTCTGTCAGCTGCAGGGGCTGCAGATCCATCAAACACCCTGAAACGCCACAAAAACCCCTTTCCACCCCATCCAGGTGCTAAGGAAGGGGAATTTAAACCGCTGGAGAGATCTGCCATGGCCCAGGGGAAAGGCCAATGGCAGGACAAGCACAACCCAGGCTGAGGTTGCAGAGCCACACTTGTCCCCCAGCAGGGACAAGCATTTGCTCAGTGGGACACTTGCTGTGGCTGTCTGCCAGGCTTGCAGCTGAATCAGCAGGGAAAGCCCCCTGCTGCCACACAACTTTCTACTTTCAATGAATCAACGTTTTCCAGCAGAGAAAGATCCCGCTGGAAGGGCTCCAAGCGGCTCCAATGCACTCGCTGCTAATTACAGATGCAATTCTTCATTTGCCTCTGCTCTGCTGCCATCCACCAAGATCCCGGGATATTTGTCAGTGAGGAACAGCCACATCCATCCAGGAATTCTGCGATGCTCCAGTTTTCCTCTGAGCCACTTCCACATGACAGCGCCGTGGCACAAAGCCATGGGAGGACTCCAGCAGATTGTTCCAATAAATCAATTTTGTCCCAGAGCGTGGCAGCCTCCAGGGAAAGCCCCAGCTCCCGGGAGGGAGTCAGGGAAGAACCGCCCAGCAGGAGTGGTCAGAGCTTTGCTGACCTCGTCAGGAAGCTGCTGGACTCTTGGTGCCTTGAAAAACCCATCGTGCTCCGGCTGGGAGGAGGATTTATCTCAGCCCCTTCCAGTGGCTCCAGGGGCTCTGGGAGAGCTGGAGAGGGACTTGGGAAAAGGGAAAGGAGTGACAGGACAAGGGGGAAGCTGAGGGAAGGCAGATTTAGGTGAGATATTGAGAAAAAAATCCTCCCTGGGCAGGTGGGTGCTGGGCAGGGGCTGCACAGGGAGCCTGGGCTCGGCTCCCATCGTTGTCAGCACCAGAGATGCCAACACCGGGCACAGCAGCCCCGTGGGCGGCCTCGGGAGGATGAAGCTTTGCCATTTCTTTTCTGAGAAGTGCCCCGAGATGCCCTCCTCCTCCTCCTCCTCCCTGGCCTCAGGGGGTGGCATTTCCCCTCAGAGCTGTCGGGTCGGAAATGCAGCAGCACTGGAGCAGAGGCGGCACCTCCCGAGCTGCCCCTGGCACCGGGCTGGGCACGGGCTCCTGATGCCATCAGTGACACAGCCCAGGGGTGGGCGGAAAGCAGAAGGCTCCTCTTCCTCCTCCCCCGGAGCTGCTGCCACCACCTCCTCACTGAGGGATGTGGTTTATCCCCGGGGCTGCCCAGAGGAAGGGCACAGAGGGGGTTGGAGGTGCCCAAGGACAGGGACAGCCCCAGCCTGGCAGCCACAGCATCCCGTGGGAGGCACAGCAATCCATGAGACGCAGAGGGTGGGCATGGATGCCCAGCACAGGGCACCTCCTGGCACCTCCACCCAGCCTGGGCAGAGGTTTCAGCAGGAAAACCCAGCACGAGCCTGGAGAAATCAGCTCCAAGGGTAAAATCTGCCAGATTTGGTAACCAGGAGCCTTCACTGTGCACCCAGAGCTGGAGGACCCTGAGCTGAGCTCAGCTGGTCAGAGCTAAAAACACCCAGGCTGTGCTTCAATCCCTGTGGGAGCCATTCACTGGGAGCCAGACTGGCTGCTCCTGGTTTCCTCCAATAAATTCTGCAGAAAGATCTTCTATTGACAACCCAGAGCTGGCCAGGGGCTCCTCCAGGGTGCAAATTTGGGATGGCCAAACCCTCACAGCTCCTCCTTGCTGACTTCACAGCTCCTCATCCCTTGCGCAGGGGGGAGCAACGTGTTGGAAATGATTACTCACCCTCTCTGGAGCAACCTCAGGTGACGTTAGCACAGAAAAATAAAGCTTTAAATAATTTTAAAAATGAACAAAACTCTAGCAAGGTCTCAGCCCAAAAAGCTGGGACGTGGTGTGTGTTATCTTGGTGTGTGGAAAGGGTAAAAAAAGAGGGGAAAGCAAAGAAATTGGGAAATAGAAGTCAAAAATGAGGAAGGTGAAGGTCCCAGCCCAGCCAAGAGCACGATGAAAGGATTCACTGAGTTGTGAGGATCAGCCCTGCCACAAACAACAGCCTGGGCCCGACACGGGACAGCAATAACGAAACTGTCCCTCGTGCCTTGGGGAAGGATGTGACAACATCTCTGCTCCGCTTCTGAGAGGCAGGAGGGGACAGCTCCGGGCTGTGGGCACCGAGCTCTGCTCTCCCTGAATCCCTCGTGTCACCGCGGAGACCAAACACTTCCCACTCCTGCACGGGGCGGCATGGGAGCAGCTCCTGGGAGCCGGCAGGGACCAGGAGGGACAGCCCCTCGGGAGGGCACTGGCCAAAGCCCACGAGAGCCACAGGAAGGGGCCTGGGAGCCAGGGGAATCCCTGGGGATGGGATGGGACTCACTGGGACTCAGCACCGCTGCCCCCGGCAGAGCCCCCAGCCCCGACCCCTGCCCTGCACACCCCAACCTTTGCTACTGAGCCGGAAAAATTCTGGAGTCGTTGTTTAAAGGCTTCCCCACCCCGAGGAGCAGCGCTGAGGGGCCGGGGGCAGAGCTGTGAGTGACACGGGAGCTGATTGACCGTAATTGCAGAAGAGGTGAGCTCTGGGCACACAGTGACCTGCTTGGCCACCGGGGCTCCTCCGGCCACGCGCTGTCACCGTGCCAAGCACGAGGCTTCCAGGAACCAGGAATGTGGGTCACACTTCAGGGCCCGCTTCCCAGAGCGGGGAAGAAGCAAAGACTCGGGAGCCTTGGGCAGAACTGCCCGAACCGAGCCCCCAGGTGATGCTACAGCGTGGAAGGGGCATCGCTGCGCTGGGCGTGAGGGCATCGCTCTGGTGGGTGTGAGGGCACAGCAGGGGGATTCCTCTGGGACTCGGCAGCAGGTGGGACCCTGTCTGCATCTCTTTGTTGACTTGTAGGGGAAAAGAACAGCAGGAAGGGTTGAAAGAACTGCACAAAAAGGGATCAGAACCTGGCAGCCCTCAGTGCCTCCACCCACAAGAGGGTTTGGCAGGGATTCAGTCACAGCTCACAGACACAGCTACGAGGCAGAAAGGTCAAAACGACACTCAAAAATTATTTCTGCTCGTTGCCGCTCTGCCCTCACCACGTCAGCCCCAATCCCTTCACAGCCCCCTGAACAAGGCTCAGCTCTTTATGGCCAGCTCGGTATCTGAGCTGATAACCACATCTCGGTGCTGTGTGTGACAATGCAGCACAGGTCACACCCCTGGCCAGGGGCCGGGAGCATCAGGGCAGCGCTGGCTGATGGCACAAAGGAGCCTCTCCTGGTGCTGAACAGAGCCTCCTCCTCTCGCAGCTCGCTCAGGGACAGCTGGCAGCACGCACGACTGCCCTGCCGAGTCCTTACACCGGTCAGACCTGACGTCACCTACTCAGGGTCTTGGGACATCTTCCTATTCCAGCGAAATGTCCGGGAAGAGTGACCAGGCTGGATGCTACCTCTGACTGACCACTGGAGGGGAAAAGGCCTCGAGCAGCACCAGCAGCTCCCTGTCACCCACAGAGAGTCCTGGGTGGGACAGGCGCCCAGGTGGATCACAGAGAGAGAAGCCCGAGGTTCACAGGTCACCTACCAGCCCATCTGCTGGACACAGCGTCCCTGCTGAGCCCGTGGAGACACCGCTCCAGTGCGTGGTAGATCCTGTCCTCCGTGCACGTGGTGTGCTGCATTTTAATTCATCTCCTGAATCGAAGAGGGAAGAAGGAGAAGAGTTAATAAAGGATTGCCTTTGACTGCTCCAATGTCCACTGGCGATGGTCATGAACCCTCCCCAAGTGGCCAGGGAAGGCAGTCAGAGGTGAATGGGTGGACATTCCCCCCTCCCCTGCAGTCCAGAGGGACCCTGGGGCAGGCGTCCCCCTGTCCCAAAGCACAGACACAGCTCCATCCCACAGACTCTTCACCTCTGGTTTAGAAGCAACACAAACACACAAAAATGATCCAGGGAGAAGAAATAAAAGCTGCCAATGGCACAAAACCACCTGCAAGGCGGCCTTTGCTTTCACTCTGCACAGCACCTATGCCACACACCCACGTAATTCCCAAACCCACCCCAAAGTGCTCAATTCTCTGCTCATTTGGCCAACATTTGGTGCCAGCACCCAGCAGTGGCTGTGCCCATCACAGCCCCACCCAGCCCTGCCCGGAGCAGGAGCCGCTGTGACCTCGGCAGAGGTTCCTCAGCCCTCCCTGCCCCGGGCTCTCACCTCCACCCACCCTCCATTGCCAGCAGCTCCCCCAGAAGGGCTCGGGACCACTCTGCCTGGCTGCTGCAGCTCCCTGAGAACACCGGGAGCCACCTCCAGCCCTGCCCTGCGCTGGAGAGGATCCAGAGCAGCTGCCCAGAGCTGAGAGCAAACCCACCCTGAGCACCACTGACCTGCCCAGGGAGGCTCCTGGGCTCCTCCTCCTGCGTGCCACAGCCTGGAACGGGCTCCGCACCGGGCTCTCCTCTGTGCCGGGAGCACGGGGAATGCTCCGGGGCCGCGCGGAGGAGCGGGGAAATCGCAGCCCAGCACCTCGGCCGTGCTCGTGGCAGGAGAAGGGGTGAGTAAGAGCCCGGAGTGACTCACAGCCACCTTTGCAACGCCCAGCCCAGCACACAGCTTGGTTTAGGCACAGCTTGGTCCTCAGGGGGGAGCAGGGTCCTCACCCCACACCAACCCCACACCATCCCCACCACCCTTCCCATGGATGCCCTGCCTGCCTCAGCACACAGCGGGCAGGGAATTTAAAATAAAATACACCCAAGATTTACCATAACTCTCAGACCACAAAACGCACTCTTTGGGTGGTTTTTCCCTGCCGTGCCATGGACCACACGTGAACCCAAACCTCCTCTCCCAGGGCAGTGCTTAGGGAAGCATTTTCCGTGGGAAAGGCCTCGCTCCGTCCACCGCAGCCCAGCAGAAACTCCACAAACTTTTCTGCTGCGTCGTCCCCCCGCTGTCCCCTCCTTGCCACCCACGCCGAGCGCGATGACAGCGCAGGGGACACTTCTGGAGAACCCAATCTGACTTTCGGGAGCCCTGTTAAGCATCTCGAGAACACCGAGAAAAACAAGTGCCGAGGTCAAGGGTTTGGAAAATGCTTTGCTTTTTGGGAGGGTGTTGAGCTCCTCCACGTGCCATCGCCCCAGTGGTGGCACAGCTCTCCCCACACAGCACGGACAGCAGCTGGTTTTAAGAGCCCCATGTCCTGAGAGAAACCCAAAGCCTCAAGGTTTTGCCTCGTTTTCAACAGATTCCAAACAATTCCCAATGTCAGGGCTCAGGGCGAGGTTGAACCCATCCCCTCTGAAGGTGTGAGTGAAAATTATTATAAATTAATTATTATAAATTGCCCTTTATAATTGCAATTTATAATATTGCAATTTATAATAATTAATTTATAATAATTTTCTAAAAAAGCACTGATTAAAGTGAGTGAGAAAAGGCCCAGCACACCAAAGCCCAGCTTGGGAAGTATCCTAAGATTATTTGTGGAACTGTCCTTGCACAGGTGCCAGATCCTTGGGGAATTTCCATCCAGGATTGCTCAGCTAAGAGGCCTCATTCATCTCTGTGAGTCACAGTTACAAAGGTGAAGAGACAAATTAAATATTTCTGTTAATTAACACCAAACTGGTAAACATTTACCCCTTGGTGGGAAGTGGGAACTTGCTGATCACCGGTTTTAGATTTTCCCTTGTCCTGCTTGAGGCAAAAAGTTTGTAAAAATGCAAAAAAAAAAAAAAANAAAAAAAAAAAAAAAAAAAAAAAAAAAAAAAAAAAAAAAGGGTTTTAAATAGTAAGAAAAAAAATTACCAACAAAAAAATGTCTTTTCCTGCTGAGCTGTGAAGGCAGCAGAGGTCACGGGAAGCCCTTGGGGTACCACAGCTCCCTCACAGGGACTTTCCACTCTGCTGGGACCCACTGGGGTTCCCCCACCTGCCCTCAGTGCCCTGAACCTTTCCCTCCCAGGGCTTTTCTCCTGCTCAGGATCTGCTCCATGCCCAGGAGCAGAAGGTCCCTCAGCAGCCAAGGCGACACCAGCAGCTCTGGCACGGCGGGGACAGGGCACGGAGCTGCCCTTCCCGCAGGGAAAATCCCTTTGCTTGTAGTAAGGCCCACCTGAGCCCCATCCTCAACACTCAAAGGACTTCTCTGAGCTCCTTCTGCAGTGCTGGAGCCCCCGGGAGACGGGAACAGAGGGAAGGGCTCCAAGATACAGAGCTGTGCCCTGGATACGGAGCTGTGCTGGGCAGCAGCTCGTGCTCCTCCAGTGAAACCGTCTGTTTTTCTTAGATTACAGAGGAAAATCTTGGGTTGCAACTCTTCGCTTGCAAGATTTTACTGCCTCCCCTCCACCTCCGACAGGAGCCAAAGATAGAAACCTGGAGCGAGGGAGGGAGCAGCTGGAGGAAGCCTTTGTAGAACACGGGGCAGTGCAGGGAGAGAGCTGCGATTTTCAAGAAAAGCTTCACCCTCGGTGCGTTTATCAGCCGAGCGAGGGCTCTGCACGGAGCAGGGAGATGAGGGCGATAAGATGTTCGCTCAAACCACACCAAGGCAGGGTATCAGAGATCCAGGAGCAGCTGGTGTGACAAACATCCTCTCGGGGTGCCTGCAGAGGAGGCTGTGCCACGCAAACCCCGGCTCCACGCGGCTCCGTGCAGGGCCGGGTTCCTGTCCCGCTGAGAGGGGCAGGAGCTGCGCTGACACCGCGGGTAGGGACACAGCGAGCCGTGGCACGGACCGTGAGGGACAGTCACTGCTCGGGCTGCAAACCCAAACCCCATGGAGGCCCCACTCCCCGAGCCAACAGGGAAGAGGCAGCAGAGAAGAAGCACAGAATCGCTCCCAAAACCCAGACCAAGCCCTGAGTGACCCGACCCAGACCGAGCCCTGAATCCCAACCAGGGACAAACTGACCAAAAGCAGCCCCTGGTGAGGCCACAGAGGGGAAACACAAGGGAAATCCACGGATGTGTCACCACTCCCATCTCTGCAGATCCACCCAGACCCTCCTCACCCACCTCAGCTCCTCACCCCCCATCCCCGACCCCGCGGTGGGAGGGCAGCAGGGCCCGCGGCGGCAGCGCTCTGCTCGCTGATCACGAGTGGTTTTATCGCCCCAGCCCCTCCCGGCACAGCCCGGCCCCGGGATCGGAGCAGGAAACCCACAGGAGGCTCAGAAAAGCCTAAGACGAGTCCGCCCCGCTCAAAGCCCTCCATCCGAGCCCGTGGTGGCGCTGCAAAGGGCAGTTATTTAATGGGATTTCCCAAATCCCAGCCCCAAGATCACCTGCGTTAGCAGCCAGAGCTTAAGGCTGGGCTCGGGAGGTGAAGGCTCTGTGAACACCAAAGAAATAAACCCAAGAGGTGCAAGCAACCATCAACAGCTCCAAAGTGTAACCACCTTTGTTTGGGAGATTTGGGGATAAAGGCTCCACTGAAAGAAAAAGATTCAAAATATCAGGAGCAGGGTGTCAGCACTGCCCACCTCAGCTGTCCTTCGCTCTGGGATCTGCTGTCCCCGAGCTGATAAAGTCACAGAGATGTTGTTGGGATGGCCCTGCTGGGGATGAGCCACTGGGATCCCTTCCAGCCTGACCCATCCTGGCATTCTGAGATCCCGGGGGCACCTTCAACCCTGAGCATTTCCCCCTCAGAGCTGCACCAAACTCCAGTCACCACAATTACCGCGGGCTTTTCTCAGCTTCTCCGCCTTCTCTATTTCAACCTGCAGCACTCACAGCTCAGGTCATGCCTGGCTTCAGCTGGGCACGGTTTCTGTGAGGTGCCTAAATGGTCTTTTTTTAAAATTTAATTCTCTAAAAGTAGAAACAGCACAGGCTGAGCCAGGTGAGGTCACTCTGCCAGCACAGAGGGAGGCTCGGGGCAGATCTCGACTTCCCTCCTCATCACTCCCGGGCCGGCAGCAACTTATTCCCCTTCTCACTTACCTCCGGGGAGACCTCCAGTTATTTCCGTGCTTTTTAACTCCAAAACGTTCACTCCGAAGAGCTGCGGGGTTATTTTGCCGGAGCTGAGGCCGGTGTCTCCCAGGCTCGCCCCCGGCAGGGATCAAAAGGCGCCGCGAGCTGACGGAGGTCACCTCCCGGGAAGTGGAGCTCCCTGCGGGAATATCCCGCACTCTCCAAATTAACGGGGGAGGTGTAAAGACCCCGCTAATTAGCCGGCCTGGCCCCTGTGCCTTTCGGGGCCGCCAATTAGCGGCAGCTCGCCCGTCCCGGCGGTGGGTCCGGGGTGGAGAAACACCCGCTGTGGAGAAACACCCGCTGTGCTCCGGGAGGGCACCTCATACACCCGCTGTGCCCTGGGCACCTCTCACACACCCGCTGTGCTCCGGGCACCTCTCACACACCCTCTGCTGCCCTGGGCACCTCTCACACACCCGGGGCTGCCCTGGGCACCTCTCACACACCCGCTGTGCTCCGGGAGGGCACCTCTCACACACCCTCTGCTGCCCTGGGCACCTCTCACACACCCGCTGTGCTCCGGGCACCTCTCACACACCCGCGGCTGCTCTGGGCACCTCTCACACACCCGGGGCGCCCTGGGCACCTCTCACCCACCCGCTGTGCCCTGGGCACCTCTCACCCACCCGCTGTGCCCTGGGCACCTCTCACCCACCCGCTGTGCCCTGGGCACCTCTCACCCACCCGCTGTGCCCTGGGCACCTCTCACCCACCCGCTGTGCCCTGGGCACCTCTCACCCACCCGCTGTGCCCTGGGCACCTCTCACCCACCCGCTGTGCCCTGGGCACCTCTCACCCACCCGCTGTGCCCTGGGCACCTCTCACCCACCCGCTGTGCCCTGGGCACCTCTCACCCACCCGCTGTGCCCTGGGCACCTCTCACACACCCTCTGCTGCCCTGGGCACCTCTCACGTGGGTGAAGTGCAAAGTGCTTTTGGTCCCAGCTCTGAGACACCCCGCAGCCATCGCCGCTCTCCCCCCCCAGCTCTGTGCCTGCCAAACTCCTTCCAGGAGCTGCGGCGGCTCTCTCTGCACACCCCGATGGGCAGCGAGCTCCCCGTGTGCGGGACGCTTTGTTTGCTGGCATGAACACCTCAAACTGAAATTAGGGACTTGCCCGTGGCTGGCTGGGGTCGTGCAGGAGCCCGGTGTCCTGGGCGTGAGGAGCTCTCCCAGCTCGGAGGGTGCCCCAAAGCTCCGTGTTTCAAAGGGATTGTCGGGGTTCTTCCTTTTCCCAGCTCGAGCTGTAACTCGGCAGCGCCAGGAGCATCCCCCGGCCCCGCCGGGGTGTCCCAGCGGGTGACACCCCCAGCACGCGTCACCTCCCCCACTGCTCAGCCCCCAGGCCAGGCCAACACAAGCTGGTGTTGTCCAGTGCTTCCAGAGGGAGCCGCAAGTCCACAATCACAGCCCAGAGTTTGGCGAGACCGCTCCGTGCCTCAGTTTCCCCTCCAACAGGAGGGGCAGAGGCTCCTGCCCAGCACAGTCCCTCAGGTAAAGCTGAACCAGGATTTTCTTTCATCCTCTCACTTTTATCTCCTACTGTAACCTTCCCAATCCCTTTTATAAACCCGGCAGGCAAAGCTGGCAGAGCAGGGCACGCCAAAAAGCGTTTTGACAATACATAAAAACATCCTAATACTTCACCGAGGTTGTTTCTAACCCACAAGAACCACTCGCCCTAACCAAGACATCCTGCCACGGGCACCCAGCACAGCACCCAGCCTCCCGTCCCCAGACCTTCTGAGCAGAAAAACAATGACACACAGCCAGAAGTGTCCATGCAGCAGCAAATTGCAGAAATAAGGCTGCCCACGAGAAACCCACGTGTTCCCAGCAGCACTGCAAGCGGGATTTGTGGATTTGACCACCGGCACCAGAACTGCCTTGGAACTGCATTTTTTTTTAAACCCCAAATTTCTAAGAAACGAAATACAGAACTGCCTTGTCCAGACTCTTGCTGCTGCAGCGAGCACTCAGCTCGGTAAATCTAATTAATGAGCCAGGAAAAGTGTCACTCATTTGCTAACTACTGCACCCAGGGCTGCCAAACAGACAGATAAAGGATTTAGCTGGGGCCTATTCCAGCCAAAGGAGCTGGGAACCTGGCAGGGAGAGCAGGAGATTAGAGGGGGCTGAAAAGAAAAAGAGAGGAGGGGGAAAGAAAAAAAAAATCCCACTAGATTAGCACTTTGCAAATGCAAGCATGTAAATCAGCTTAGGTCTGAGATAATGCCACCCTTGTGAGCATCTGGGCACAGCAGCGCGCTGGGCCCGCCTGAGCCCGGCTTTATTTGGGCTCGGGAGTCTCACGCCAGCAGCTCCCGCACAAAAACAGCAGTTTTGTGTCTAGCAGCTCTGGAAGTTCGCACAGGAAGCCAATTAGGGGAGACCTGGGAACAGAGGAAGATTCATAATTGCAATTAAGGCTTCAAAGTGCTTATCCCGAGCACGGCCGTTACAGCTCGAGCTGGGGAAGGGTAAAAATCCCCAACAAACTCCTTGAAACATGGAGCTTTAGGGTACCCCCCAAGCTGGGAGAGCTCCTCACCCCCAGAACATCACCTGGCAGAGAAGGAGCCAGCTCCGAGGGGCCCGAGGACCAGTCCCACCAGTCCCCAGCAGCAACCTGGGCACAAGGAATGGCATCCAGGCAGGGCAAGAACTGTGTGGCACCGTGGCAGAGCTGCCCTGCCTGTGTGTGACCCAACGTGCCCCACGCAGCCCGACACAACCACTGGGGACACCGGGAGCTGGAGATGTGGCCCTGGAGCCCCCCTGCAGCAGCACTGCCACGGCACCCGCTCTCACACGCCATGGAGGTGGCACTTCTGGCTTTGCCTTGACTTCCAAATTCCAGGTGAGCCATCCCCAGGGAGGTGCTCTCCACGCTGGACCTCTCAGGCATGAAGCTGCAGAATCTGAGATCCTCAGAGGCTGAACCACAAAGTTCTCACATCAGCAACCGCAAGGCAAAGCCTGAAAATACTCCACAATCCCCCAAATCAAACGTGTCCGTCCCCTGGGCTTGGCCATTTCAGCTGGAGTGGAGCAGAGCAGCCCCTGGAGCAGCAGCTGCTCTGCATCGTGGCCCTCTCTGCACACTGGGAGGGGGCAGTGACCCACAGGAGTGGCCAGAGGCTCCTGACCAGGGCCCGAGCTCCTCACCTCTGGGGGCTGTGTGGGTGTGGATGCTCCATGGGTTGGTATCCAGTCCTCCTGCAGGAAAGCTCGAGTGGGAGAAGCCCAGTTCCCAGCGATACCAGCTCTGGACTGGGACATCTGGCAGCCCAGACTGTCACTCATGGATTGTCCCCCCTTCCCATCCCTCCTCAGCAGAATTGGGGCAGCAGCCTCTGCTCAGGCCCCAGCCACGGACCCCAGCTCCACTGTGCCCTTGGCAGGAGAAAGGGTCAGGAAAAGCTGAGAGGAGATAAGGAAACTCACCCAAGGTGCCAGGGCCACCCCCGGAGATGTGGGGAGAGCACGGAGGGGCTGCAGCAGCTCTTGTGCCACCCAGGATGGCTCCACTCGGCCCGTCCCCGCTGCCAGCCCTCACAGACACTTCCCCGTGGTGGCACCTCCTCTCCTCACACACTGCCAGCTTTCCCTCCAGCCCCTCCCAGCATCTCCCTCTCTGCACAGCTGGAGAACAGCTGGAGAACACCTCGCTCCAGCAGCAGCAGAGCTGGGGGGCTCAGGCTGCTCCCCTCACTGGGGCTGCTCCTTCTTCCTCCCCCCAGACCCCAAACCCCCGGCAGCCGCAGCAGGAGCCCTGTGCCCAGCCCAGGGGAAGTGCTGCTGTGGGACCCCGGAGCCCACAGGGACAAGGTGACCCCCCTCAGTCGTCTCCATCCACAGCATGTCCCAAAGTGCTCCTCCTCTCCCCCCTCAGCTGCCCTGGGAGCTGTTCCCAAGCTCAGGATCTGTGGTGTGACCTTGGAAAATCCTTTGTGTCTCTGGAAATGCACCGGCTCTGGGTGTTTTTGCATAAGCTCCTTTCCCTGGGATGTTTTGCCCTAGTGCCGAGCACGTAGGGCTCAGTAATCAAATGAGGTCAAAGAAAATTCCAGCCAAAACCCCGTGGCCTCAGTCCCTCCCTGGCAGCTCCCAGTGGGAATGGCCAAGAGCATCCCCAGGAGCAGAGCTCGGCTCTGGGCGAGGGCTCTCCCTCCCGGGCAGCACAGGAGAACATCACCAAGTGGGGATAACCCTGTGGAAATCAGCAGCGTTCCACGACACCTGAAATGGGCGAGCAAGGCCATGGGATGGGGATTCCCAAGGGTGGAAAAACAGGAGAAAGCACCTCCCAGGAGCGAGCCCTGCAGAGCCTGCAGCCCCATGCCCTGGCTCTCCTGGCATTCCGGCACTGCCCGGCTGAGGAGGAAGCCCCGGGCTGGAGCCGAATCCATCCCCTCCCAAATCCCCTCCCCAGGCCGGGGCTCTGCCTCCAAGAGAACCCACACTTCTGCAATTTCAGAGATCTTCTTACTCCACCTTCCGTGCGCTGCGCCAAAAGGAGAAGTGCTCGGAGCCGGGGGGAAGTTGTGGCAGCCTTTCCTATTCTGAGGAGGATTTCAGGCTCCTGCCACATCCGAGGGGCGCGCACGGCTCCGGCCGCGGCGCACAGCGGGGCTGGGGCTGCTCAGGGCCCTGCTTTGGGGTGAGCAGTTCCAGGAACCCCAACAGCCACGAGCAAGAAAATACAGAAATGAAGCCCACACACAAATGATCTGGTCAGAAATACCCGGGCTGTCCCGGGCACTCACTGGGCTGTCAGATACCCCAGCAGGGCGTGTGGCCAGGGAGGGCTGGGCAAGGAGAGACACCTGAGGGCAGCTCCAGGGCCAAGCAAGGACTCTGTGCCCCCCTAAATGTCAGAACTCGACATCCAGAATTCAAACCTCATTGGGAGTCCCTGAGGGAACAACACACAAGAGCTGCCGTCTCTGAGGGCTTCCATCCCCCCTGAGCAAACGGGGAGAATTGACCAAGTCCTCAGCGACAGCAAAACTCACTGGGGGCTCTACAGGCAGGTGGAGAAGGAAACTCAAGGCCCTTGTTCAGCCCTGGGGGAAAGAGAAATAAGGGGTGGTGAACATTTGCTCCTCTGGGATAAACCACAAAGAAAATTCGGCTGCATTTGGTGTCAGTGGCCATCGATTCTCCTCAACAGACAGCGCAGCCTCAGCCTTTCCGGTGGGATGGCTTTGATCTGGGGCTGGAGCTGCCTGTGTGAGAGGCTTGGTGAGGTCGGAGAGTTTTAAGCTGGTTGGTCACACAGATGGGCAGGTTCACCTTCCGGAGCCACTGAGGTCGCCCCTCAGGCAGTTCATACCCTGAGCCCACCCTGACCAGCCTCTCCTCTCCCACTGGGCACAAATCACTGCCAAGGAAGTGTCCGGCAGCTCGGGCTGGGACAGGGCTTCCCACATTTCCCACTGCACCCATGGCAAAAACCCTCCAAAAACCCCCTAAAACGCAGCTGCTCAGGGAGGAGGAAACACTGGGGGATTAAAGTCCACACTCAGCACCAGCTAACGAAGGGAAGTGCCATTGCTGGCCTTCAGAATATTGATCTTCACAAGGATTCTGTTGAATTAAATTGTCCAGAGCTGGCTGTGGGTGGCCGGGGCACTGTGCCCCAGCAGGAGCTTATTCACAGAATCATGGAATGGTTTTGGTTGGAAGGGACCTTGTCCAGCCCCGAAATCTTTGTGAGCTTCTGCCCAGCCAACACCACACGAGGCAAAGCCTCCCACACTCCTGGTGCCTTGTTCCTTACAACAACATCAGTAAGGCCAGAAATATCAGGATTATCACCCTGAGCCCCGAAAAACAATGGAGTCCAAGCAAAAGGAAAGAAATAAATGGTGCAGCGACTTTTCTCTCTGCTGTGGAGCTCTGTGGTGACCCCGGGTCTGTCCAGGGACAGGAGGCATCGCCTCCAACTTTACCTATGCAAAACGGAGGTGATTAAACAAATGAACACCTCCAGACACAGAGCACCTGCTGTGGCTCGCCCCACCCAGCTGGAACCCCTCCTCTGGGCAGCCCGAGTTGAATTTTTAGGCCTCTTTCAGGCCATCCTTAAGCAAGACAACTCCCATCCTTGTTCTCCTGAGCTGCTTCCCACGTGCACAACAGGAATAATCCCACTTCCTTCCTTCGCCAGCAGTTGCACAACCAAATGTTTCAGAGCCTGTAAGAAGCTCAGATAATGCAATAATGGGAACATGGAAATTGCAGTCAGAGCTTAGTGTTTAATTCTTTCACCCCCAAGTTCAATTCTTATCAAACAAAGGCAGAACCCAACATTTTCACAGGTGATTTTGTCTGCTGAAGACCCCCAGGATTCCTCACTACAATTCCACCTCTGGGAAGCCAAACCTGAGTGCCAGAGGCTGGAATGAGCAGTTCTCCATAAACCACCAGGCCAAGAAAGTCCAACAATTGCCACTTTAAAACCTCTGCTCCAAGTTATTCCCTCCTCTGAAGGTGGAGTGGGCACTTCAAACCTTCCTGAGGTCAGTTTGTGGGGGTATTTCACCCATGAGCTACCTTAGAGCACTGCTAACGCAGAAAACACATATTAGAGAAAATAAAGGCATTGTTATTTAGTTATTTGGAGCTTGTGAAGGCTGGCAACAAACAGCCAGGGACACCAACAGCCTGGGCTGTGTGGGACAGGGCAGCACGGGTCTCATTTCCACACCAAGGTCACACTGGCTCTTCATCCAGGAGCAAAATCCCCATCAGCTCCTGCAGGACCAGGCACAAAACCTCACCTGAGGCTGTTCTGGGGATGAGCTGCCCCGTGCCTCTGGCCAAGCACCTCCCAGCCCTCCTGCAGGGAGATCCATCCCTCACCCACCCCGCCAAGGCTCCTTCGGGAGCGGCTCCAGGAAACCCAGCAGCTGTGTTCCAGCAGGAGCTGGAGGCAGAGGAATTGGGAAGGCTCCAGCGCCCAGCTGCCCACGGAGGATTTTGGCTGCTGTCACTGCCTCTCCTCTCCTGAGTTAACTTTTTTCTCAGTCACTTTTTTAATAAGGAAAGTTACACAGGCAGGCGGGGCTGCCCCTAAAACAGACAAAACCCAACCACAACAAAATTTGAGTGATTTCAGAGTGAAACCATCATCCTGTTGTCACCCTGGTGATGAGCTTCTCATCACAAGATTTCTGACCAGACTCCAGCTCCAGGGCCTTGGGCACTGCCAGGGATCCAGGGGCAGCCACAGCTCCTCTGGGCACCCTGTGCCAGGGCCTCTCCACCCTCCCAGGGAACAATTCCTTCCCAATATCCCATCCATCCCTGTCCTCTGGCAGGGGGAAGCCATTCCCTGTGTCCTGTCCTTGTAAAGAGTCTCTTTCTGTAGCTCCTTCAGGTCCTGGAAGGTCACACTGAGGTCACCCCTGGTCTCTTCTCCAGGCTGAACAACGCCAGCTCTCCCAGCCTTTCCTCCCAGAAGAGCTGCGCCATCCCTCTGATCATCCTGAATTTTTGCCTGTGCATTTCCCTGAGGAACAGGAGCAGCCCGGGATGTGTCACAGACTCACACAATAAAGACACCTGAGGACTGTTCTGGGATTTCTGTAGGTGAGAGATTTCTCTGTTACAAGGTTGGAGGTGTGAGCAGGGAGACCACAGCCAGCACCAGAGCCCGGCACAGCCTTTAGGGGAAACTGAAACCACAGCAGCATCCACGTCCAGCACAGAACTGCCCCCAGACCTCCCCAGCCCCCATTCTGCACACCGAGACTTCCTCTGACTGCTCTCTAAAATGTTCTTTTCTGCACTCACTGTTCTCAGGCCAGATCTGGGGTCTTCTGCCAAGCAGAGGAGGAATTCCACCCGCTCCCCCTTACAGCCCTGAGGAGTTTTGGTGCTGAGAAACACCAATCTCTGAATTGGTCCCACCGAGCCTGCCCTGAGAGGAGCAGAGGGACCTTCTCTCCTGCTCCAAATGAGATTTGTCTGTGTGCAGCCCCAGTGACTCCCTGCAGGCTCCAACCAGAGATGCTCTCCCCACTGCCTTCATTTCCAGCTCCACATCCCAGTGTTTTTAGCTCCTGGAACACAACACTCCTGAATTGTTCAATCTCCAGCTTTGGGAAAGGAAAGGCACAGGGAGGGAAGGCCCCCCAGGACATCACCAACCCCACCCCACCCCTGCCCACTCACTGGGCTCTGGGAGTTTGGCAAAACTCAGCCAGGGTAAGAACAGCCTCGATTTTCCTCCTCAAAAACCCCAAGGCCGACAGAAATGACACCAATCTGATGTGAGTAAGAGCAGCCCAGTTTTACACACTCGGTTTTCAGAGAGGAAATGCTCTTGTTCCTGGCAGCAATTCTGAAAACCCCTGGCCACATGATGCAAGAGTTAATTTTAGCCTCTACCAGTCATTGTCACCACAGCGAAGGCTGAAGTTCCACCCAGCATCACCGGCAATTCCAGGCTCCATGTGAAATCCCAGGAGGATTTAGGCTGGGGACAGCCGTGGTGTGGTCACAGCCTGAGAGGAGCTGGGTGTCACCAGTGGGATGTGATGGAAACCCCAGCGCTGCTCAGCACAGGAGTTCCTGTGTGTCACAGGAGAGACGGGGGAAAGATAAAAAATTCAGCAAGTGCATCATTTAGAGAGGAAAAAAAAGGTGTTTCCCAAAGTGCAGCCCAGCTCCAGCTGTTCCTGCTGAGGAGGAAGTGAAGGACACCCCAGTGTCCGGTGACTCCTCCCAACGCCCCCAGGGCCAGGACACAGGGGGACGGCCCTGCTGGGGGGGTTTTGGCCACTCACCTGGGGTGGGGGTGGTAAAGCCCCAGGGGTTTCCATGCTCATCAGGAGAGCTCCCAAAGCCTGTGGGACACCTGGGATTGGGCTCCATGGAGCAGGTGCTGAGCTCCCTGCTGTGAGCTCCTGGCAGCTGAAGGCGCTCCAAGGGAATGTTGGGATCAGGAGGGAGCCCAGCGCCTCCCACTCCGGGCACGGACCTGTGTCCCACATTTCCTGCAGCAGCTGCTGGTACCTGGGGCTTCTTTGGCCGTGGTCCCTGGGGAAAATCCCTTCTCACTGTGCCAGGTCACACGTGGGTGGCCCTGTCACATTCGGGACAGCATCAAACACGAGGGAAACACCGACACTGCGATACCAGAACACTTCTCATCGCCCGTCCTGCGTTCCACTGACCCAGCACTTTCCTGTGCCTCCCCAGACCCTTCCCAAGACTTCCTGTCCCCAAATGTTGTGTGGCTCCTCACTCTGCTACCCTGGCTCACAGGGAGGGGTGCTGGGTTGGTTGGGGTTCGGGTTTGTTGGGGTTTTTCTGTTGCAAAAACACCTCCTGGCCCAAACAGGGTCAGGGACCGTCCCAGCAAGGGGGCACAAGGGTCCCTCCCAGAGGGGACCCCAATCCCTGCCCCACTGCCTTCCCCGCAGCTCCCTCGTGATGCAGGAGGGGAGAGCTGATCCTAATTCCTTCTGGCTATTTGGAAAAACAAGTTTACACGTGAGATTTCAATTGGCTCTGCCTCTGCTTAACTCCTCCAGCTGTGAAACAAAGTAAGTGAGAGACAAAGCCCTACAAACAAGCAGCGTGACCATTTCTGAGGGCTTTTTGTGAGCTCCAATGCCAAACCCACTAAACAGATTAACTTCCAGCATAAACAAGCAAGTAAATCTTTCCCCCAAGGCCCTGTGTATCCAAAGGAAGCTTTAGAAGTTGCTTCCTGCCATTGTGGAGGCCCTGCTGGGAACCCAGGAGCCTTTTCAGTCCCTGGTTTGGTTGCCCAAATCCTTCAGTTTAGTCCCAGCACCGCTGGCTGCAGCACCGCAAAGGACAGATGATGACAGGGATGTTTTTGGCTGGTCCCCATTGCCCTCAGGCCAAGGGCAGGTGGGGCTGGGATCCACAAATCTGACAGGAGGGTGTGAGCCCCACTCTGAGCTGTACAACCACAGCATCGGCACCACGGTGAGGGGAAGGAAGGAAATCTCCAAATGGGGGGACAGCCCAAAGAGAGGGACTGTATCTGAAAGTGACACCAAGAGCAGCCCAGCTCTGAAGAGCCTCCAGCCAGGCTGGCACAGCCCTGACCTCAGAGCAACTCCCCAAATCTCCCCAGGCACCCATCACGGGAGCAGGGAGTGCAGCACACGAGCTTCCAGCCCCCAGGTCCTCCCAGCATGGGCTGGAGCATCCCAGCACAGGGGCTTTCTCCCAAAAGGGGCAGTCCTTCATCCCAGCCGCGCTCCTGGGAGCTGAGCTGACAGCTACTGTAAACACCCTGTTTCCAAAGGCTATTCCCTTCATCCTAAAGCATCACCCTCATGGTGATGCTCTGGTTGGAGCTCACCTGGAGCAGGTGGGAGTTCATCACTCACCTGGAGCAGGTGGGATGGTGTTCATCACTCACCTGGAGCAGGTGGGATGCTGTTCAACACTGACTATCCTCCATCACTTCTAAACCCAGGGGTCTGACAGCTCAAGGCCACGGAGTTCCCAGGCTCTGGATGTGCTCTGTGCCATAAAAGTGGGTTTTCAACCATCCCTCCACACCCAGGAGCTCCTGAGGGGATTAGCACCGCCTGGCATGGAGACCAGATCAGCCTGGGGACAATTTCCAGTTCATGAGCAGCCCTCTGGGAGCATTGACCTCGTTGGCTTCGATTGCAACCCAGCTAATTGATCCAGGGAGGCCTCAGGCAGAATCCCCACAGCTGGATGAGGAGCAGCAGGGATCTCTCCCGGGCTGGAATTGCCTCAGTCCCACTGCACAGCCTGCACACCTGAGAGATGCTGTGACTGCCCCAGGCAGCTGCACGCTCGATGTGTGCCCGTCTGAGAGCTTTATCCACACAAAGACACCGAGAACGAAGAACCTTTTGTGGAGTTTCACATGTGCAGACTGCCAGAAACAATGAGAAAAGGGAAATGCCACCTGAAAGGATGGGAGCTTGTTTGCCGAGAAGCCTCTGGGCCGGGGGTTTAAATAGACACAGAGCGATGGGGGAAGCAGCTGAAAGGGGAAGCGTTTCATCCTAATTTGAGACAACAAAGAATAGGCCTTTGTGGAAGGGATGAAAAACACTTCTGCAGGCTCAGGACGACGGCGCCTTTCCCAAAGCGTGCACGCAGCAGCCGTGCCCCATCCACGCAGCCCTGCGCTGGAACGGGCACACACGGGAGAGAAAACACCCCGGAGCGGCCACACAAACCCTCCAACGCTGGATACAACCTCCCGGTTGTGTACAAACTCCCTCCGCCAGCAGCTGCTTGGGGCGGTCACAAGATCGGGGCGAAGCCGAGCCCTTCCTGCTCAGACAGAGCCGCGTCGGGCAGCCGCGAGCGGCGTGACCGGGGACAGTGCCCGTGTCCTCCGTGTCCTCCTGCCCAGGCACCCCCTCACATGGGCTGCTCATGCCAGCCCTGCTCGCTTCTGCTTCAGCCCACCCCAAAATAAGCACCGGCAGCATTTTGGGAGCACCCAAGCCGCTCTCAGCCCAAGCACTGGGGGGATTTTGAGCAATGGAACAGAGCATCTGAGGGGAGGCCAAGGCCCAGCCGCGTCTCTCCTACAAATACAAACAGTGCCCCTGCGGCCCCCAGAGTCATTGATAATTGTCACTGCTAATTGTCACCGCCCCAGCCAGCCCGGGAGCGCTTTCCTGTTCCCGTTTTGACTCGGCCAGCGGCTCACGCTCACATTTGCGGCTGGAGACACGTGCGGAGCTTTTCCCTGGCCGGCGCAGGTGGGGAGGCGGCCCCCGAGCCCTCCCGGGCACCCCGAGGGCTCCGGCCCCGTTCCGGGAAGGGGCAGCCCAGGTGGGAGCGCTGAGCCACAGCTGCCCCGGCCTCCGGGCTCGGCTTTACCAGGCGGGAACCTGGGCGAGCTCTCAGCCGCTGCAGGTTCATCACAGCTGAGGTGAAACCGGCCCAGCCTGGGGCTCCGAACTCCCCACGCTGCTCCCACCCAAACCACGCTCCCGGAGCATCGCTCTGCTCCGGCTCCACAGCTCCAGCTCCCTCCCAGCCGCACATCTGCCATCCCGGCCGAGCATTCCCGCTGCGCCAGCCGCCAGGGAGCCCAGCAGCCGCAAGCTGAAGTTGCCTTTTTTTTTTCTTTTTTTATTTTTTCCCAGTGGCAGAGCTTGAAATCAGAGATGAACAAGTCTGAAGGAGCTCCTGCCTGGCCTCTCATGTATTCCAGATGCACATGCTCCAATCGCCGCTTGCCAAACAGGATACGAGGCGCAAGGAAATAAAGCATTTTATCTTCAAGCTTTTCCAAGAGGGTATTAGAAACAATGGGGAGGAAATACAAAATTAACACTAGAGAAGAGCAATTGGCAGTGCCCTTGCGAGGCTGTTCTTCATGACAAGGCCGCCTATTCAGTGGCTTTCATTAGGAAAATCACATCGCAGAGCCATTCCCAACAGTGTCCCTATTTCCTAATTAGGCTTCGCCAAAGAGCTGCATCTCTCGGTTCCCGCCCGGCGCACAATCACAACAATTACCATTTCATTGCACCCGGCCGCCGAAAACATCGCAATTAAAGCATCTGAGGAGTCACACGGGCGCGTCAGCAGGGAGACAAGTTCTCACGTCGTGCTAATTGGCGGCCAAAGAGCGATCAGAGGGACGGGAACGGCGGGGTCTGCTCTCGGTGCTGGGAAAGGCGCTCGGGAGCTGCGGCCGCTGCCCGGGCTCGGTGCCAGCAGGGAGCACTGGCGGCAGACCCTGCCCGCCCCTCCGGGCTGCGGCACACGGAGATGCCCTCTGGATCCCCGGGAATATCCTTGGATCACACCCCCGTCACCGAACAACCCGGACCCGACACCAGGCGGACGCAGCCCTGGGGGGGTTGCAGAGGTCACCTGGAGCCCCCGGTGACGGCTTTGGGTGGGTGGGACCCTGTCCTCACACCCGACATGAGACAGAACGAGGATGGGGAGTCTTGAGCCTCTGAGGGAAGCGGGAGGGAGGCCTTGGAGAGAGGAGGGGAAGAGCTGCAGCTGCGGAGCCCGGACTGCATCCGCAGGTCACGTTTTCCTCCCAGGAAGGACATTTCCAGCCCGAACCAGCCAAGCACAGAGCTGCAGTGAGGGGAGACCTGCCGGGCAGCAGTGCAATGCCAGGGAGTCGGGGGCAGAGCTTCCATAAAAACCTCATCCTCCCTCCCCACCCTCTCACCTGGAAGTTCAAACCGCTCCTGGGAGCAGAGCTCAGACACAGCAGGAGCCTCCCATTGCTCAGAACCACCTGGGGCACTCACCTGAGCACTTTCCCCCGCCACCCTCGGGCACAACTTTCCACTTGCAGAACAACAATGCAGAAATGGGCAGCCCGGCCGCGCTCAGCGGGCACCCAGAAATGAGAAGTTGAAACTACTCCAGGGTGAGCTGCAGCATGGCAAGGTCCCCATGCCATGCTGGGGTGTCCCTGGTCCCCAGCAGAGCCAGAGCGCTGGATTTGGCATCCCTCAGCCCTGGGGCTGCTGCAGCACGGGCAGCGCGCCCTGCCAGAGCAGCTCATCCCGCTGGAGCAGCCGCTGCTCCTCTCTGCCAGCACTTCCCACTGCACTCAGTTCTTCCTTCTTGGTGCAAAACCCGCATCTTCATTTCCACATTCAGTGAAAAGGCACTCGGGGCCAGTTTTGGTTGGTTTCTGTCCCAGCTGGGTGCCCTGATCTCCATGGGGAGGAGGGAAGAGCCGGCGGCACCATCCTACAGCCCCAGAGATGCGGGGCTGCCCCTCACCCAACCAGTGCGCACCAGCACTCCCCTTCTCCCTCTGTGTAGGCACCTCCAACACTTCTCATCCCCTTTCCTCTGCCCTGAGCAGGCTGCAGAACTGCCGGGAGCAGGACAGGGAAGGCAGAGCACTGAGCTGCCCCCACTCCAATCCAGCAGGACCGCACCGCGAGGCTGCAGCTGCCCCCGGACCGCGCTCACATCCCCGCTCCCGCTGCAGCACTCCTGCCTCTGCTCAGCTGCTTCCTTCAGAAACCCGTGGAGCATCCCCAGCACCACCCGAGCCCTCCGGCCTCCCGCAGTCACCGTGACTGAGGGATGGAACCGCTGCAGCCACCGCAGCCGGGCTCTGGCTCGTTATCTTCTCACCTTTCTACATCTGAGCTCTAATCTGAGCAACACCAGAGCTCCAAACCACTCTGCAACGAGGTTTCGGAAACGCTTCGCAACTCCATCCGAGTTCGTGCTTTGAACAAGAGGGAAAAAAAAAAAAAACCAAACACCAAACCAACAGATCTTTCTGACAGCCAGGAAAAGTAAAGCCTTGACATCCTGCATACCCCTGAGTTTGCACCAAACCGAGACTTAGAAAATTGATCTAAATGGGAAAACAAAATAAATTGCAGCTGTTCAGCATCAGGGCAAGCGGCAGGAGCAGCAGCAGCCTGCAGCTGCCCGAGCAGTTTCGCCGCACCGGGAGCAGCACAACCCCGAAACCATCCCTTAGCAAAGCTAACGGAGCTGGGTGACAGCAGCCAGATTGTCACAAACACGACAACAAAGGGCTGAGAGCTCTTTTCTCCCGCTTTCGTTAGCGATTTGAATCAGCAGAGCCTTTTCCTCCCTCACGGCTCGCACCTCCAAAGCAGCTCAACATCCTCTGGTGCAGGAGGGAGCGCGGCCCGAGCCGGGCTGGGCTGGGCACTGAGTGGGTGACACTGGCGACACGGGGAGGCCACAGAAGGTGGGAGATGCCCCTGGGCAGGCAGGACAATGAGCACGGGCTGCTGCAGGAGGCAGCTCGGGGACAACTCGGGGCTGGCGCGTGTCCAGCCCCCGGTGCGGGAGGGGTGACGCTGCTGAGCTTGTCACATCCCAAACCACATCCTGTTGCCAAAGCAGAGCCTTCCCTGCGGCCGCACCTCAGCCCCCTCGGGCCGCGGGGACCCCGCTGAGGGAGCAACAGGCGACTCGTGACCTTTGGGTCCCTTCAGGGAAGGGCTGCGCTGCAGTGACCGGGCTGAGTCACTGCCACCCTGCCGCCAGCCCTGCCAAAACTCCAGGCGGGGACCGGAGAGCCCCCGGGACTTCCCGGGACCCCGCCACGGCAGGGGGGTCCCCTGGGGCGGGCAGGGCCCCACACCTGGCCCCGAGCGGCAGCCCCGGGG
>VWZT01010234.1:88665-115224 GCA_013397055.1 Pachycephala philippinensis
GTTTAACGCCGCAACATTTCTCTAGTGAGAGCTGAGTAAGCAAGATTTAATAATCAGCTGCATGATAGTTCAGATCAAATCAAAGAGCAAGAGCAGCGTTGCCTTTAAAACATTTAAATAACATTTAATATCCTCTGTAGCATTTACTTTCCACAAGCCTCTGCAAAACCAGCAAATGTTCACAGAAATTTGGCAAACTGACCTCTGCACAAATCCAGCCCCCCAGATGAGCTGTTTGTTAGTCTCCACTTCACAAAATTTCTCCCAATCAACAACAACAAAAAAAATCCCAACAAAACCCCAGACAGCGCCTCACGTGCTGGGGGCGACCAAAGAAATCCCTGATTTGGGTGACCAATGAATGTCCCCAGCAATGAAAAGCGAACAATTTGTCGGCAGCCCCTGCACTTGAAAACGAACGATCCAAATTATTCAGCGAGTCTCCCTGGATAGTGAATCCATTGAAAGAGGATCGAGACAGAGTCATAAATTATTCATTACCCAGAAGAGAATGAAATGCATATAATCATAACAATAATAATAACAACAACAATCGTTACACTAATAATAGCAACCAGAGCCCGGCCAGCTCTGCCCGGAGAACCAGGGAGCCATGAAGCCTCCCAGACTTTATTTTCCATTTATCCCACCCCTATTTAGAGCAGCTGTGTTAAATAAAGGAATGTAAAGTGGGCCGACATTTGGAATAAATGTATTTATTGCCAATGATTTGACTCCCTTGCCTTGGTTGGGGGTGATGGACTTTGTGCTCGGGTCCTCGGCAGGGAGAGGCTCCGTGAACTCCCCCTCATCCCTGCTAATTGCTCCAGAGAATGGATTTCTCCGTGTCCTGGGCTGCTTTAAGGAGCCTTTGGAAGCGGCTGCAGCGGAGGCATGTCCTGTCCCGCTGTCCCTGGAAAATTCATCGGTGTCCACGGGCTGAAAGAGAAGTGGGAAGTGCTGGCCCGACACACATCCCCGGGATCTGACTCTTCCTGGCTTGAATGGGACCTTGATTGCGGAGTCACCGGGGGCCATTGAGCGCCGGGAGCCGCGGAGAGCCCGCAGCACTTGTCACCCAGCCCGAGCACTTGTCACCCAGCCCGACACTTGTCACCCAGCCCGCGCGTTTCCTGCTGCCGCTGGCACGCCCGCCTTCGGCTGCCAGAGCCCCGCCGCGGATCCGCCTCGAGCCTCGCTCGCCGCCTTTCAGCTCCCGGCAATTCCGCCGCCCTCGGCACCCGAGGGTCCCTTTGGGCATCTTTGACTCGGAAACTCCTTCCAGCGGCCCCCCGGGGGGGTTTCTCCACGGGGAGCTCTCTGCTGGGCGATATGGCACATTCAAATACATTTCTATGCCTGCACCGTGCCGGAGAGAGCGCGGCTACCGCTGTGGCATGCAAATGAAGCCCGGTCCGCAGCGCAGGGGCTCGGCCGTGGCACTCGGCCATCTCCCAGCCATTTCCCACAGGTCGCCCCGTGTTTGCAGGGAGGGGCTGGAGGGGCCCGAGGGTCCTTTCTGGAGCTCCCTCAGAGCTTTCTCCACCTGCTGCTCACCCGGAGGAGAGGGGAGGGCTCCTGCTCTTTCCTGCACGCGGGGAAAAATGGCATTTTTAAAGCTAAGGAGCAGCAGGTTGGGCCGGGAAGGAGCAAAGCACTCGCCTCGTCCGGCTCCATCAGCGCTGAGTGCTGCAGAGGGGGCTCAGCACCGACAGGCTGGGGTTGGGTGGGTCAGCGCTCAGCAGAACCAGCCCATGGGGGTAGCGTGGAAACCAGTGCTGAAATAGTGTCCCAGAGATGGGTTTTGTTTGTTTGGTGAATTAATCTGCAGCTCAGGCTGAGCCTGCCCGGGTGGGGAAGGTGTGGGAGGATGGGGGGGATGAGGAGGGCAGAGGGTCTGTGGCTGGTGAGTGCCCGGTGCTGAGCCCGGTGCCATCAGCGGGGTTTGGGGACATGTGGGACACGTGGGGCCTCTCCCTGCGGCACGGCAGGCGGGCTGAGCCCGCAGAGCCTCTGCTGCCGGGCAGCTGCGAGGCACGGAGCAGAAGAAAGGGTTCCTGCTGGCATTTTTGTTGGAAGTCGCCTGAGTATTAAGTGGAACACGGTTTTCATTACCAGCTCCATTTTGGTGCAATAAATCACGAACTAGAAACACACTTCTGGCCTGGATTCTGCCCTCAGCTCTGAGTGGCAGTAACCAGAGGCAAAATCCAGCCTCGGCTTCAGCGTTACAGCCCATATGGTCACCTTTTGGAATTAATTTCTTCTGGTAATTTCTGTGTAATTACACAGCGCTGAAGGCTGCTTCCTCTCCTGGGCAATTAACGGTGCTGATCTCGCGCCAAAGGTGCACTTCGCACTGCGAGGAGAGACACGCTCAGCTCCCAGGTGACAATCTGCACCCTCAGAAGGGGACCCTGGGCACCCCCAGAGCCCTGGGAGGAGATGGGGCCGCCAAGCAGCGATCCAGCACAGAGCGAGCCCTTGCTGTGCAGCTGTGAAGGTAGCACGGAGCCTTTGTGCCAGCTCCAGCTGCTGCTGCCGGAATATTTGGGAGGTCATTCCCGCCGAGCAGGCTGCAGGAACCTGTAATTGCAACAGATGCTCTCCGACAGCGGCGGCCCCGTGGGGGAGCAGAGCCGCTCGTCCCCCCAGGGCACGAATCTAATTTATATCTCATCAGACAGTTTTATTTTTCGGGATTACCGATGGATTCCGTGCCAGAGAGCCCCGCGGGCTCCGGCCGCTGCCTCGCTCCTGCCTCAGACCGGGGGAGTGCAGGGTCGTAAAAGAGACTCCTCGTGCTGGGTTATGGGGCCTATAAAATTATCCCTGTTAGGAGCCGGCCGCCCGTTTAAAGGAGCAATTGGAAGGGATAACAAAGGCAGCCCCGAGCCCCCCTCGCAGCTTCTGTACAAAACCTGAGTTAGATGGAAGGAGAAATGCAGAGGGTTTGTTTGAGCCAGGCTTCTGTGTGCTCCGATGCTGCCGGGGATCCTCTCTGTGAGCAAACATCTCCAGTTCCAACGGGACAGAGAGGGAAAGCAAAGGGGAGGAGGAGGAGGAGAAGGAGATACTTCTCGTCTCACCGCTGGTTTCCGCGGGCTCTGGGTGGAGCCCCGCTCTCCCCCTGTGCAGTTTGCTCGGGGTTTGGGTGCGAGACCGGCCCTGGCCGCGTGTGGGCTGATGGNGAGAAGGAGATACTTCTCGTCTCACCGCTGGTTTCCGCGGGCTCTGGGTGGAGCCCCGCTCTCCCCCTGTGCAGTTTGCTCGGGGTTTGGGTGCGAGACCGGCCCTGGCCGCGTGTGGGCTGATGGATTTGCTCCTGCTCTGCCAGAGGCAACCACTCAGCCCCGAGAGGGAGAGTCGGGGACCTAAGGGGAAGGTGCTGCCTCCAGGAGTCTGGCTGCCCTGAGCGCTGGGGGTGGAGAGCTCCTGCAGCCCCCCCTTTGCTCTGGGGCTCCCCAGAGCCACCCCGATCAGCTCAGAGGGGCATAGACCCCACAGCCTCCAGCTGCCCCCAGCTCCAGCTGCTCTCTGCAGCTCCTCGAATTGGAGCAGCAGTGATTTCACCTCCCTGGCTGCTTCCTGGGGCCGGGGAGACAAAATGGGCTCTGTGAGTCGTGCCCATTCCAGGAGTAGTGCCCCTGCTCTGAGAATCACTCTTGGGGGAATATTAATAGAAAACTGGGGAAAAGAGGGGAATTTTTCTGCATCTCCTGTGCATCCAGCTCTGAAAATCAGACTCACTTGGTCAGGGGAGTGCAGCCGTGTTGTGTGAACATTCCCATCCGTGGGAAGCACTCTGCAGGTCAGTCCATCACATCTGTGCTCTGCAGCTTAAAATCAGCTCCTCACGCCCAGTCCCAGTTTGAGGTGCCAGGCAGAGAAATGCTCCTCAAGCCACAGGTTGTCACCTTGTTTCGGAGCGAGCCCACCCTGGCAGTGCTGAGAGCAGCTTGTCCTTGCCCCGTTAGCTGGGACAGCACCATCCCTTCCCAGACAGCTCCCCCCTTCCCAAACCTCAGCTCCCAAGTTCCCGGGCTCACATTTTCCCTCACTGCTTCCTCTCACGGCAGCAGAGAGAAAGTGGGAAAGCAGGAGCTGAAACCCACAATGGCAAACAGAAAAAAATGGCCAAACCCCCTCAGAGGAGAGAAAACCCCTCTGGTTTCACCCCCAGCAGCACTGTGCGCTCCCGAGCTGGGGCTGTGTGTGGATCTGAGCTTTTGGGGGGCACAAAGCGACAGTCCAAGGTCTCTCCCTGCCCCGGGGTGGATGCTGGGGAAGCAGCCACAGCCTCTAAACAACTCCCCAGGCTCCCAGCCTCCTGAGAGTTTAATTTTTGGGAAGCTTTAACATCCCCAGCTTACCAAGCTCTGAAAGAAAGGTCAGCTAATCCTTCACAGCGTCTGAATGAATTCAGGCCCAGAAGTGAGATTACTAAACAGGGGAGCGGGAGGCCGGGAGAGCTGCATGGATACCGGGACCCTTCCCATAGTCAGGCCTGGCTTTCTAAAGAAATGGACCCTTTATTCCAGTTCCCATCCCCCGGGAGGAGGGAGGGGTGGGCAGCCGTGGCCAAAGCACCCAGCTCTCCTCCCCCAGCAGCAGGGCTTGGCAGGGGGAGCCCTGAAAGAGAGCTGAGGGTCCCCATCCCTGGAGGGACAGCAGGGACAGCTGGGGTGTCCTGTGGGCACTGAGCAGCACCCATGGCCTTTGGGTACCCTGCTCTGGGTGTCAGCTCAAGCATTTGGGAAAAAAAAAACCAAAACCAGGGTCCTTCTGTCCCTCTTTGGCTGCTTGGGTGGCTCCAGATCCATGTCTGAAGGCACGGAGGTGCCAGCACCCCGGGCACCAGGCACAGGGTGACACTGACAGAACACAGGAATTCGGGGCAGTGTGGCCATTGCTGTGTCCCCAGCCCTTGCCCCCGTGGTTGAGGTGATATTTGTGGGACACCTGAGCTGTGTCGGGGCTGAGCAGGGTGAGGTGGGTGCCTGGGGAGGGCCGTGGGCAGTGCCCAGGGGCTGCGGGGCAGCGAGGGGTCCCCTCCCCGTGCTGCACCCACACTCCTTTGTGAGCCCCGGGGCAATGACATGACAGCACCACTGAGGACGAGCTTTTCTCCTGCAAATCCAGTGTCCTGCTCAGTGCCGGAGGAGCAGAGCCCATTGAAAGCCGCAGGCAGCAGCCCCGGGGCGGGGATGCCCCACGGATGAGCCATGGTAACCTGGCTACAAGTGTGACAGCGCAGACACCCAGACCCCGAGCCTCCTGCCAGGCTCCCGGCTCCCCAGATTGGGTATTCAGGCCACAGGGGTTTCTCTATTGACCTCAGACACTGTTCTGCATGGGAGAATTCTTTTTCTTTCTCTCCTGGTAACTGCAGACCCGAGGGTTTGCACTTGGAAGGTTTCACTCCCACCCCAGGAGCTGCTGGCCCAGAGGTGGCTCTGCCTTCCCCATGTCCAGGGCCCAGCTGGGAGCACACGAGAGGATGCTCTTTGCAGGGACTCTGTGCTGACCCCGGCAGGGCAGGGATGCTCCGTGGCCACGAGCAGAGCCCCCAGTGCCATCACACACAGAGCTGCCAGCTCCTGCCCCAGCTCTGGGGGCCCTTCCCACCTCACTGGGGGTGTCTGATGGGAAAAGCCCATCCAGGTCCCAGTGAAAGCCCGAGGTCAGACCTTCTCCAGGGCTTGGCTTCTCCTGCAGAGCCCTGGGAGAGGCCGCAGCAGCGCTGAGATGTGGCCTGGCCATGGGAGCCCCTCAGCACTGGCTGCTGGCTGCAGATCCTGCAGGTCCCATGGAAGCTCAGCACTCCCCAACGATCCCAGGAAAAGCGGGGAGAGGGATCACTCAGCCCCCTCAGCACCCAGGAAAAGCAGGGAGAGGGATCACTCAGCCCCCTCAGCACCCTGGGGGACTCCAGGTGCTCCCTCTGTCCTGGCTGATCCCTCCTTCAGGGAATCCTGGGGAAACTGAGGCAATGAGCAAGGCAGTGGCAACCAGAGAGGCTCACTGGTCCTGAATCTCTTCTCTTCCCCAGTCCTGCCCTGGTTTTACTCCAATTCTTGCTTTACCGGGAGGAAAGAGAGGAGACTGATCCTTGCTGTGCTGGGGAGCATTAACCTCTGGGCTTTGGGGGATTCTCATTTAGCTGGGCCTGATTGCAGACCGGGCTGGTTTCAGGTGCACCCGAACATTTCCAGCTCATTTTGCTGTCCCTGAACAGCGACAAACACCAGCCACAGGCAGATGTGGGAGAGGCACAGCGAGTCCCCGTCCTGACAGGAGCTGGGGAGGGCTGTGCCGGGCGTGAGGAGAAGGGGACAGCGCTGCCTTTGGCAGGAGGAGAAGATCCATCCCGTGTCCCTGCCTGTCCCCTCCTGTCCCAGCCCCGTGTGAGCCCATCTGAGCCTCCCCTCACAGCTCCCGCTCTTCCAGACGTTGCCCCCGGCTATTCAGCCTCTCTCCGGATCATTAAACATATTGAGCAACACCAGTCCTGTGACTGGTTAATTAGTAAAGACCTGACTAATTAGTTAATCATGTTTACCGAGAGCTTTGAGAGTGCTCAGTGTTATTATTTTTAATTATGACTGGCCCCGGGCGCTGCTCCCCGCCATGCCAAGCCTCGCAGGGCTCTCACCCTTTGTCTCTGCCACCCCAGGCTGGGTTTGGGGTGGGAATTTGCCTCTTCTCCTCTGCTTCCCAGGTGTCCTTCACAGCCCCTTGGGGGGATCTTAGAAAAGCCCCCACAAAGTGTCCCTGTGCCCTGGCACACTGACCTGGCTTCTCCTGCAGAGAAGCTTCTTCCACAGCCTTCCCATCCCTGGAGGGGTCGGGGCTGGCCCTTGGGAGGCCCCAGAGCAGAGCCTGTGTGCTCTCCTCATCCCACATCCCCCTCCCGACCTTACGGGCGGATCAGCCGACATCTAGCCTTGTTCTCCCTCCCCAGCTCCAGCCCTGGGTGCCACGGACACCTCGGGTTTGGGAGCCTCCCATTCTACACGAGAGAAATCAGATCCCCACCAGGAGGAAGGGCTGGTTATCCCCAAATCTGAGTGGGGCCGGTCAGAGGGAGAGGACAGGCAAAGATTTCATCTGCCCGGAGGAATGTGAATGGGGTTTGTTAACCAGGGGAGGGTCTTGGCGTCTCTGAAGAATCACCAAGTCTGATCTCCTTGGGGCTGTCTTCATTCGTAAAAATGTCATCAGCTCGTTAAGCACGGCCATAAAGAGCCCCAGCCACCCCTAATCACTGTGGGATCTGCAGGGGAGGCTGCCAGCACCAGCTGCAGGATCAGACCCACCTCGGCAGAGCACCGAGAGGGGAAATCTGCCTCTGGAGCAGGGAACGGGCTGTGAGAGGCACCCGGGGCTGCCCCAGGAGCAGGGCTTGGGAGTGTCTGTCCCTGGGAGCTGGTCGGATCCTGCAGGATCCAATCTGAGCAGCACCAGGTTCCCTGGGAGGGGCTGAGTACGGGGCAGCCACGTGGCAGCTGGGGTTTCTCTGTAATTTAGGGGGTTCTCTGTAATTTAGGGGGTTCTGAACCCCAGGTGGGATCGTTGCAGTTCATTTTAGTAACGTATCAGTGGTAAGAGTGGTTTAATGGCTTCCGTTTCTATGGATCACACATCCAGGACATTTTCAAGCTGTTTATATGGATTAACCCGTACGGGATAAGGGCTGTGAAGAGGGTGGGACCATTTGGAGTCTGGAAATCTGATTCTCAGCTGTGCTGCATTTGTTTCCCCATGTGTAAAGGTCAGAAGGGCCCCTGCACTCCGTGGGGGCTGTGGCCCCAGCCCGTTGTCACCCCCAGGAGAGACCCCACGGGTTACTGGGTGCCTGAGGAAGGGCAGGAGTGCCAGAGCTCAGTTTCGTTTCTTCCCCAACACCGCTTTTCCTCCTTGTCCACCTCCTCCCCACCATCCTCCCCTCAGAACCCACTGCTTTGCTCCGTGAATCTGCTCCTGCAGCCAGGGAGCACCAGGAGCCCTTCCTCATCCTCCCACTGCCTCGGTGCTGGGCTGGGGAAGCTCCTTTCCCCCAAACTCCTCCTGGGCCAGGCAAGACTGGAGCCCTGCTCCTCAGCCTGGGGTGTCAGAGCTGTCCCTGGAGTGCCAGAGCTGTCCCTCGGGTGTCAGCCGTGTCCCTCGGGTGTCAGAGCTGTCCCTGGGGTGTCCGAGCTGTCCCTCGGGGCTCAGAGCTCTCCCTGGGGTGTCAGACCTGTCCCTGGGGTGTCAGAGCTGTCCCCAGCCCCAGCCCAGCCTCAGCCTCAGCGTTTCCAGGCAGGAGGAGGCTGCTCAATCTCTGCCTCTGCAGAGAGAGACAAAGCAGGGAGGGAGGGAGGGAGGGAGACAAACCCGGCTGCACCTGGGAGATGTCACGGTTGGTTTTCCAGCTCCAAATGGGCAGTGACAGCAGCTCCGTGGGGGCGTGAGCAGGGGGAGCAGGGCAGATTTATGGCCCTGGGTCAGGCTCAGGCTGAGCCAAGCCTCCTGCCTAGCATCAGCTTTATGGAGGAGATGAAGTGCAGAACCTCCAGAGCGGGTGCCCTGTGAGAGGAGAGCAGGAACGGGGAGTTCTGTGAGAGGCCATCCTGCCCCTCTCCCTGCTCTGCTCGGGGCTCTGCTCTCCAGGCTGGGTTTGGGATTGCAGGGAGCAGGAGCAGCCCCCAGCAGATGCTGGGTCTGGTCCCACAGTCCCACAGAACCCACGGGCCGTGAGCCACGAGCAGAGCAGCTGGAGGCTGAAGGAAGCAGGAGGCAAGAGCTCCCCTCTTTCAAAACAAAATAAAATTCACAGCAATTCCCAGCCCTGCGGGAGGGAGCAACGCCAGGCAGAGAGCTGAAACCTCGGAGACAATTCCAAATTCAACAGCCTGTTGGGCACCGGGATTGCCAGGCTGGGAGATGCTGTGGAGATTGTCACAGCACCACAGGACACGAGGGCCCAGGCCACGCCAGGGCTTCCCTTTCTGGCCAGACACCCAGACTGAAAGGCTTGTAAACTCAGAACCTCATAGAAAAGATTAAGCAAAATTCCTGGAGGCTCCCGGCTCTCCCTGAGATCAGCGTGGGACAGACCTTCCTCCCAGATGTGGTGAGATTGTCACTTCATCACCGTCTGGTACTGAAAGCTGGGTTTCAGCTGGGCTTTGACGAGCAACTGATGGATGATGCAATGGTTATTGTGACTGCGTGTCCCCAGATTGTCCTCTTTGGCAATGGCTTTTGATGTCCCTCTTCAAAGGCCAGTGGCAGATGCTGCCCTTTCCCTGGGAAGGGATGGCCAGGAAAGCCTTGGCAAACAGGAACGAAGTGCCTGTGGTGTTGGGGCTGCTCCTCTCTCATCCCAAGCCCTTCACCTGAGGCAGGTGAGGTGTTTCTCTGATACTTTTGCTCCATTAGAGCTCGTGGGGTTGCTGTAGGTGTTGAGGTGTGGACTCTGACTCTTGATTCAGCCCCAGAGTCCCCTTTGGCGCTCGCAGGCTGTGGATCTGGGCAGAAGCCTCCGCAGACAGAGCGGATGAGGCTCAGCAGGGCACAGCCTCTGCTCCTGGATTTCGGCAGCTGGCTCAGGAGCCTCTGCAGGAAGAGCAGCACCTTTGTGCTGCAGACAGGGCTGGAGCCCAAACACACCCTGAGACAGCCACAGGAGGAACAAATATCTCTGAAATAAGAACAATTCTGCATTCTGGGTGCTTTGCAAAGCACGGGGTGTGTGGGGTTCCCATTGGAACTGAAAGCCAAAACTCCCAACAGCCACAGCAGGGACACGCTGTGCCCCAGCACTGTGAGCTCAGGGAGCTCCAGCGGTGTCTGACACATCCCAGGGACTTCTGCTTCCTCCAGCATTCCAGAGGGGCCTCAGAGGGAATCACTCTGCAGGTGCCCCTGTGCCTGGGCAGGGATGGAAAAGGTGGCTGCTCCCTGCAAAGGGTGGCTGCTCTCTGAAGGACAGACCTGGGCTCCCCTCTGTGGGGGTCACCCCAAAGGAGAGGTGGCATTTCCCTGGATAAACTGGGGGGATCAGTGCAGTGGTTTGCCAGGCAGTGCTGGGTACCCACACAACGCCCTGGGCACACAAAGGGCACAGCTCAGTGCCTCGTAATGAGCTCCAAATCCTCAGCTTGGATCCGTAATCGGATGAAAACGCCGTTATTTATTTATGGGATTCGAAGGGCTCATTTCATGTTGGATAAAGCTGACAGGAGAGCTGGTGGCAGCTGCTTCTCGGGAGTTAAGGGAAGTATCCCACTGATCCCAGCGGGAGCGGGGCAGAGCTCCCAGGGGAATGCCAGTGCTGGGCTGGCTGTGCTGCTCCCTCCATGCCCAGGATAAAGGCAGCGCCAGTCCAGGCAGCTCCTGCTGCACAAAGGGCACAGCTCTCCAGGGCCCGGGAGGCTTCCAAGCCAGAGGGGGTTTATTTTCCAGGGAAGGCGCAGTCAGAGCTCAGCTCCCTCTAGCTTCACTCCCTGCTTTGCTCTCGGTGCTGCCGTGGCACCTGCTGAGCACCCCAGAGCTTCTGGCTCAGCGAGGCCAGGAGCTTCACTCAGAGCCTGCCAGGGTGGCACGGTGGCCAGCCCAGGAGGGCAGGGATGCTTCTCCAGCCCTGCCAGGGTGGGTTAGGGTGCTCCTCCTGCCTGGCCAGTGCAGGTGGTGATGCTCCTCTGAAGGCTTGGGGGCAGTTCCATGTGCTGCAGCTGGGTTTGAGCCTGGCTGTGGCTTTGCTGAACCCGCTCAGCAAAGCCTGACCTGCGCAGGGAATGGGGCAGGAGGAGTCTCTCTCCAGGGAGTGGGGAGCTCCTTCCTAAGCCCTGGAGCCCCTCCAGCACTCAGAGTGGGACACGGGGCTGGGGGATGCTGGTGGGGCAGGAGGCTCTGTGAGGACACGAGGACTTGGTGCAGGAGGGGATGAACAAAGGCAGTGGGATCTTGATCCAAGTCAATGTAAGGATTCCTTCACTCCTCAGCGCTGTGGGCACGCCATGGAGCTGCTCACACTCGGATGCAGGGGAGGACAGAGGGTTCTGTGGCCTCAAGGAGTGACCGTGGGGGAAAAGGAGGGGCTCAGATGCTCTATTGACACGTAAGGGGAGCCTGACTCCCTCTTTGTGTTTGTGCTGGTAGGAGAAAATTGAGCATTGTCTGCACACCTTGGGATTGGGAAGGGATTGGGAAGGGGCTCGGCCTTGTTCCCGGGGAGCAAAGCCCGGAGAGGGCCGGGAAGCAGAGGAAAGCCATGTCAAAGGAGGGATATAATGGCAGATTACAGGAGCTCCTGGGGTGGCATTGAGCTGCCCAGCCCTGCTCAGGCCAGGCATTAACATTCATTGTGCTGCCCGTTCCCCCAGCTCTGCCTCGCAGCAAAACCTGAGCTGGCCCTGCCCCGTTTGTGCTCTCATGGAGTCACTGACAGGCTGCCCTTTTATGCACATGATCGGCTCCCCAGGAACCCTTCCCGAGGCATTTTGATCCCACAGTTTGTCAATGGTGGCCCGGAAAGGGCTGGGCTGTGCCGCGGGGTGCCCGAGCTCCGGAGAGCTGCAGGTCCTTTCAGCACAAGAATACCCCAAGCCAGCAGGTGGGACACGGGAACCCTTAATCCCAAATCATTTTTCTTGCTGGCATCCTTTTTTTGTCGGGAATTATGAGGGCTGTGGGCAGCAGCGAGGCGTGGGCTCGCCCCTGGGAGAGCGATATTATTCCCCTCCTTTTGTGCCCGGGCCCATGTTTGAATTGGGGAACAAAGCTGAGCAGCTTGTGCCTCCTGTTGGAAGCCTTCCTACCCCGCTGGGGATCCGGGACCTTTTCATCTCAGCCCAGGCACTCCAGAGGCTTCTGCCTTTTCCCATCTTTAAGTCTTTAGTAAATATCAGAAAAGAGAAAATGAAGGCGATCCCCAGGGCTCAGGAGTGTTACCTTCCCTACAGCAAACAGAGCGGGGGAAGGAAAACAGATATTTATCCTCATTTTGGCATTTTTCATGCAGAGCTCGCAGAGAGTAAATAATATTTTTCCCTATTTCACAGTCTGGGGACACTGTGGAGCAGGGTGGGTTTTACTCTTTGTGTGTGTACCCAAATTTTGGGGGGGATCCAGACCCTGAGCCAGGGGGAGGGGAGCAAAGCGCTGCCAGGCAAAAGCCAGCTTGGATGCTCCCATGGCAGCGATTCCAGAGCCATGGGCAGGGCAGGGAAAGGGAGAGCTCAGCCCTCCTGGGACATTCTGGACACAACTCAGCTGCAAACCAGGAGCCCTAAAACTGACCCAGGAGCCCCAAAACTGACCCAGGAGTCAGGAGTGGCAGCAGCAGAGCAGGGAGGTTGTGCCCTGCAGGGAAGGAACTTGCACTGCTGCTAAGAAATGAACAGTTTAAAAACATCCAACTCCTTTTCATTTACTGTCTCAGATTGGATGTGAATGTTTGGAGGAAACTCTTCCCTCTCCATGAAGTTTTTGATTATCTGATGGAAGGCAATTCAAAACAGGACAGGGATATTTCCCTTTTTTTGTTTGAAACCCAAACTTTTGGCTTGGCTTTCAAATCCCCAAATGAAATCATTTAAATCTGAAATACACCCAGAAATGTTTCTACTACGTTTTGATGTTTTTCCTTGGAAAAATGAAAATTCTTCCTCCCACAGCCTCCAGCCAAGCGGGGATTTCTGCTTGAGGCTCACTCTGTGATCAGCTCTGGGTTTTACACCCAGGCAGGTTGGCAAAAGCCACAGCTCAGCTCCCCAGCTCCGGCTCTGTGCTCTGACATCAAGGGCAGTTGCACAATTCCCTGTTATTCCTTCTGCAGAGGAACATCACAGGAAGAGGTTTCCTGGCACAGATTTGGGGGTGGCACTTCTTCGTCGGACTGATGATGTTCTCATGTGGTTCTTGTTTGTTCTTTGCTCTTTTCCTTTTCCTCCAAAGCCATTTCCAGGCCAGGTTTGCAGCGGGGTCCATCTGATGTCCCCAGGGCAGCTGTGACCCTGGCCCTGCTGTCCCCGGAGGCTGAGGGAGGGGCTGGGGGGCTGCAGGGTGGCTCAGGGGACACTCAGAGTGCCCCTTGCCCCCCATGCCGTGTCCCCTCACAGAGGGCTGCCACCTCAGGAACATCCCTCCCTCCCTCCCCAGCAATGTCAGCCAGGTGGGGACTGGCCCCCAGCACCGGGACAGGTTTCTGCAGGAGATGTGAAGGAGGTTGGGGCTGGGGGTCACAGAGAGCACCAAAATCTGCTCCTGCCAGCCTTGGAGCAGGGGGGAGGCACGGGAGGTGACATAGTCACGGTCCCACACCTCCCCAGTGTCCCAGCCTCGGAGCAGGCACCAGGGCACAAGCCAGAAGCCAAATCTGATCCATACAAACAGCTGATAATTGGGAAAACAGCCCCTTCCCAACACACCCCTGAGGAGCTGAAGGGTTTAAACTCCCCACTACTCTGATTTCCAGCCCCTCGGTCAGTGGGGCTGAGCCAAGCGCCCCTGGTGCAAATACAAGCACAGAAGGAATGAGTTTGCTGCCCTGGTTGCTTAGAAAGGTTCCTGAAAAACACCCCCTGGTTTGGGAGAGCACAGGAGGCACCCGGGGCTCCCTCCCTCCATCACCTGTCCCAGGGCTGGGAGTGACAAACTCCACCAGCACCTCCCGAGGGGGACTGCAGCCTGTGGCAGTGCCAGTGGCACAGGAATGCTCTAGAGCTGTGCCTGGCGTGCTGGGGCTGGGTTAAAGCTTTCTCTGGGGCGTGTGGGCGAGGGCTGGGTGCGTGTGCCCAGCGAGGAATGCGGCCGCGCTGAACCATCGGGCCCAGCTCCCTGCAGCTCCCCAGGTTCCCCCAGGACTCCCGTAATTGCCACACTCGGTTTGCTGCGCCTCATTATTTCCAAGTTTTCCAGCCCTCACGCCAAAGGAGGCTGTATTCGATGTAATTATTACTCAAAACTTTGAAAACTTACAGCAGGAAAAATAGGCCATTAAACAACTGAGGAGCAAAGCAACAAGTGTGAATTACGGCCCTGCCTTGTGGTTTGCCTGGGATGGGTTTGTTCCACCCACGGAGAGATGCTGGAGAAGGGAAGGTTGAGTGGCTTGTTTTGCTTAATCTCTGTGCTGTCAGAGTTGCAGTCCCCGGAGAATGCAGATCTATAGAGAAATGTGCCTCCCCTTTGAAAGGCAGCGCACATGCCCAGCTCCCAGCAAAGGACTTTTGTTCTGCTCTGATTTATACAATTCTCTGGGGCCAGGAGAAGTGGCTGTCATGGTTGCAAGGATTACTCGCGACTGGAGGCAAGGGTGGACTGTGCGAGAATAATTTGTTCTCTCGGCTGGGCACGGAAATCGCGCTCCCCCTTCCGCAGGCTCCGTGCCCCGTTTGAGGGGATGCTGCCTGCCAGGCTCCTGCTCTGCCCTGGCACAGGCTGAGCCCTGTCCCCTCACAGAGCGAGTGACAGCCTGGGGACACTCCTGCCCCTTGCCCAGGGCTGGGAGGGGGGCACTGAGTACCTCACCCAGAGCAGGGGATGCTGCCAGCAGCTCACTGCACCCCTCAGGAAGTGCCCAGGGGTGAGGTGCAGCACCCCAGAGGTGGCAGCTTCTCCCCTGTGCCTCTGGATGGGAGTTGGGGTGTCTGGCTCAAGGGTAGCCCCCGTGGCTACTGAAGCACAGTTTGCTCATCCTCTGAGGGCACCTTGTGCAAACTCTCCGTGAGGAGCATCCCCTGCACGCCCTCGGCCCTGGCACAGCTTGGGATGAGCCTTCTAAATTCCACTTCAAGGCGAGGAAAGCCTTTGAGTCTGCTCCCGGTGTCCAGGGATGTCCCAGGGCTCCTGGAGGAGCTGAGCACATGGTGGTGGCTGTGGGCCTGTCCTGTAGAGCCCAGCAGCCTCAAAGGGCTCCGTTTGTCCATCCAGGGGTCACCCACCACCGCCAGCAGCACCTCAGTCATCCCAGTGAAGGACGGGAGTTCACTTATCTGCTCCCGGCATTTCTCTGCTTGTTTGTTTTGTTTTCATTCCATGAGGAGGAGGAGGAGGAGGAGGGTGGTGCCTCCACACGCACAGGGCCAGCCATCTCTGAACCCCAGCGCCAGAAGCCCTTTCCATGCTCTATAAATTTTATTGGAAAACCTGTTTCTCTTGGGGGAGGGGGGGTGGTGATGCTTCTCTTCGCTCCCCCGGTAACGCACCATGAAAAGGCTCATTAAACACCAGCTCCTCGCTCTGATGGACCCTTCCAGGCAGGCAGAGGTGACACAGACTGATGACATTTCCAGCCGGGCTGTCCCCTGGGACTCCGGGCTGCTCTCGGGCCGGAGCAGACGCGTTGGACGGTGCCGAGGTTGCTTTTGGCTCCGGCGCTCATTCGCGGTGGGGAAATGCCTGCAGGAGCCAGGCAGAGGCTGTGTCCGGCAGCACCGGCAGGGTTTGTGCTCCGTGTCCATCTCGGGGACCGTCCCTGGGACAGGAGCTGTTCCTGGCCTCGGGAAGGGCCGGGAAGGTGAGGGAGGGAGGGAGGTGGTGCTCACCTCCCTGGTGCTCACACAGATCCCGCGGCGCAGAGCGGTGCTGGCCGGGGACTCCTCCGAGAGCGCCTGTCTGCACCAGGGTGTTTTGTTAACCTCAGGCTGCAGCCTGGCCCTGCCAAGGCTCTGATGTTCTTGGAAAACCCTGGGCTAACGAGACACCTTCCCAAACAACAGCTGATGGAGGGACTGCCCGGCCGCTGGCTCGGCAGGCACCGCTCCCAGCGGGCAGCACCGAGCTGGAGCTCCTGGATCTGTCATTCCCCCTCCCCAGCACCGCCTGCGTTTGGCAATGGAAACCCCACCTTTACCCAGAGCCTTCTCCAGCTCTTTCCTGACAAGCCAACTCCCTTCTGAGGAAGGTTCTGGGACTCAGGACCAGCTCAAGAGCTGTGAGAACCCAAAGTAGAAATCTTATCCTGCCCCATCCTGTTGGAAACCCCTGTCCAGCCGGAGGAAGGAGGAACCGGGGCTGTTCCCAGGCTGGGTCAGGGACGTGCCTGGGGCCACCCAAGGTGTGCTGGATGGAAGGCAGACCCTGCTCGGGAGGTGCCAAGGTGCCTGAGCAGTGCTGGTATTTCTGTGCACGGATCCAGCTCCGCGGTGACACAAGGCAGAGATCCATGAGGAGAAATTCCCTCACGCTGCCAGCTCCCCCTGCCCTCAGCAAACACCAGCCCTGCCCTCGCGGAGGGTTTCACCTCAGCCCTGCCAGGGACCAGCGAGGAGCACCCAGTGCTGATTCCACCTTTGCTCCGAGGGTCTCGGCCGGGGTGGCCAAGAAACATAAAGGCTTGTGATGCTTTGTTGGGCCAGGAATAGAGGGAGCCTGTGGCAAGAAGGTTCCCATGTTATATAAGTAAGGCAAGGGGAGCTGTATTTGAACTGGCAGAGGGCAGTTGTTTTCACTCAAGCAGAGCCCAGCTCATGGCTGCTTCCTCGCTGAGCTCTTGTTCCTCTTGGCCTGAGCAGCCCCGGGTCAGGGAGGCAGAGCTGCGGCTCCTGGTGGGGGAGGCAGGGAAGGGAGAGTGCAAAGGGCAGCGCAGGGCAGTCCGTGTGGCCGGGGCCGGGAACTGGGCTGGCGTCAGGCACAGCCCTGCCGCCCCCTGAGCCCCAGCACAGGCTCCAGCACGGGGCACTCCCAGCCAGGGCTGCGCCCAGCGGCTGCCCTGAGCTCCCTCCCTGTCCCAGTCACTCCCAGCTTGGGAGAGCTCTCAGGATCCCAGTGGGAGCATTCCCAGCACTGCCCTGGATGGAGTTTGAGCAGAATTTGAGCTCCAGCGCAGAGCCAATTTTACTGAATCAGGGCTTTCAGCACTTGCAGCTGCTGGGAATGGGTAGGAGCTGGACATGGAGGTGTGGAGCATCCCTGGCTCGGCTGGGCAGCACTGGGAGCACTGGGACGAGCTGGGGTGGGTGAGTGCTGCTGCCGTGGGGAGCAGGGAGGGATCACCCAAGGAGGGGGCACAGAGCTCTCTTTTGGCTTTCACCCTGAGCTTTCACCCTTTCTGTACAAGCAGAGCAGGGGCTGGGTTCGGTGTGTGGCCGCCTCCGTACTCAGCACCACCTTTCTAGGAAATGCAGCTCTGGGGCTGGGGCTCAGCTCTGCCTTTGTCTCTGCATCCTCAGCCCACCCCGAGCAGTGTCTATGCAGCCTCTGGGCAGCAATCCCATCTCTCTGGTCCTGTCAGGGGTCAGGAGCGGGCAGAGCAGCAGATCCACGAGCTGAACCCACCAGCCAAGGATTATCGAGAGCTTCCTGCCCACAATCTTTGTAGAAGACCTGAAGCTGACCTGAAGAAAGAGACAGAAATGTGATGCTTGGCACAGAGGAGGTTTTGCAGTCCCTGCTGGGTGAACTCTTTCAAAAGGTTCATCATTGACCTTGGGACTGCAGAGATGTCTCAGGGGCTGGCTGAGCCCACGGCCATGGGCTGATGTCTTTCTGCTGAAGCCTAAAAGGTGTGTCCCGTTTAGGATGATGTCCTGAAAGGAGCTTTTCTGGCTAAATGGGGAACCTCACTAAGGCTGCAGAAAAAATCAGCTTGAACTTTGCCAAAAATGTGCTGAAAGGCACCAGTTGTGGCAGGAGATGGGCCGGGAGAATTTTTTCCTAGATGTAGTAAAAAAAGGGTGGCAAGAGCAGCAGCAGCTCTGCCGGCAAACCACGGCACGGCCGGTGAACCTTCCCTACCCCTTCCTTCGGGGTGCTGGCACAGGGAGCTGCGAGATCCTCGCCTGCTTTATCTTGGGTGGCTGCAGCAGCCCGTGTTAAAAGGGGATGAACACGGCACAAAGGAGCCTGACTTTGTTTCTGTGCTCTGGGATTCATTCAGGGGGATTACAGGCGCTTTTCAGCCCGTTACCACCTGGAGAGGCAAATACAAGGCAGCGCTGCTCGGAATCGGCTTCCCACCGAGCAGCCTTAGTTCTGCCACAGCCAAAGCTGGGCAAGGTTCAAAACGATCCGGGCAGGAGCCGGGCTGAACAATCGGCTGAACACGGGGATGTGCTGGGCTCACGGGGATGGCAGCGCTGCCCGCGCTCCCTAAAAGGGTTTGGTGTCGGCAAGGGCCAGCTCAGAGCGGGCTGCAGGCTTGAAACCGAGCCTAAGAGCCCTCCGAAGGGAACTGCGCCCCGCATTTCTAAAGGGAATTGCACAAGGAGCGAGGTTGGAGGGGATGGGGCTGAGTTAAAGACCTCTGTGTCCGGGGACGAACCCCTCCATCCCCGTTTGCCGGGGTGGGTCTCCCGTCCCCGGGCACAGCTCGGTGCCCCGGAGGGAGCCGGGAGTGGGCGAGTGCCGGCGGCTCGGGCCGAGCTGGGAACTGCAAAAGCTTTTCTGTCCGGAGGTGGGCTCCAGCTCCAGCCGGCTTCCTTTTCCCTGCCAAAGCATCTGCTGTCCTGCACGCTTCCCTTCCCCCTTCCCTGCAGCTTTTCGGCCCGTGGAAATGTTTGATGTGACCCCCCCACCGCAGCTCCCTTTGGCTGGATTCTCTGTGGTTTGATATCCCTGCTCTGGCTGCCTTGAGGTGACCTTGGCTTTGCAGCGCCCTTTCACACCGGAAAACCAAAATATTGCATTTCAACATTGCCCAGACGGGTATTTCCAGTGAGCTAACAGGAAAAGGAGCGTTTCTTCACAGCTCCATCACCCCGGCTTTGTGAGCAGCTCCAGCTGCTCCCAAGCTGCTTTAATAATTGATAATTTATTTGGTTGGAAATGCCCCAGCCAGGTCGGGATCCCGCAGTCCCGGGGCCGGTGGGTCTGGCTCCTGTGGTGATCCCGGGGGTCCAGCTGTGATCCCTGGGGTCCAGCTGTGATCCCTGAGGTCCGGCTGTGATCACTGAGGTCCAGCTGTGATCACTGAGGTCCAGCTGTGATCCCTGGGGTCCAACTGTGATCCCTGGGGTCCAACTGTGATCCCTGAGGTGCAGCTGTGATCCCTGGGGTCCAACTGTGATCCCGGGGGTCCAGCTGTGATCCCTGGGGTCCAGCTGTGATCCCTGGGGTCTGGCTGTGATCCCGGGGGTCCAGCTGTGATCTCTGAGGTGCAGGTGTGATCCCTGGGGTCCAGCTGTGATCCCGGAGGTCCAGCTGTGATCCCTGGGGTCCAGCTGTGATCCCCGGGGTCCAGCTGTGCTGCATCACAAATGTGAGAATGGGGTGTAGTCGCTGTGACTGTGCAGTGCCCAGAGAGGAGCCCCTGAACCAGGAGCACTCCCGAGGCTGCTCCAGGGGCACAGCAAATCTTCTGCCCTGGCCAGGGGCAGGACCTGATGTGCCACCACGGGAGGTGGCTGTGAGAGAATCATCTGTGCTGGCCACCTCACCATTGCATGGTGATTGCTGTGGAAGTTGGGGATGGAATTGGAAGATGATCCCACTTCCCGGGCATGAGGAGCCCTCAGCAGAAACTCTTCTGGGCCTTCGGGACAAAGGACAGGCAGGGATGTCCTCCTGGCTGGAGACCTGGGGGAGGAGGGGGCAGCTGAAATTAGGAACAGCAGGGAAACCACTGGCACAGCAGCACCAGTGCTCGGGATGTGTTTCTGGGCCGCTCAGCATCCCCATCCCAGCAGAGCCAAGTTCCCATCTGCCGGGATCAGGCCCTTCCCTGAGCAGGCATTGTGATGGAAAAGCTCCTGAAGGCCCTGTGAAGTCACTGAGCCTCGGTCTGTGGCCAGGCTGGAATGCACTAACCAGGAGTTGTTTTGAGGTCAGAAAGGAATAAGTTGTTTGCAGACAATTGATGTTGTTATTAAAAACATCCACGGCGCAGAGCAGGGGGAGGGAGGTCCTCTTTCCTGTTTGGGAAATAGTTTCTCACTGCATCCATCAAACGAAAGAATTCTGTATGAAAAATTAATTTAGGAAAAAAAAGTTTCTGGGGCACACGCGCCTGAAAATGAACCACAGCAGGATCAGAGGTTTGGCTCAGAGCAACATCCAAGACTCAAAGGCAGAGGCCAGATTAAAATCCAGGACTGCTCCCAGCCTGTCGCTGGAACTGGAGGAAATGCAGTTTCCTTCAGAGAAATGCAATCTCCTCCCTGTAACTTTTGGGCAAAATTCAGGGACTGCAGCTGAAGCCCGGAGCAGTCTCCCACCGAGACAGGCTCCGTGTGAGTCTGGAGCAGCAGCTGCACTGCAGGGAAGGGGGGGTCACGTCCAAAATGGAAGAGAAACCTCTCGGATGAAGGGACCAGGCTGTCTCCCTGCTCCACATCGTTCATCTCCCAGCCAGGGCGAGCAGCTTTCCCAGCCCTGTCCTGCAGCACAGAGATGTCAGCTGAGGTGTGAGCTGAGGGGCAGCCACATCTCACGGCCACGCTGTGCCCACGCCGTCCCACGAGAGCCAGGTCACCCTCTCAGCACCGTCAGCACCACGGAGCAAGGAGGGGTGACCCAGGGCAAGTGAGGAGGGGAAATGCTGTGCTCCAGGTGGGTGTGGGTGTGGGTGTGGGACCCTCGGGCTGGCAGCTGCTCCCTTCCGGGGAGGGGGACATGGCCTCAGAATGTTCTGGTGTTGGGGTCCGGGTGTTAAACACGGGCAGTGCGGGACGGTCCCATCCCTGCTTGGGATCGTGGTGCTGCGTTCCATGGAGACCCCGCGGAGGATGCTGAGCCCAGCCAGAGCCGCCCGGCCTCCCCGAGCTGCCCAAGCCCAGCACAATCCACATTTCTGCCCTGCTGCACAAAACCATTCACAGTAGCACAGCTGCCCTGATAAGGCAGGATAAGCCTGTCAGCTTTTGATAAAATCCCAATCTCCAGGAAAACAAACTGCAGCAGTGCCTTGTCGGGAGCCCCCGGAGCGCCGAGCCCGGCCGGGAGCAGAGAGCCGCGGCGTGGGGGGAGCGGGGCAGACAGCTCGTCCCAACACCTCCCTGAAACACCGACATGTCCCTGCGGGACAGCCGCTGGGAGGTCGGGCTCATCACCGGAGCTCTCCTTCCCTCGCAGATGCCCCGATAGTGTCCCGAGATAAGATAGCTCTGTTTACCCCGGGCACGCAGAGAGCTTTGTCCACAGCCCCGAAGGTGCGAATATCCCTGAGCAAACACAGCTCTTCGCACCTGTAGGGCTCTCCCAAAGCCAGCCCGGAACGATGCCGGGTCCAGGGGACTGCGGTGGGGAGCTGGATGCTCACCCCATCAATCACCGTGATTCCTGCTTGGACTGGGTTGCAGGATTAGCTCAGCTTTAGGAAGACTTGGAAACGGAACTAAAATCCATCTCTGCTGAGGTTTCCCATCCAGAGCCGAATTTTTATGTCATTCAACATCCTTCTGCAGACCCACAGACAGTCCTGGCTCCTGTCCCCCAGAGCTCTCAGCCTTTGCCACGACAAAACCCTCCCAGGGTCCCTCTTCCTACTTCCAGAAAGGGAAACTGAGGCACGGTGGAGTTAGGCCAAGCCATGGCAGGATCTTCCCTGCATCTGGGGAGCATCTCCTCTGCAAGGACAGCGCAGCTGAGCAGCAGTGGCTGAGCCCAGGCTCACGGGACAGTCCAGGGCCGAGCTCTCCAGCCCAGCCCAGCCCCGATGCTCGGTCCTGCTCAGCCGGGTGGGAACGAACGCGCTGAGCTGCCAACAGCTCCCCTGAGCCAGCTCGGCTCGGAGAGAAACCAAAGCCCTTCCCGAGAGCAGTCATCTGTCAAGCTTGGGTTACTGTCTGGCACCTCGAGCGGCCAGGCTGAGGTTTGTCACTCACGGGAACGGGAGCGCTCCCAAAGCCACCCCGAGCTCCATCTCCCGGGGTGAGGCACGGCTGGAGCAGCATCCACAGGCACAGGCAGGAGCAGCTCCCAGAAATGTGGCACAGAACAGAGGGGACCATCCCCTGGCAGAGTCCTCCTCCCTGGGGCTTTTGTCCATGCCGTGGGATTCCTGGGATCTGCCTGCAGGATAACGTGCCTCCCCAGCTCCAGGGAGAGTGCTCTCTCCAAGGAGGGTGTCATCCCCTGGGTAGGGGTCCCCTTTTCCTTGCTGCCACGGGGATTTGGGGTCAGGGGGTGAACACACAGCTGCAGCCCCTGGCAGTGCCCGGGGGGATGAGGCCATGGGATCCTGGCAGAGGAGGGAAGGCAGCGCCGAGCCAGTGGTGGGGAAAGGACAAAAGGAGAGGGTGATGCAGACTCCAGAGGGAAATCCTGCAGGAGTGGTGTTCAGAGAGGTGTTTTTGGTACCGTGGCACCGCGGTGGGGCTGCTGCTGGGTTTGGGGAGGGATGATCAGCCCTGGGTTGTGCCCAGCTCTGTGCCAGGCTCCGGCTGCAGCCGCAGGGTCCCTTCGGCAGTGGGGCTGGCTGGGGCTGGTTTAACAATTCCCCTGGCCCTGCTCCAGAGGAGATTGGGAAATGATCTGGGGTTAAAACAACACAACACGTTCCTGGACGCTGTTTATGAAGCGGAGCCCGGCGCAGCCCGACCTCACAGGAGGCTGAATGAGCAGGGACCGGGCACGGGAGCGGCATCGCTTTAAGCCGGGTCTGCCCTGGGGGAAGCACAGCCTGAGCTGGTTTAAAACCGCCTCGCTTTGCTTTCACCCCGGGCTGTGGGGAAGCACGGCCAAGTTTCCCGGCTCCCTGGGGCACCGATGGAAGCAGAGCCGAGGCTGTTTGCATCCCTGGTCCTTCTGGGCTGTGCAGTTTTAATCCAGATTTGCAAAGCCTTTGACTCTTCGCTGGGCTGGTTGCGTTATCAGCCTCGTGCATTTTGGGTAACCTTTGCTCTGAATGAGCAAATTCTTTCAGTATCTGTCTGTGCCGTGGCTTTAACGCTGCAGTGGCTGATCCCTCCTGGGTCAGAAATGCAGGAAGGCTTACAGGAAAATATCCTGGAGGATCACCTGGAGCTTTGGGGTGCTCAGCCCCACCTCCTTTTGAGCTGCAGAGTTCTGGTTTTACAGAAACACAAACGATTTGACGAGACCAAGCCCTTGGGGACCGGGATGAGGATTTTGGCAATTTGAAAAGTGTTCCCTCAACCCGCAGCAGCTCAGAGCTGCCCTGAGGCGGTCGGGCTGGACAAGGAACACCCAGGTGTGGGGTAGGGAGAGGAGAAAGGTCTTTGAGAGCACCACAGCCCCGGAGCAGCCAACATGCTGAGATCGGTACCAGATAAGAGGGAAACCACAAGGGCAGGGTCTAAGTGGGTAAATTGTTCCCAAGCGGATTCCCCTCGACTCTAAATAAACACTGACACTTCAGGAGCACCTTGGAGCTGGGCTGGGGGGGCAGAGGGGGGCTGGGGGCTCTGTGCTACCCCTGATAACCCAGGGACTGTAGGGTGAGCTCTCCCATCGGCTCCTGCCTTTGGATGGCATCTGGATGAATTACAGGATGCAAACAATTCATTTCAAAGGATTGACAATCTCAGGAGACTGGGTTTGGATGGTGCAATTAAACAAAGCAAGCTGATGACAGGCTGGCATCATCTCCCAGAGTGGAATAAAGAGTTCACTTCTTGACTTTTCCCTTCTCAAAAAAAATGAATGAAAAAAAAATGAAGCTCTTTCCAATCTGAATCTTATCTGCAAACTTCCTGCACAACACCTGATTTGCAGAGAAAATCTCCTGGTCAAATCCAAATCAAATCCTGGCCAAAGCTTTTGCTGGATGTCCTAAGCTGCTCCAGGGGAAGTTTAGGTGAGACATTAGAAAACTTCTTTACAGCAAGAGTGGTTGGGCTCTGGAATGGGCTGCCCAGGGAAGGGGTGGAGGTTAAGCAAAGGCTGGATGTGGCCCTGAGTGCCATGGTTTAATTGACAAGGTGGTGTTAGGTCATGGGCTGGACTCGATGATCTCCAAGGTCTTTGTGAGTGCCATCCGTCCCCTTTGTGAGTGCCATCCCTCCCCTGGGCACCCCGGGAGCTGGCTGTGGGTGCAGAGTGCTGGCGGTCAGTGCAGGGCAGAGCAGGGGCTCGCTCAGAGCTGGCTGATGAGGAGGCTCACGCTGAGGCTGAAGGCTGAGCCTGACACAGCTCCCAGCGGTGCCCCGGGTGGGAGAAGGCTCCGCTCCAGTCTCGGGGCAGCGCTGTCCCTGCCAGCGCTCCGGAGGAAGCGAGGGCAATTCACAGCCCATTTCCAGGCGCTGGGAGTCCAGCCGTGTGTGCTGCACCAGGGCACGGCCGGCTTTGTGCTCCCCATCCTGTGTTGAGTAAGACTGCTTTTGTCTTGGGAGAAAATGCCTTGGGTGAGAGGCTGCCGCAAATCCCAACATTTCAATGCAGCGCAAGGGGCCCGTAGGTTCCTCCTCCATCCCCGCGGCCTGCTGAGGGACCCTCAGCTGCTGGTGGCTTTGGAGTGGCCATTGCAGGTCACTGGACACGTCCCCGAGGATCCCGGGAGGGAACACACAGCTCCCTCGGACCTCGAGGGCTGCCAGCAGCTGTTTGCCACGTGTGCAGCCTGGCAGTGGGGAGAGCTTCGCTGCCCAGAGATTGTTCAAATCTGGCTCAAAATCCAAATATCTGGGAGCTGTAAATCTCCCAGGAACCAGTCTTACTTGTTCCTTTGCTGCTTCCTGTGGAGCCAGAAGCACCACGTGTCCAGCCAGGAAATACCTCGGGACATTCTGGTGTTCCAGGCTGGAACCAACAAATGTGGGAACAGTTATGGAAATCTCTCCCTCCATGAAATGAATCCAAGCCCAGGTCAGACCCCAGGTTCCCGTGGCAGGTGAAGTTGCCAGTGGTGTCCGTGGCTGATGGGATCAGCTCCCGTGGCTCGTGGGGCTGGAGGATGGACAGGCAGCCCCAGGGCCAGGCTGGCAGCAGCTGCCGGGTGCTCCCCAAAGGGGTCTGGTGCTGCTGGGAAGAGTTTTGGTCTCACCACGCTGCAGAAAGTCGATAATTGTGAGTGTTGACAATTAACCCTCAGCAGCTGATCTGACAGGACTTGTTCTCTCCCCTTTGGGGTTTGATCTGCAAACAGCTCTGGACTTTCTCCCTGGATCCGCTCTCAAAACCAGAGACCACATTCTGGGCTTTGGCCGTGCCAAGCTGTCCGTCTGCTGCCCGCTTTGGTGGGCACTATTGCCTCTGGCTGCGGGTGCTGATGGACAGCTGGTTCACCATGGACATGCCTGGTTTGCCCCTATTGTCTGCTGGGGCGAGGGCAATCCGAAAACACTCGTGGGTTCCATCTGCCCAGCTCTGCTGTTCAGCGTTTCCTTCTCCTCTCCCCTCCCCATCATCTGCTGGAAGCTCTCCCTCGCTGCTGCTGGCCTGAGGATGGCCAGGGCAGGGCAGGGCTCCTGTGGGAAGACCTGATGGATGGAGATGAACCTCAGGCAGGGATCAGGGTGGCACTGCCACACTCAGCACCTGAGAATCCACCAGCAGCACAGGAATCCCCTGCTCTGTCTCTGCAGGCCTGGTTCTGGGCAGTGAAAATCAGATTTTCAGGGAATTCAGCTGCAAAACTCCATCAACTTTGACAAAATGTCCCCCTTTTCCAGTGACTGAGAAACGCAGCCAAGGTTGAGCTTCTTAAGAGACAGCAACAGACACGTCCCTAGCAGAGAGCAGTGTTCCTCTTTTTAAGCCTTGGCTTCAAATGTAAGGGCAATAGATTTTCTTTAAGGAAATAAATCCCCAAATTTGTTGGGGTTGGCACAGCCCAGGATTTTTCACTCGCCTTGTTTCTCGTTTCCAGCTGAGTCATTTTAGCAGGGACTTTTCTAGAAACACTCAGCCTGACTCAGACACCCAGCCTCAAATGTTTCAGCCCAAACACCGAGTCTGGGTTTTTATTGTGGAAAAGAGAATGAGGGTCTTATCCTTGGAAATCCCAGGCGGGTGTCAGTGTTACCAGCTTCAGTGTCACAGAGAGCTGTTACTCTGCAGAAGCAACGCTGACAGAGGGACATCTCCAGGGCCTCTCTGTCCCTGAGGCATGTGGGGATTTGGGAGCTGCCAAAGTGGGAAGTGACGGGCACTTGGGTTGTGCAGCCTCCCCAGGGAGGCCCTGAGTCACTCTGATGACATCTCGTCCAGAGCTTTTCCACAGAATTGCCATTCCTGAGGATTTTCAGGCATGGAAAAGTGTCGTGTTCCCCAAGCCCTTTCTGTGCCGAGGGGGAGGTGTCCGCAGTGTGCTCCTCCCTGGATCCTGCTCTCCTGTCCCTCCTACACTGGCCATTCCTTGCTCTCATGGCAGGGTCAGAGGCATTTTGCCTCACAAGGAGTAATCAGAGTGTGAGGGGCTCCCCAAAAAGCCTCACCCCAGCAGGGGGGTCCCAGCTCTGCCCTCCCTCCCCCCCAATCCCCGCTGGCTGTGGCTCAGGCCGGGTCTATGGCTCCGGCCCCGTGGGCAATGCCAGCCACAGCCGCATTTTTTGTGGTGTGTCCACACCTCCCTCCGTCCTTCAGCTCTGACTGTCAGGAAAACCGGGGCCTGGCGCAGACCTGGTGTCTGCCCTCGCAGCCACAACGCCCCCGTGGGTTTCCCCTGGCCTGAGCCAGCCCAGCCAACCTCCGAGCCTCCTGCTCACTCGCACTCAGCAGCGCACGCAATGGATT
>VWZT01010235.1:14053-26395 GCA_013397055.1 Pachycephala philippinensis
TTTTTTTTTTTTTTTTGATTCACAAAACTTCTTAGAAATCTTAATTATGCGTCTGGCTGATGTAGTAAAAAACCCCCGGTCACAGGGGCATGCAGCTTGTAATGGAAAGAGCTGCTATAGTACTTAATTTGTTTCTTCAGCACTAGTGATTGGAAACACAAGAACATAAGAACACTTCTAATACATCAGCAAGCTACTGTTTCAAGAGACCTTTCATAGGGAAATGATAAGAAGTAAATGATAGTAACTTAGAGAAAAGGAGCACCATCGGGGCCTTGCAGGAGGCACCCTTACCCATCTGGCAGATTTTTGTTGGTCTTATGCAAGTGTTGTTTCCAAAAGGTTTCTCTCACCATTGGTTTCACAGTTTTTGAACCTGATAGTTTCAAAGCCTATTCTCGGCTAGCCTGCTTCCTGTGAAAAGTGGAGTTTGGTGAGGTGTTCATGTGTGCCACATCATGCTGCTGAGAAATAAATTGTTTTGATCCTGCAACTCTTGCTTCACTTATTACATTTAATGTTCCTTTTGGGGGAGAGGGAGCGAGAGAGAGAGAGAGAGAGTGAAGCAAACAACAGTGCTGATATGGTGTGGTTTTATTGGAAGGACAGGCACACATGCCAGTTTTCCCCCAGGTTCAATCTTCTCCCTGATTCTTATGCATGGTAGGTCTGGTTGAAACTGGTAGCAAAACAGTAGCTTAAAGAGACTGATCCCTTGAAGGTAAGAATTTACACAGCACCAGTTTCAGCCTTTAATTGAGAATTGGCCTTTCTGAGTGAGCATTAATATATTGCTACAAATTGTTCTGTTGATGAATGTTTAAAAAAACCTGCATGAAAGTAAACCAGAACAAACCAAAAATAAAAGAAAAAAAAAAACAAAACGGACCCCAAAAAACAACTAACCAACCAAAAAACCCCCCCAAGACCCCCAAACAAACAAAATACCTAACCCCCAACATCCCTCACGAAAACAAAATTCAGCAGATGACAGACTTGTTAACTGAGCACTGATCGTTTGCCTTAGGACGTAGGTGCTTACATTTTGAATTGATTCTCAATTGTCATCTTGATGTGTGGGGGAGGTGAAGTGTACTTTTCATGAAAAACATTCTCATAAGAACAGTTGCTATTTGTGGTTCTTCTGGTACACTTAGGTGTATGTTTGGGGAGAAGGGAAATGACATATTAGTATTTTCATGTCTTCTAAATCAAAGAGTTGCCTCACTTATCTTAAGCAATGCAGTCTTTAGATCAAATCCAGTTGTTTGTCTGGTGGACAGATATACTTAATTTTCCAGTAAAAAAAGATATCTTATTTAAAAAAACGTGCAATTTTGTCATTATAATTGCAAGCACATTAATTAAAATGCTGGTGATAAAAAGAGTATTTATATAAAGGAGCTGATTATGCCTGATGGTACAAGATCAGAATTAGGCCAAAATGTTGACATTATCCATCATGCTTCCTTGCATATACATATATGCCTTTATTCCAGTTGTTTCTGCTATAGTTTGCAGAGTATTTTGGCTGTTGTATGATTGCCAGGACTGTACAGGTTGACACTGATCTAAAAAGGAGCTGTGTTTATAGCCAAGAACTGATCTTTTTGCCAGTTACAAATACGTCTTTTTCCTCCTTGAACTTACTTCAGTGTAGAAGTTAACTTAATAAAGCCATTTCCCCCTTAATATCTAGACTTTCAGTTCTTAAACATTAAAACCAAAGTGCTGTTAGCTGTATTTTGATGAATAGAAGTGTTCAAGGCTGGGTTGAATGGGGCTCTGAGCAACCTGGTCTAGTGGGAAGTGTGTCCCTGCCCATGGCAGGGAGCTGGAATGAGATGATCTTTAAGGTCCCTTCCAACCCAAACCATTCTATGATTCTATGAATATGCTGAAGTTGAATTTTAAATAGTTTGACTAAAAAAAAAGAAAACAAACAAACCAGAAGCAGAAAGGGAGACATCTTACAAATGTATTTATGTACGTAATATTTCTGTGAAATATGTGTTTTTATTGTAGGCCAGACATTTCCTTCATATAGGATGTGACTGTAGGTGTTCAATATTTATGTCTGTGCTTAACTGCATACACAATAGTTTCACAGGAATAAACAGCAGCAGTTGTGTGCAGAAAGCTTAGTGTGTGTGTGGTGTGTGTGTATGTTTAGGACTTGACCTTAATTGCTGGTTTGTAATTCCTAAGAATTTCCTGTCTGGAGTTGAAATGTTCTAAAATCCATCTTACTTCTACTTTGTAGATTTTAAAAACAGTACCTGGTAACTAAGAGCTTTCAATGGGCATTGAACACTACTTGTTGGGCCTTTGTGGTTCATGTTTAATCTTTGGGTACCCCCAGCCACCTCTCAGTGAAGGCTGGGTGGAGGAATGTTTGACTGCTGCCCACAATACTCTTAGGGAAGAACAAGTCTGTGAGGCTTCTATGTAAATAACACAGCATTTAGTAACGAGAAAGTTAGCAATGCTCTTAATTGCTCATGAGACATACCTGCGTAGAATTGTACTTTGAAATTTTCTTTCAAGTTATCTCCGTATCTCCAGTCTGAATTTTATATCCACCAGCAATGCAGATTCATTCTGCCACTAAAAGAAAAAAATGTACATTTCAAACATTGCCTAGTCATGGTTAGTTCCTCCTGTTACAATCCTTAGAGAAGTTAATGCACTCTTCTGAGATGAAGGAGGCCTGTCGCCAAAGGAATTGAATAAATTATAGTGGTATTCAAAGGGCAGAATGAAAAGACAGGCGTGGGGATCGCAGATGAAGCTTTAGTCAGATGAAGGAAAAGGTTGTAAATATGCAGTCTGGTTCATAACGTTGGAAAAAGGGAACTCGTGGAGTTCCCAGACAGTGTATATGCAGGGTTTGGGTAGTTTATAGATGTTTGAGCTGCTTTTTCCCTCTTGCAAGAAACAGGATTTTTCAGAGGCTTTCTGTCTTAAGGCAGGCACTAGGCTTCGTTTACCCAGCCATTTTGCGAAACAATGTGGATGTCTTTTGTTTTGTTAAAGGACGTGGTTTGCCATATTCTCCAGAAGTGCTGTGAGGTCAGCCTGTGGGGCTGTGTCTGCCAGCGTCCCCAGTGCTGGGGACCGGCATCCTGCCCCAGCACGGTCTGCGCTCGGGCTGTTGGGCATTGCAGGCGCTGCTCGGTGCCGTGCCTGGCTCCTGGGGCATGTTGCTGCTCACCGTTCTCCCCTGACCCGGGTAAAGCATCCTCTGGGACAGTGGAACACGTTTGATGGAGCCTCTGTGCCTCTCCTTGGAGAACATGAGAAAAAAATGTTTGCCACAGGTGTTTATTGTGGCAGAACCAGAACGCATCGGCCGGCAGACGCTCTGGGAAGCCAGGGAGGAGGTGAACAGCAGCAGTGTGAGGCAGCAAGGCTGAACTTGCCTGGCACAGCCATATGGCTGTTGAAATACTACTGAATTGCTTCTTGTTGGTGGGCAGGAGGGCTGGGGTTGGAGGAGACATGAGCTGGGGAAGAGGGATGGACAACGGCCTTTCCTCGGTGCTAGGGGCTGTAGGATGTGCTCTCCTCCTCTCCTGCCCACTCCTCCTCTCCTGCCCACTGGCAAGGGCTGTCCATCATCTGTGGCTATTGTTTGATGCTATTAGTATTTATTGACCAAGACGACCTTAATAGGTTTCATTTATGTACCTTGGTTTTATTGCAGTTTAGCCGTCTAAATACCCATGAGGCTCCTAAAATAACAAAGATACTATTAATCAGAAGCTAAGGATCATAAGCTTTAAAACAATACATACATCCCTCATTTTTAAATACATGTATGTATTTAAAAATACACTTTCACTAAAAATGTTTTGATAAGTGATAGCTGATTAATATAAGAAAGAAATCTATGCAATTTCCTTTTTTTCCCCCCTTTGTCTCTTGCTTATTTGAGACATTGTTGTCACATTCAATGTCATTGTAGTCCTCCAAGGTCACTGTTTTTCCTGTCTAGTCGGTTGCATGTTTTACCCCATAGTGAGGGTATTTTTTAAATAGTAAGAATAACATGAAATCATTTTCAAATCCATAAAAGTAAACGTAAAAATTACAACTGTTTTAACCTGTGAAACTATTCTACTCCATTTGTTTGAAATGGAGCAGATTTCACACTCATGGTATCTCTTAAAATGGAGGGAAAGGGAGAGAAAAGAAGTAGCAATAGCTAAATGAAAGTCCTTAGAGCTAAAAGCCTAATGTGCAATAGAGTATTTTTATGCCATTTTGCAGTCAGCAACAAACTAAAGCAAGTATATTTGACTAGAAGCTGAAGTCTTCTGTGAAATGGAAATTTGTCTGGTATATTGTACTTTTTAAAATATATTGTTTGTTTTTCTGCTAATGAGTGCATGCCAGATTATTGTTTACCAGTTACCATTCTAGTCTAAATCAGAATTGAAGTTGGCAGAACATAAAGGAAATTTCAAGACAGCTAAATATCATCATCTGGAGCTTCATTTACTGTATATTTTTGTAACTTCAAAAGTATGATAGATCGAGGAACAGGCATGTTAGTCACCAGCACAATTCAGTTCAAATAACTTGTTATTTTTATGAATTAGTCCTATTTAAGAATTTATTAAAATCTCAGTATTACTGCCTTTAAAATTAAAAAGCCAATTGGCTCTTAAGAATACAGCTGCTTAGTCTGGAACACCAGTACTCTGTAACTAGGAAGTGCGCATAAAGCACCATGCTTTCCCTTGTGAAGTGGCTTCCCTGGCTCTGGTGCTGTGCAGTGTTATGTTACTTAGGTGTTTTGCTCTGCTGACAAGTAGAGCCATTTCACTGGATCTTAACTTGCACTGCCTGAATGTAAGAGTATGAAAAGGTTCAGAGGAATAAGAAACTGAAATAATCAGTTTGTGTACCGTGGGCACATTTACAGCTACAGCTAGAGTGACTTCTGCCTGATTACAGCACTTGCCAGCAGAAGCCAGAGTTTGTATGGTAAAAACTAAAAGGTGGGTCAGCCCACAAACTTTCTTTGAGTAGCATGAGCTACGTGGGAGCTCAGGCATCTTGAGTAGATGTACGTCACCTGTGTAAGCATTAGTGAGGTTTTCCTGCAAAACAAAATCTGTAGTTTGCATTCATAAAATCCTAGAATATCTCAGGTGTGAAGGGGCCCAGAAGGCTCATCAAGTCTAACTCCCTGCTCCTCACAGCACTGCCTAAAACTAAACCATAGGATTAAGAGCATCATCCAAGATGCCTCCTCCAGCAGGCTTGGTGCTGTGACCATTTCCCTGGGGAGCCTGTTGCAGTGCCCAGCTACCCTCCAGGTGAAGAACCTTTTCCTAATGTGCAATTTAGCATTGTCTGTCACTCCATTCCTCCCAGAACACTTGGTTCTGTTAAACATCAGCCACATTCCACAGTGTTAATGTGCTCAAAGATAAGGAATTCCTCCAGGTGTTGTAAGGATTAGGGGCTGAGGGGGTAAAGGAGACCAAAGTCATGCCACTCCCTCACAAAATGGGAAGAGCTCTTGGGTAGTTAGTGGTTCGTTCCATGAGGCAGCGCTGACTGGCCAGGCGGCACATGGTATAAACGTCTGGGTAATAGCAGTAGTTTGTGAGGCTCTTCAGCAGGCCTGGTGTATGAAAGTGTCAGAACCCAGATTTCTTTGGTTCTGCTGCTTATGGAACAACATATTTTTTCGTTATGTGAGCTGCAGTCTGGTATGAACTTAATTCAAAGCCTGTTGCAAATGCCTATTTGTGGAAAGGGCATGAACTTACTCTTTTTAAAATATGCTTTTGAGTATAATTGTGAAATGCAGATAAAGTTATAAATCCATCAGCAAACTGACTATTTTAAGGCCATCTAGTCATGTTTCCAGAGATGCGATTTTTACAAATGTGATATTTTTAGATGGATGAAAATGAGCATATACCACATGCTGGAGGTATGAAGCAGCTTTGTAAGCTGTAAGTTTAAAACCTTCTGCTTACAATATGATGTTTTTAAATGTAATGGTGTACAGTATTTTTTAAATGGTGTATCATTATAGTGTAGCACAATTCTAAATGTCTGCAGAATCATCATATAAATTTATTGTTTATCAAGCAACTGAAGAATTTATGCTGATAATTAAGACTTCTTACGTAGTTAATTTCTGTAACACTTGCACAAGGACTTTTTGTTACTATGCAATGTAGAAAAATATGTATAAATTTCTTTTGAGATATTGGGGTGTGATGTGCAATGCATAAAGGCTAATTTATTTTTAGACCACATTTTCACCCTAACCTACAATAGGAATGTGGATTTTCATTACATTTTGGTATTGGTTATTTTTGATTATGGCCCAGCTGACATTTCAAAATATAGCTTATATGTAACAAAATGCCTACCTCTGTCAGTATGTACATTTCTTGAAATTAGTTGTGGTATGGTTCTCATCCAGGCTGGTCCTAGGAGGGCAAGCTGCACCTAGGAGTGCATCAAACAGCATCAGCAGCCACTCAGAAGAGGTGATTTGCCCTCTGCATTCAGCATTGGTTCGGCTTTACTTTGAGCACTGCGTGCTGCTATGGGCCCAAAATTTAACAAGGATGCGAAGGACCTCAAATGTGTCCAGAGGAGGGCAACAAATATGGTGAAAAGGGCTGGAAGGTTTGTCCTGAGAGGAGCAGCTGAGGACTTTGGGCTTGTCTCCTTAGAGAGAAGCAGACTGGGAGGCAACCCCATTGCTCTCAACAGCTTCCTGAGGAGAGAAAGCAGAGAGGGAGGTGCTGGTCTCTTCTCCCTGGAGTCCAGTGAACGGATGTGTGGGAATGTCTCAGAGCTGCACCAGGCTAAGTTTAGACTGGACATTAGGAAGCATTACTTTACCAAGGGAATGGTTAAATGCTGGAACAGGCTTCCTAGAGTGGTGGTCAACACTTCAAGGCTGACAGTGCTTAAGAGGCATTTGGACAGTGCCCTTACAATATGCTTTAACTCTTGGCCAGCCGTGAACTGGTCAGGTGGTTGGGACTAGTGAGAGTTGTAGGTCCCTTGCAACTGAAATCTATTCTATTCTAGTCTATTCTATCCTTTAGCTGCAAAGCTCCTCTTATTTTTGTTACTAAACCTGCAGAGCTTGGTATCTCACAGACCAGGCTGAACATACATCCTGTAACCATGCAAAACAGAAGGAAAAAAAAAGTACCCAGACATTCCTTTATGTTTGGACTTGATAGAAAGCTTGCTCTGAGTGTGAGTTCAGGTATTTTGGAGCATCCACTTTGGAGAGTCAAGTAAAAGAGTTTGTTACAATCTGTTCTCAATACTGTTTTCCGGGCATAAGAATCTTATTCTCCAGTAATGGTGTCAGTGTAAAAACCAGGGCAATAGCCCAGTACCACCTGTGTAGGTGGAGCTATTCTGCTGAAAGTGCTGCCATGTTTATTTATTTTTTTATATAATTCTGTTGTAACCTGTCTAAACCTTAGTCCATTTCTCTTTCCCCTCGCTTTAACCCAGCAAGTATCAAGTAGTTTTAACCACATTATATTAGCTTATAAAACCCTTCTGTGATACTGAGGTGCTTATTCTTAGCAGTGGTTACAGAAAATGTAATCGTTATAAATATGACTTTATGGAAAACAGGGAGAAGGGACTTGTGAAACGGCAATAGAGTGGACGACTGAGCTGCTGTGTATGTTCCATTTTGGGTATAATAAGCAGAGCATTCTGAAAGCTGCAGATTTTCTATCAAAATTTGCCAATTTTTTATTCTGGAGGAAAGAGATTATATTGGTAACTGGAAGACAGCTCAAGAGAAAAATTGGTTGTTCAGGGTTAAGCTCATCATGTCTGATGATGATTTTTCCTGGACTGACATATCCAGGGTGTGATCAGTGCTTGCTTTTGTTTTCTCATTATGCTCAGATTTAATTACCTGTATTTAGAATGAAATACCATGAAACTGGAAACCATTTGCATTAATTTGCACTGTTTTTGAAATGCTGCACCCACAAGAAATCATTTCCCTCTTGCAAGTTGTAGCCATAAAGAAGTGGTGCTTTAAGGGAGGAACCTCACTATGTAGTTGGGTGGTATGAGGTACATGGATGGAATGGTAAAAACTTGAAAGCCTCCCTTCACCTGCTTTTGCTCTATCCATTCTACTGAGAAATTATTAAGGGGTGCTGAAGGCACGAGTGCTGCTTGCCCTGGACTCTCAGTGCACAAAGAAAAGATCAAACATAGCCTTTTTTAAAATTATTATTTTTTATTTTTATTAGTAAAAGGAAACCGTTGGAGTTGGAATTTGTGAGCGAAGACTAATCTGACAATACTTACTGAATTTTCAGTGACAGTGAAATATAACTGTTAATAACCCCATCGAGTGTTGTTTTTCACTCTGTTTTTCATGTCCTACCACAGGGAGGACACTAGCAGAATGAGGAGGGATAAGAAACTATTTTAATCAAACATTAAAACACTATTGAGAGAGATATGGCTGGGGGTGCTACGCTCAGAAAGAGATACAGACACCCTTCTAAAATAAGTAAGATTATTTTTCCCTCTTTCTTTGCTTCATATCAGTGCTCATCCCATCCTCCACATTATGTTTGTTAGCCTGTAGATTTTGAAAAGATAAAATTTGCTTTCTCTCCATATCAAGATCTCAATCCCATTTGCGTTGACATTTTAGCTTTATGAGGGAGAATGCATTATGTAAAGTTTCCATTAGCCTGCAAAATATTAAATTAAGTGTTGAAAACATGAGTTGTTTGTGGTGAGTGAAGCAGAGCAAGCCATGGAGATGATTTGTACTCGTCAAAATTAGATAAAGTTGTTGGTTTGGTTTGGTTTGGTTTTTTCTAGGTTAGACAGGGAATGTAGCCTACTGCTCACTTTCCTTCCCGTCTTTTTACCTTTGTTTAGAAGATTTAATAGATGGAACAAAGACCAAATTCTTAATCACACAAGTGAAAGCATAACTATGATTTGTAGTTGGAAATACTGTGAGTAGCATTTGTGGCCATACGTTCCTTTGGCAAGATGTTACTCACATTCTTCTTGAACATATAATTATGTATCATTGCTTAATAAGGAGAGAACTTCTTTGTCAAACATTTCTCTGTACTGTTAAGCTTTCAAACTGCATGTTGTAATAGAATGTTTTGGAAAGTATCAGAAGATTCAACTGCTGCATTTTTTTTCCTGGTGGGAGATAACACTGCTACAGCATTAACTGTAGTCTAAAATGGGTAAAAGTGTAATATGCAGTGGTGTATTTGTGCATAAGTAGTAGAGGAATATAAATGAAATCTGTCTCGACATGCACTCATGATAACATTCTTCCAGTTTGTTTACAAAATGAAAGAATATCTGTCTCTGGTAGAAAATTCTGTGTTTAAAGCAGTGTCTCACTATCCTTTGAAGTGTTAAATCCTCCTGGGTTTCATTTTTTTTGGCACAAGAGTAGTGGATGTTTAAGAAGCCAACAACATTAGCTTGCACAGGAGCATTCCTGTCTTATTTTTGTTTCTAGGTCTGTTTCCTGTGTTGGGGGGAGGGGAATGAGAGCACAGCTGCTCCCAAAGTTCAAGATGAAGCTGCTTCTTTAGTGTGTTTTAAGCCTTGGTCACAGTTTCTTACTGGAAGTCTTTAAATGAGCTTTAGTCTGATCTTCAATTGCGCTTTTATAGGCATGAAATCTCCCTCCTTCCCCCCTCTCCTCCCTGACCCGCCATCCCAGTCCCCAGCAACAAAACCCACTCACTAATAAAACAAAACTCCTGATTATCTGCAACATAAATATCGAAGAGGACCCTCAAAACCAGAGCATTTTGATGTTTCTTCAGTTCAGCATCAGCTTGACAGAGCAATTGATCAATATTTGCTATGAGAATTTTTTTTTCCTTAATTTTTGAAATATTGATGCAAGCCAGCACAAAAGATTGGCTGCTTTGGATACCAAAGCTGCTCCATTTGAACCTTTATTTCTCAAATAAGCTGAAACATCACAGAGAATAGGAGTTGAATTTTCTGCCTGGTTTTTTATGGTACCTCCAGTAATTCACATGGAAAAGTAACAGCCTATTCTTCTCCTACATTGCCTTATATATATTTTAAACAAAGTCTGCTATCTGAATTTTGACATTTATTCCTTGAGCAGAAACATTTCTAGCCTTTGATAGTTCTACAAACATATTAAAGCACCTCTTTCTTCCATTTGTCCAGTTAACATTTTTATTGTCCTGTGTTGCAATCATATGTCTATAAAAGGAACAAACCAAGCCTGCAGTGGGAAGAATGTCATTGTTGCAGTTATTCTCTTTCATGCAGCGGTAGGGCTTTCTTTTCAGGTATCTTTGCTTATATAGACTTCTTAGGTGAGAAGGAAAATCACATATTGTTGATTGTATTTGAGTTTCCTGCTTGAGAGCAGATTGATGGTTGGATAGGAAGGGTGTGTTTTGTTTAAAATGCAGAGTAATGTGGAAAAAAAATTTGTTGCCTCCCAGAGGCATACAGTCTGGGACAGCAGGTACTTAGATGGAAGTCCAGTTTTCAGCATGGCTGTTTCAGTCTGAAGATAGTTTGATCCAAACAGCTGACAAAGAAGCTAAGGTTGGACTCTCACTGTTAAATTACAGAAGTTTTGGCGTATCAGGAGGATAGGAGAAACTTGGGTGAGCACCAGCATAGAAGACTAGATAACTGAGGTAGTTATAAGCCCAGATTATGATCCAGGTAAAATGATGGAGTAAGTAGTGGAGGGCTTGGTAAATAAAGTCCAGAGGATATAGCTAATGCTTGTCAGCATGAGTTTGTTAAAAATAGGCCCTGTAACACTAGTACTCTTGCTATATTTTTGAGCTGCTTATATACATTGGGCTGTTGACAAGGAAGTAGTGTGAAAATACATATTTTCCATAAGTTTATTCCGTTGGTGCTGTTTGGCATTTTTGTGAAGAGACAAGAATGATGCACAATGAGAAGGACACACAGTAGGTAAATTAGACCTAATGGAAGATTTTGGTGGTCCTTGCGTATCTGTGTGTACCAGTGGGCTGCCAGTCCTCCACACTTGAACATTTTCTTTTTTATCTGCCCGTGTAAAAGTAATCACTTAAAACGTTTGTAGAGTATTCAAAGATCAAGAAAATAATAATGAATAGAGCAAATGGATGAGTGAGTGTGCTTGTCAAACTGGGCAAAACAAGATCTTTGCTTTGACACAGCAAATGTACATGAAGGGACAAAGACATAGAGCTTCTTTTAGAGCGATAGACTCCATCCTGTGTAAAACATCTACGGAGGAAGGGCTGATGAGCTCTGGGTGTGTAAGCTAGAAAATATGGGATGGGAAGGGCGATGGTACTCTGGCTCTGGGAGGTCTAAGGCTGGATTGTTTCCTCTAGTTCTAGTGATCACAAGTAAAGGAGAAAATAGATGAAGGTTCAAAGAAGAGTTGCAAGATTAAAGGGTGGAAAGGAGCCTTAAGTAAAAAGGTTCTTTGAGTTTGAGGTATTGGGCTTAACAAAAAGCTAAAATGTATTCTCTTTGAGCCTTCTTAATGTATAAATCTCTGAACTTCTGTGTTTATTTCTGACTGGGAGAATAATGGAGCCCCTCTATTCTGATTCCAGTTCTGTCATGTCTTGACAGTTTTAAAAGCTTCACAGATTTTATATATAATAAGGGCTTAAGAGCATTCAGTGAAGTAGTTAAATATAATTACCTGATTTTATAGATGGAGAAACTGGAATAAAGTCACATGCTTTAGTTCTGCCTCTGGATTTTTTTATGAAGTACATTTACAGAAATCTCAAGGTAGGGCTATTTTGTAATTGTACTGTCCATTGTAGTGGTTCTGTGAACTTTCCAAACTCAGGATAATGAAATTTTTTTAAAAGACAATTTACATTTGTTACCTGAGCTCTGATCTTGAGGAATTGTGTTAGTACCTGCAGTTTTAGTGTCCTAAAACTGAAATTCAGTGGAAACTAAGATGGAAAGTTAGGGGATTTGTTAATTATCTTATAACTGCAAAAAGGGAGCAGTAGCATAATGAAAAATAAATTAAATACTTTATTTAATAATCCAGTGAAACATATGCATATTGGTTTATGGGCTACTCAGAAAAATCAAACAGGTGAGACTGGTATGAACTGTAGCACATTCTGGAGAAAGACTGAAGTCAAGAAATGTGTGATAGAGTGAAACATACTGGAAATAGACTCAAGGAAGAGCAAGTAGTCTTGCTCTTCATTTTTAAAAATGCATCAACTTACTTATCATGGAATCAGTATATTACCCTATGTATATATGCGAAAATACACGTGTGTGTAT
>VWZT01010235.1:26413-89020 GCA_013397055.1 Pachycephala philippinensis
CATATGCTAATGCTAGAGAAAAGTTTTAGTGCCATTTCTTACCATTAAAATATATATTAAAGAAGTAATACAACCTCTAAATTATTATTGTATATTTTGCATAAATGTTCATTATGCACTGTCTTTTTCTATATTAGTAGCAGGAGGCAGATAGTGAACTAAATAATGAATACAGGACACAGTATAGTGTTTTCAAGCAAAGTGCTTATAGTTACACAAAGTAGGAAAAGCATAAAAGCAATACAAAAATGTGGAGGAGATAAAAAGGACTGAAACCAAAGGAACAAGGCATGGAAATAGGATCTGAAAGTTCACATGTAAGCAGTTTTCATATTACTGTATAAATAAATATACATATTTCTCTAAAGAGAGTTTGACTAATCCTTCCCAATTTGAATTTTCTCAAGGATAGCTGCGTACTTGCTATCCTATATCAAGTGAATTATTTTTCAGGTATAAACTTGTCAGCAGATGTTTCAAGGTTCTAGTCTGCTTCCACCCTCATGATATGATGGGGTGTGGTGCTACAAAACTTGGCTACTCTATAGCTGGGAAGAGTGATTCAACTTTAATTAGGTCAGTCTTTTAATATCAAAACCCTCAAGCCTTCCACTGTCCCAGCAGATGCATAACAAAAAATTGAACCAACAAATCTCAGTGCTGTGTGTGTATACATGAACTCTTGGAACTTCGGTGCTGTGAGAGCTGTAAAACCAGAATTGTTTATGCTACCAACAAACAAATAACACCAGGTCCTGCCTTCAGCCTGTTCTGAACTTTTAATAACCAAGCAAAAATATTCCAAGTGAATTATGAATGGTGGTAGTCTTGCAAATTATGAGAATATTGAGATTGTTGTTTACAGAAAGTGTTAGGCGGATGTTCCGAGTCAGTGCTGAAGGGCTCAGCCCTGCAGCTGGACACAGAAACTGTGGCTGATTAAACCTGAACTGACTCAGCAACCATGGCAGAATTGTCATTGATCAGAGCCTTTTTAACTTGTCCCAGGTGAAACAAGGCTCCATTTTTCTTCTCTAGCCGTCGTTACTTTAGAGGATAAACCCAAAATATGCACTGTACATTAATACTGTTGTCTGATGTGATCATCAGGGAAAGTTTTCCTCACATATGTACTCATGTATAGGTGGTGGATGATCGTGTGTGTGTTTTTAGGACTTGGCTGAATTTTCCTCTAAACACTGTGAGTATTGTGCACTTGTCACAACAGTCAGTGTTCATTAGTGTTACAGGTAATAGAGGTGGAACATGTAAATACATTTGTAGCCATGATTGCACAAGTCTGTTCTAAAATGCCATATTCAGTTGTGTAATACTTCTGAATTAATATGGCTTCTTTTTTTTCCACTCAGGAGTATTTTTTTACATCTGAACAATATAAGCAAAAAACCCACAGGTTTTTAAATTGAATGTAACCAGAGAGGTTCCTTAGAGTCCGTATCATTATTTGAAGGGAAAGGGAGGGAAAGAAGAAAATCCAGAAAGAAATCAGCTTTTTCTCCATCTTTTTTTTTTTTTTTTTTGTGTTCTCAGACTTGCAGAGTTTTGTATGTAAATAGTACATTTAGTGGTGTATTTATTTTGAAAGAAAACTTCTCACATGCAGGTATATTTTAATGTTGGCAGCTGTGTTTCTCTCCCGCCTCAGTTCAGCACTAACCTGTCTCTTTCAGTCTGCATCCTTCTGGGAGATGTGTGCCTGGGTGAAGGGAGAGCGACGTTCGCAACTCTCCTGTGATTTATAGCAGTATGTGAAGAAAATGGCAAGACCCAATGATACTGCATCATATGTAATTGTTGTCCTTCCTCTTGGCATAGTTTCTCTTCCATTTTTCCTCTTGGTGTTTTCTGGGTCAGAATTCAGGTGTTAGTCCAATTCTGCCTCTGTCGTCTGGCTATCCTCACAGATAAAATGAATCTCATTTTTAACTACATTCTTTTCTTGGAGACTCAATTCTAAATTTCAACATGCTTGGATTAAATTATTTTTACAAGAGCATGTAGTGACAGAAAAAGGGGGAGCAGGTTCAGATTGGAAGAGAGTAGGTTTAGATTAGATATTAGGAAAAAATTCTTTGCTGTGAGGGTGGTGAGGCATGGGAACAAGTGGCCCAGGGAAGTTATGGTGGATTTCCCATCCCTGGAGATGTTCAAGGCCAGGTTGGATGGAGCTCTGAGCAGCCTGGTCTAGTGGAATGTGTCCCTCCCTGTGGGAGGGGGTAGTTGGAACAAGATGATCTTCAAGGTCCCCTTCCAACCCAAACCATCCTATGAGCTGGGATGGGGCCAAGGATTGTAATGCCCTGCCCCCAGCCTATATTTTAAAATGCAAGCGTGGAATGCTAACCTCTTATGCTGGTTTTTTTCTTTTGTTACTATGAATTGAAATGTAAAGAGGATATTTTAAAATTCAATACCAAAAAGGTGACAGCCAAAATGCTTCATTTTCAATCAAGCAATCTCAGTTATCATGTTGATTACTTTGCTTGGACCATTTCTGCAATATTAAGCATGTATGATACTAATTTAAAGGAAATTATTAAAAGTATAATATGTTTTTTAACATAAATTTCAACTTGATTTCCATTGTACATCTTTGTATTTATTTCTGTATTTCTTCCATCACATTTCTGCAGGATATGTTCCAAAATCTGTTTAGCCTATGTATTTATGGAAAATGTTCTTCCCTCAAATTTATTAATCAGATGTACTTACAGTTCTTTTAAAAGCAAAATGATTTCATTTTATGGATATTTGAATAACTTACTTTGCATTGATACCAGAAATAATAATAATAAAAGAAATATTCCTGGCAGCAAGAGATACCACACACTATCCATCTTTACACCTTTTCCTAAAACCTATCTGTTTCCATTATGGACTGAGAAGCCATGGAACTTCTTGGTATGTTTATGAGTGATATAGATAAGTCTTCACAAAAAAATATAAAGCTGCCCTGCTATTTCCATGTGTTCCACATGTTAGAACGCAATACAGAGAAAAATAGACAGTTTTGTGTTATATGGTTGGCTTTCACAGAGCCGTGGATCTTATTGCTGTGGGCAGCACTTGAAAAAGTCTGACTTCTGATTTTATTTGTCTCATCTTACGCACTCTGTTCTCTGTGCCCAGTGGATTGAGCAGTGACCCATATGAATTTTGGAAGTGGCTTTGGGCCATTCATCCTTGCTGGTTTTATAGGTGTTGTTCAGTTATCGGGAATCACTTGCATAATCATTCCCACTTTTTCACAAATTTGTCAGCTCCTTCTGGCAGGTGCTCCTGTTAAAGCACAGAGAGCTAATGTAACAGAACTTGCTAAAAAATAATGTAGTGTTGCAACGGTAAAGCATTTTAAGCTTCCAATTGCTAATTTTGCGTCCGTAAGTCCAAAATAAAGTCTCTCCCTTACTCCAGAATACACCAGTGCTTTCCAGCTGAATACAAAGTTATATCCTGTAATGTATTGCCTGATTCCTCAAAAAGTTGTTTGACTTGAAATCATAAAAATCGATATGATCATAACAACATGTAAAAATTTCATAGTCATGACATGCAAAGCTCATTTTTTGAATTTGGAGGTATTATGAAGTGTTGCATAACACAGGCTGCCAGAGGCTGGCTATTACAGAAACCTAAAGCTTCCTGTACTCAAGATCCGTTCATCACAAAATGGGGAATAACGTGCCTTACATTCATCCTTGCATGGCAGCAGTAATAAGGGCTGAACTGAAGTGCTTTCAGCACTGCGGCATCCTCTGAGCGCTGAGGAAACTCTCACTGGCAGAACAGGTTTAAGTGCTCATGAAGAACTTGATCTTTCCAGTCTTTGGATTTAGCCATAAAAAGACTACTGTATGTGGTCATGTGCACTTACGTGGGACATCCTTTTGCCTTTTTTTTTTGCAGTCCTTTCACAAATGGATTTTTGAGTGAAGTTGTACTACCACACTAAAAAAAAAATATGCTTATATCAAGTTGTTTTCCATCTATGAATACAGAAATGAGTTGAGTAAAATGCTTAACTCACTAAAACATGCATGGAAATTAGTATTACCCTCTTGATGAACTATCAGGTGTTGCTTCTTTGCAGAAACTGGCAATATTGCCATAATTCAAGATTCTCTAGGCTTCCTGTTAATTTTGGCCATTCCTAAAGATGGAGGAAGAACAATGAAGGTGCCTCTCCAATTTAGCTATTATGTCACGTTTGTTCACTGACTAAAAGGAGAATAGCTGATCTAAGCTACTTCAGAAAATGATGTTCTTAGTCTTTCTGTCATAGGAAAAATAAGTATCTTCATTTCTGCTCCGTTCTCCTCTCCCCAGCTGATCCTTGCTTCCTCAGGCCTGATTGCAGGTGTAGGAAGGTAATTAAAGCCTTGGACCTGTGTTATGCCTCACCTACATCTTTCACATCTAGAAAGGAGAAGTTGACCTTACTTCATCTGTCCTTGATAGGAAAACAGGGGGCTTGGGTAGGCTTTGCCATAGCAGGAGGAACAGAAATGGTCTGAGGGGCAGGAGGTGCGTGTGAGTGCAGTTAGCAGCCAATCTGAGCTACAGGCAGCTGTAAGGCTGGCAAAACAGATACCTAATGAGAAATTTGGAGAGGTACAGGCAGCTCTGCTGCCCTTCTGGGTAGCCAGAGTACAGCTGCAGCAGGAAGCAAGGTTACTGCACTCTGTAAAATGGCAGCCCCGCAGGTGCTCCATGTGTTACAGATGCGTGGGAAGAGTTCAGAAATTAAAGAAGGGTAGAAGAAAACTGAGTGCATTCCTGCAAAAAAAGGCTAATTTTTAAGTCAGTTATTTCTGGTCTTTGAATAGAGTTAGCACTAAAAGGAAGTGCACATGCCTAATGGTAAGCAAATGGTTCAGTGTTTTAACAAACATGATTTTTACATACTTTTGGTTTGGTCACTGCTGATGAGAATTGTGTTTCCCTTTGGTTAAGGTAGAAAAGATACTAGATTTGCTTAGGTGGCATCATGCTGTTCTAATTTGCTCGTTCTACCTTTGGCATGATCACTCAGTTGTATTTTTGATTAAGATGGGAACACATCCCAGCTACGGTGGGGTTTTCAGTTCTGGGCAAATAAAGATAAAAACAGGTGATGACTTAAGAAAACCTGGGAAAAAGCAGCTAATAATATTTGTGTCTTTGAAAGTTTTTTGGTTTTTGTTTTTTTTTAAAGAAAAGCCTTTCAGCAGCAGGATACTCAGAACATTTATTGGAAATGTTATACACATTTTCCAAAATCAATACTCTATAGCAGTGCTACCTAAATCTTCTAGGCATTGGCATTGGTGTTGACTATTTTGGCCAAATACATTTAAATTCATATAAGCTGATGAAATGTAGAAAATTTGTCAGTCTAATAGAAATCCCTCTATTCTAATCTGATGAAAAATAAGATCATTTGGTAAAACAAATCTTGTCTGTAGTCCAACCCGATCATACAGGATTTTGAGGGCCCTTCCAGCTTCTCCCCAGTCAGTTTTTCATTGCATAAGATAGAATTCCATGAGATCATGTATGCAAAAGTCAGTGGAAAAAGGCAATATTTAGGGCCTAAATGATAACAATGAAAACCTGTATAGTGAGGGAAAGGATTTTTGCAGCAGCAAAAATACAGTAGTGGTCATATCCTAATACATGGATAATGTTCACAAGCCACTTAAAAATATTTGTATGAGAATATGTTTTACAACTGCCAGTGCTATTCTGTGATCGTAACAGTTATGCAAATACTAGTGTGAAAAATAAAACCAAAGATTACCACAGTTTTTTTGTTGCCTTGTGTAGAATGAGCAGGACTGGTGTGCTTGGTGGCCCAAGCGCCGTGGCAGTGCAGCGTGTGCACACTGTGGGTAGCGGTGTGTGGAGACAGACACGTGCTGCCAGGGACCTACAGCACCTGCCCTAATGCTCCCAACAGGGCTGAGCTGGCTCTTGGGAAACCCACATGCCTGTTTCTGGAATGGCAGGAACCATGTCCGTGACCTTGGGAGGTACAGGCTTCATTAGAATATTCCGCGGCGTGTTGTGTAAATCCTGTTTAAATGTTTGCAGATGTGAGTCTGCAAATTTGTATGGCACAATATTACCACAACTAAAGGATAAATAACTATCTTTAAAAAAAAACTAACACCACAACTTGTAACTATCTCTGCTGAATGTGGAGCTGTGTTTTGCTAGGGAGTCAATATTGAACTTCCCAGTTCCAGTAAAATTGGAGGCAGTAAACCTTCCTCCTATCTCTAGAAAAGATACAAATCACATTTAAATAAAAAAAAGAGCAGGATGATTCACAGAAACTATTTTCCTACATCTTTTGGAGGCCATTTACTGTTGCTAAACTCTAGCTATATGCAAGCTATATCAGCTGTGTAACTCCATTTTCCCTTTTTTTTGGTGGATAATTTAGCAACAAGATATCCCAGTGAAAACAGGACCAAAAACATCTCATTGAAAATAGCAATGAAGACATTTCACAGTTATTCCAATGATCTTGATTCTTGCTAAGACCACAAAGGATTTGGTTTTTTTAACACTCTCCTTCAATAGGAAGGGCTCTATGAGGTCAGGCAGTTTTGGTAATGCAATTTGTTTCAGAGCTTTACTCGTTAGGTAAAGTTTCTCTCATTCTGTTAATAGAACAGGTTTGCAGGTGTGGAGGAATATATGGACAATATAAATTTATTCCCTTGCTACTGTAAAATGTAATGCCTCTCACTTCCATAGTTAGAAACTTTTCATCCAGAAAAAAATGCTCTGTCAACTTCCCAGAAGATAAAACAGAAATAAGCCTAGTTGCAATTCTCTGCTTTGAAGTGAATCCAATAAGGTTTCTTGTACAAGTCACTAGTAATAGACGTCTTAGAAGAATTCAGGAATAATACTTTTGTTGACCAGTTTGGGTTTGGGCTACTAGCTGGAAACACTCTCCAGTTTATTTCCCCAGGGTGAGTCATTTTAGGTTGAACAGTCTTCCTCTGCTGCTCCTAAGCTTTCATCTCTATCCTACACTGTGGGCTTCCCCTGGGAACTGTAGAGTGGTGCTGTAGGTGTCTGCCCACAGCTCTCTGGGTGACCTCACCAGCAGCCCTTTGACTCCCCTGGTAAATCCTTTTCCTCTGCAAAAAGGCATGAAAGGAATCAGTGGGAAGGGTCAGACACCCTTCCCCCAAAATCCCAAGGCAAAAGGCTGGGCTATGTGTCTAATACCTCTCACTAATAATGCTTCAGATCTATTATTTATCTTTCTAGGATCTTTTAAGTAAAGTCTAATGTGAATATTTGCTGTACTGTGTTAGTCTGAATTTCGTCGAATATGGAAGTTCTGTATTTTTGCCAAATGTGCTGTGAATACTTAAAATTTGTTTTTCCCTTCTGCCTTTTTAGTGTGTTAGGCAGAGTGGGAAGACCTACGTTCATACTTTTCTATAATGTTTTTAAGTCTATTTCTTGTTCTTTGAAGTATGTATCGGAGAGAGTGCAAGGTACTTTATTTTTGCTGCAAGCTGTTTTAAGTGATTGGTCAGAGATGTTTTCTGTACACACACAAACACATGTTCACATGTGTGTGCATGCACACACACACATAACCATATAAAAACACCCTGACCAAACTCTTTAGGAAACTGTTTTTCTTCTGAATTCCCTTGCCACATTGCTTTCTAAAATGTAGTATCTTCAAAGATTCTAACTGATTTTCTGCATTCTCATCAAATACGGTATTTGGCTAAGTGTTAATGTGTCAGCCTGCCCTATTTCCTCTTCACAGAAGCATTTTTCACACCTGCAGCTTTCTTCTGTTTTTCATACCAGAAATACTTGCATCAGTCTTAAACCTTTGCCAAGTCACTGCTGACGCGTATTTCTGTAGCTCTTTATTTACAGTGTGGTTCTCTTTCTTGATATGAAATGTCAATGTCTGTACTGGACAGGTTAATTTATTTGGAGAAGGTCATGACATGACTTAAAAGCTAGGCCTTTAGCTGAGAAAAAGGTTTAACATAATCCTTACCTGTTATGATTATGCTGGAAGCAAGCTTGTAATGAAAACAGTATGTCAAATTGAATTAAAGATTATCTCTGGTATAGGGAGGAATCTCACCACATAAAAAATTTGGCACATGGTGTGTTTTTTTTCTCTCTTCTGAGACAGAAATAAATATTGCAATAATCAGAAGACTGTTGCTTCAAATAATAAATTGGGGTAGTTGAGTAGGAGTGCATTAACTCTTCCTGTGACATTTACGTTTCAGTAGATCTGCTAATGCTATTGTAGTTTTTGGCCTTTTAAATATATGATAAATAATACTTACATTTAATGCTACTTTACATCACCTGATCATACTGAAATCAGTTTTGTGCAAAGAAACTCAAAGATGGGTCTTCCACTTGAAGAATAGCTGAAGATACTGTCCAATGCAGAGGTGCTTGTTTTAGCCTGGCAAAGCTCATGGACTACATAGTGCTGTCCTAATTGGTCCCTTTGGTGTGATGGAATGCTGAGCTTGTAATACCTCATTGCTTGTAACAAAACCATGGTGTTTAGGAGGAGGTAGAAAATGCTGAATGTATAATCTTCATTTGTAATTATACCAGGCATATCAACATAAACATTCAGGTTTTCACTCTCTTTTGCATGCTTTGATGGTTTTCCCCTTTTGTCAAATAGTTGTTAATGAGCCTTTCTTAAATTCCCTTCATTTCCCTTGATCATCAGGCTGTATTGACAGAAACTGGTTTAATCTCTTAGGCATTATAGGGTGACAATATGAGGTAGTAAATATGGTAGCCACTGCATTCTATTCCTTGTGATGGTTAAGCATATGACAAGAAAAACCACCTTGAATTTCTGCAATTTGTTGGTAACTTCCTTGTTCTTTCAGTTTTTGCACTCTTGCTCTCTCAGTCATGGAGGAGTAGTTATTTACACTTCATCCGTGAGAGGCAGTGAGGACTGGCTGAGGTGAGCTACTGCCTGTGTAGGCTTAGTGGGAAAAGGGGTGCCTGGAGCATGTTCATTGCCATGATCTTCAGACAATGCAAAACCACCTTTTTGGCAACCTCTAGCAGCAGTAGCTGTCCAAGATTCTCTGACCTTGTTGCTCTCCCAAAAAGGAAAAAAAAAAGTGCAACAGGGTCACAAATATTTTCATTAACAATTAATTTCTGTAGTACTTCTGATTTGTATAGTACTTCTGACACATAAAATATTACCCTTGTTTGATAAGGCAGGGGTACCTTATTTTGAGGTGCAGGGAAACTGTATCATCCCTTGCCAGAAATTAAGTTTGTGTTCACAGCGAGTTACCCATTTGCTTATTGAATGTTTTGTAAGGTCTCCTTTGAACTTGCTATGTGTGATATTTCTCAGGAGCACTGCAATAGTGTTACTTTTCAGAAGGCACCATCAGACAATGCAAGTACTGTCAGTTCTCAAGATCCCAGTTCATAGGAACATAGTATTTTCTGAAATATGTTATTGTAAAAATTATGATGAAGTGATGACAAAAATCAGTAAAGCTAGGGGATTTTCAAAGCAGAGACAAGTCTGAAACATCTCTGCTTCGTTCTTCCTGTTGTGCACTGGTACTAGCTTCTGCTCAAACCTTAGGTTTAGTGTCAGTTCTAATTCTTCTGAATTTATCTGACAGATTTATCTCTGTCAACCACAGGATTTGTATGCCACCTCATACTGTAGTTTCTGATGCCTGTACTTAACTGATTTGTTTCCTATCTGCCTCGTCCATCTTTTCATTTTTGGCAAACTGGATTTATCTTGGTTTTATGATTAAATGGAAGGAGTTGCTAAGGAATGAGATCTAGATCCTTTATTACATTTTAGCATTGTTCCTTGGAAACCTGATTATATCTTGCAAATTAGAGTAACATTTCAAAGGTAATAAATCCTGCATAGCTTGTTAAATATCTCATTTTTTACTTACAGATTCTTACTGAAGCAGAATAATATTATTTCAAACTTTGCCAAGTGTGAAGTGTTCTGCTGTTGCTCTGTGTTCACTAGTAACTAAACATTTGCCATGCTAGAACAGAATTACTTTGTCTCAAAGACTTTACATTCGGAGTATGATTTCATAACTGTCAGTTAAATAATGGCTTTTTGCTAACGATATTTAAATATTTATCACTTCTCAAACAGTTGTGATAAAGCAAGGGAAGTACTTTTCTAGACAAATTCAAATCCATGTGTGTTAAGCCTCTGTTTATCTTCCATTTTCAACTACATGGCTGATGCCTGGCTTTTGTTATTTGATGGGCTACAAAATTCGGTTTTGTGTCTGATGCATTGAAAATGTGAAGCATATACATATATTTTGTTACTGATGATAATTGGATTAGAGCTTTGCCAGTCATATTTACTTTTAAGAGTTTATGGTATAGATCCATTTGCATTTATGAAATTGGTGTTGAATTTAACTGGTGTTTGTAACTGGGAAGTGTTCACAGTATGTGTGTGTGTTTTCTCCTCCTGTCCTGGCGCCTGAATACCTTACAACTTTACTCATGTAAGCAGCTTTCATTCATAAAGAATTCTTTGACAGCCTCTGCTCTGAGATGTTTCGTGACATTTCTCAATAATTTTCTCTGATGAAAATGTTGCTGCTGACAATGAGACACTGAAATGGAGACAGTGCAGAGAGCTAATTGACCTAGTATCAGATGCCCCTGGGCATGATGCATTTTCAGTCATCTCTAGATGAATACCTTAAAAACAAGTGTGTTGAGTTTTTTCTTCTGAAAAAATTCCCCCTCCTCCCCACCCCATTGCAGATTTTGGCTTCTTATCATCGGTAATGATGCAACTGATCATTTTTGGAAGGTAAATATATTATGTGATTGTATCTGACAGGACATCAGTGACTGAAAAGCACCGTTTCTTCGGCAGATCAGATGTTCAGTGATGCTTACTTGAAATTTGTGCCTTTGATGGAAGCTAAAAACAGTGATCAGGAATAATTGCACCTGTAGGCAAGGAACAGGAAACCAAAGTGATGGACTAAAGGATGTGATTAGGAAGCTAGACCAAAAAAAAGAATGTATTTAGGGAGAAAACAGGAATGAAACTAGGAGTAAATAGAGCACTTAAGCATTTCCTATGAAGGAAATTCCTGCAGTGATGCCATGCACCCAGGAGTACTTCCAAGCCGTGAGGTCGTAGCTGGGTTCATACAGCTCCTGACCTGTATTAGATGGGAACTTCACAGGCACCAGTTCTTCCACCTTCATTTCCACAGCAGGGACACCCTGGTGAAAGTGCTGGAGCTTTTGTGAGTGCTGTTGGCCCTCACCATTATGAGATATGGGCAATCACATTCTGCTGCTTGCTCATGGAAACATGGGAACACTTAATGTAACCTCTCCCTCTGGAGCTGTAGGGCGATCATGGTTTCTGGCACGCCTGGGTACAGCAGTTGCTGCTGAGCTGCTGCAGTCCCTCCTCTGGGTTGTTGGTCCAAAGGGGAGCTACTTGTGATGTAGGAACCAGAGTGTCACTCCAGAATTAAACATCCCCATGCTGGGCCAGCACTAGCAAATGGAAAATCAGCAAAGTTCAAAGAAGCAAGTAAAAGAATAATTATTTTTGGTCCACTGAGGGATCTAAGATAGTTGCTCTCTGTACACAAGCAAGCTTCAATCAGTTACCAAACCCAGATCTGACAGCAGCATTTTTACATCTAAATCAGGACTTCCCAGTGTCATGTAGTGAAACTGGAAGTTAAAATTGGGAGACATGCTACTTCATCACTTGTTGGCTTTCTAAAAAGAAATGTGGTTTTATTACCTTTGTTTTTTAATGTAAACTTTACTCGTTTGAATACAATTTTTTCAAATTAGTTGTAGTTCATAATAAGCATCGTTCTTTCAAGTATTTTAAAATTAGTGTGATTGATGTAAGGCATTGTCCTGCCACTGAGGCATGCCTAGCTGGAGCAGCAGATGTACCATGTCAGGACTCCAGGCAGCAATCTCCTCTTGAGCAGTGTCTTTAATAATTGTAACATAGGATGTTTCTTAGACAGGGCCATGTAGTGAAAGACTGGTACCACGGGGGCTCTCTGCTCTGGCTTCCACCTATTTCCATCCCCACTCCTGTGGAATGCTGGAGTAGAAGGCTGCCTTGTCAGTTTGTTAAAGGTGAGTGTTCCTGGGCTTTAGCAGGGTCGTCTTGCAGGTAGAATAGTTTCCAGCTGCCTACTTGCCTGAAAAATCTGTCCGTTATATGTTATTTGAATTCAGGATGAGGTCATATTTTGTTTCAGCCCTGGAGGGCTGGCCATTTCAGTATCCCTCCTTCACTTCAGGGGATTGTGTGTATATTCTGTAGGCTCTCACTGTTCTCAAATTGTGTGCTGTTGGTCCATTGATAGCTGCTAATTAGAGAAGATAGGTGGAAAAACCTCATATGTGTGTTTCAGTTTCCAAGATTCCCTGAACCCTTGGCATATACTTAATTACCAAAACAATTGAGAGCCTGCACTCAGAGTGATGGGATAGTGTTATACTGGCTTTGTCAAAGCTTGTACTAAGAAAAGAAAGAAAAAAGGATTAAGTGATTGGAAGAGGAAAACTCATTTCTTCCCCTTCTCCACTATGGCTTCTTTTGGTTTATTTTTAAGCTATGGTTGAGAAAATCACTCTTTTACAGACAATATTTACCTGCTTTTTTTAACCTCTACTGCGTAAGATAGCTAAATAAAAGAATGCACATGCAATATTTATGTTGCTGTGAGACAAAGATGTGCTCTTAACTTGGCCTGATCTGAAAATAAAAGCTCTTTTGGTCAGAATCACTATTGCTTTTATGAAGTCTATAATGATTATGCTGCAGCCTGTAGTGTTAATGATGTTTACAAGTACCTCATGTTTCCCTTTCCATTTGGGATTAAACTGGTTCCATATAAACACATACCATGTCTTGATCAACAATGTCACTGAAATATGTAAAGCAGCGCTCATTTCATGTATAATGTTAAAAATATCACTTCTTTTTCTGTGAGGTTGCCTTTCTTGGTAAACTTTTGATTTTTAATTCATGACCATTGTGACTGAATTTGCATTTTCTCTCCAGATACTTTCCTGGGCTGTACTTCTGTTGTTCTGAAGAGCTGCTAGGTATTGAATGGCACTTTGTTGAACGTTGTGCAGGGCTCTACCACCTGCTGCCAGAGTAGGTCAGAGGATAAACTGTGGCACATTGCAGGGGAGTTTGCCTTAACTGGTGGTCACGGTGAGACCTGAAGTCAGTGGAGTTCTGCAGCAGCTCTGGGGAGGGATTTAGCTGACAAAGACCTTATGCAATACTGACAAAAATGTGTGGAAAACTGAGTGTAAGAGATCATGGGGAATTCTCCATTTCTCTTTGCCCAGTAAGATCTTAACCACGATGCAAGCACCTTCTTTGAGGTGAAGAAGATTGCCTTGTTATTTCAAAACTGGTTATACTTTTCTATCTTTGGTTTGATTTTTGCAGGCATAGTTAGAGTCTTGACTTTTGTGTTGCACAGAAATCAACTCACCCCTTCTTTCCTTCAAACTGCACAGTGTCAACATGACTGTTAGATTGCAAATATTTTGATAATTTTCATAAGGGCTATTTTGACAATATGCAAAAATACTTGCTGGAAAGAATAAAATGACTGAAGATAGAAAAAAATATTTAATTACCTTGAACTTAAGAGGATAGGCTACTTAGACCCTTGACTGAAATTTCTGTCTTACCCTTTTTCTAAGCACTGTCTTACTTCCTTTGTCTTTGGAAGGAGGAAACTTAAAAGATGAGCATCCAAAGCTGGAAAAAAAAAGTATTAAAAATAGTGTTCTAAAATATTTAAAAGTTTTGAAAGAAGTAATTTAAATGGAAAAACCATCATATAATTGGTGACTGCTTTTGCTTCAATAAGTTGCCCTTCAAAAATTCAGTGTTCTGGGTATGTTGAAATGAGTGGGTATCCTGCTGTAATTCAGAGTGGGGTCTTTCTGCTCTTTCTTATTTGCCTTTCCTGATCTCAACAGGATGTACCCTAAAACAATACATTGACTCATTTTCTTACTGTCTTTTGCTACTACAGTACACTAACCTTGACTTAGTATTGGATTGGGTGGAATTGACTCAGAGCAGTGTCTGGCTGCTAGTCACTGGTACAGGTGATGTTTCGGGGAAATTGGAAGGCTCTCGTTTTTAATGCTCCCTGTGGGTAAGTATCTTGAGTTATTTACCAGCATTTTTCAGTGACCTTCATACCTGTAAGAAATGTTTTACTGTTAATTGCATGGAGTGATAGCTCTTTGAGATAACATGGGTTGTTTTATTGTTATATTGATATTTAGGATAATTAGGATGTAAACTTTCATTAGCATGCTTGGTCATCAGGAAGGCATAGAGGTCTTTAAGTAAATAGTAGTATCTTGCATCCTTTTTCTGTTGCTCTAAATAGATAACATAATCTTTTCTGGCCATTTTTTTTCTTTTTTTTAAAAAGTAGATATTTGACTCATATGTCAGGTAGCTGCAAACCAAAAACCTAATCCTGCAAACACCAAAGCACGCATGAAATTTTCTGAGATAAGGATTTCTACTAACATGGAGATTGCTGAGGTGAACGGTGGTTCAGCTGCATGTAGTAAGAAATCCTGGCGTGGAATCGTTGGCTCTTAGAAGTGTGAAGGTGTCTGACAATTAACTTTAAAATATTTTTTATCTTTATAAAGAATTGCGTCAGTGAAAGCACTCCCATGTGCCTTATCAGAAAAAATAAGATTTCTCCAAAGTGTTTCTTTAAAAAGCCTTTCTCAGAAGTCTTACTATGCAGAATACACCTCTTCTTGTATCTAGACCAATTTTCAGAGGCTTTGACTAGGCAGTTTAGTGTGATATGCACCACAGGAGTCTATTAAATAAAATATACATAGATTAAAATTCCTATGATATTACCATTTTTAAAAAAAACCCATTTCTTCTTCAGTAGGTCCTGCAGGTGTAATATAGAATTGAATTGCAATAATGTTTTCTCTTCCACACAGATACTTTTTGCTTTTAATGACGTTTTCCTAGTTTAATACTTCTCACCATTTGGCTTAGTAACTGTATCAGGTATTTAGGTCCAGCCAATTCATATTAGGAGTTACTCAGTTTCTAAGTAATGCAAATATATCTAAAGATCTATTAACAAAGCTGTAACTTAGTATCTCAACAACCAACTTTGTGTGCTAAATATGGGGTACTCTGTTCTGTGGAGAATTCCCTGAACTTTCAGTGTATTTCCTTGTACTCAGCTGTAATGCGTTTCTAAGAGACTGAGTCTGCTTGGTGTAGAGCTTCAGCACAGTTTGGTTTCAAACTCTGAATGTGGGCAACCTTGCCAAGTGTCATCTGCGATAAACTGGAACCAGTGGTGCCTCCCTGTAATTAGCAGTCCCACAAGGTTCAGTGTTGTTTAACTTGTTCATCAGTGGCTGGATGAAGGGCAGGTGCCTCCTCAGCAAGTTCAGTGACAACACAAAGCTGTGAGGAGAGGCCGATACCCCTGAGTGCTGTGAAGCCCTTCAGAAGGGCCTCGACAGGCTGGAGAGATGGGCAGAGAACAGCTGCCTGAAATTCAGCAAAGGCAAATGCAGGGTCCTGCAGAGGGGGAGAACAACGCCCTGCACCAGTCCAGGGTGGGGGCTGATCTGTAAAGCAGCTCTGTGGAGAAGGACCTGGGGGTCCTGGTGGACAATAAGCTGCCATGACCAGCAGTGTATCCTTGTGGCCAGGAAGGCCAATGGGATCCTGGGGGGCATCAGGAAGAGCATTGCCAGCAGGGAGGTGATCCTGCCCCTCTGCTCAGCCCTGGTGAGGCCACATCTGGAGTGCTGTGTCCAGTTCTGGGATCCTCAGGACATGAGAGCTGGAGCCCCTGGAGCAGGTCCTATGGAGGGCAAGAAAGATGATTAAGGGACAGGAGCATCTCTCTTACGAGGAAAACCTGAGAGTTGGGCCTATTTAGCCTCAAGGAGAGGCAATTGACAGGGGACCTCATCAATGTCTATCAGTATCTGCAGGGAGTGTGTCAAGAGGACACAGCCAGGCTCTGCTCCATGGTGCCAAGCAATAGGACAAGAGGCAATGGGCAGAAAGTGAGGCACAGGAAGTTCCACCTGAATATGAGGAAGAGCTTCTTTACTGTGTGAGTGACCACACACTGAAACAGGTTGGCCAGAGAGCTTGTGGAGTCTCCCTCATAGGAGATATTCAATAACCATTTGGACACAATCCTGTTGGACCAGATGTCCCTACCAGTGGTCCCTTCCAACCTTACCCATTCTGTGATCAATTTACTTGATAACACCGAATAATTCCACTAGGATGTCATGAATGTCCTAAAAATGATGGGAGATCTAGTTTATAGTCCACTGCTCAGTGTCTAAGTGGCCAGCTGGTTACTCTGTATGGTAAACTTCAATGTCTCTTTGTGGAATGAGTAGTATTTGGAAATTTAATTGCTATGCTGCTGCTTTGATGCAAAATACAAGAGAGTAAACTGAAGGAAGTAATTTTGGTCTTGTGTGGTTTGCTTTTGATCTTCTGAATAAATTGAAGTTTACTGTAAATTTATCAAAGTTAGGAAACTCAAGCCAAAAGCATTACTGAAGTCATGCCCTTAGCAAACCTGGTAAAATACCACTCATAAAATTTTTGAATGCTCCTCCTGTAGTTTCTTTCTTCCATTTTATGGCTGTTAACAACACTGTTTCTGGTTTGCAGGTTATTATCCCACCTGACAGCTGCATATGCTGAGACCTTATCCTGTGTCAGATCTATGCATTCACATCATACATATATGTGCACACTGCATTCACAAAATACATTAATCGCAAGATACTCTTCAGTATCAGAAAGGAGTGTGCTGTAGATAAAGACACATTTAAGAGATTTAGATTCCCTGGATTTGGAGGGCATTAGGCTTGTTAACATAGGCATAGGCTCTGTGTTGGGCTTATGCTTTATTTTTTTCTTGCTCTGATCATTTCAATGTAAAGATTAAAACGTAAAGTGGCAAGGTTAGTCGGAAGGAATGAGTGGGACCTAGTGACTAGAAATGGAAGTATTGATGAGAATTTGTCCAAGTGTGTTGTGGTTTGAAAAACCTCTTTCTTTCATGCTAACATCAAAAACACTGCTTAGATATAGACAATTCAGTATTCTTGAGGCATTAATTGAAAGATCAAGCCCCATAAGACAGCAGTGCCAACTTCCTTAATTTAGTCTCATAACTGTGTATCATCCCTGGCCAGAAAGGGTAATTTACTGTAAATCCCTGTGATTCTTGTCCTTCCTGATAACACCGTATCACATTGTCAGTTTGAAACACCACCTGCTCATTTTTGCTTGCAAACTGCCTTGCTTCTTTTTCGTACGTATGCATACGAAGATTTCAGTGTCTGTTTGTATACATGCAAACTGTATGCCTTATTTGCAAATATATTGACAAATGTATTTTCCAGCTAGGAATGTGAGTGGATTTTACTGGTGGGACTTTATAGGAGGTACATACATTTGTATTCAAATAGAAGTAAATTTTGAATTCTTCTCGATATGTTGCTAGTCTTCTGCATGAAGATTCCATATCAGAAATAAGAAGTACATTTCTGTTGTATGGACACTGAAATTTTGATATATAAATGTAATGTACATAAATCCCAACTGCAAACACCAGGAAATAGTTGTCCTGGTTTTCAGAGTCCTTACTTTTTGCCAGTGTAAGTCAAGCATGCACTAAGTCAAAAGTATGTGTATATTATATTCCAGGTGTCATAGACACAATTTCTCTGAGGTAGTGCTCAAGGCTTTGCAGAGCTGCAGTATTTCATTTTATTAACACTGAATTATGGTGTAAACCATGGGGTATTAGAAGAAGTTATCCTGTCTGCCTTAGCTATTTGTGAGCTTTTCCAGTACCAGTAGTGGGTTAATCTGTGAAGTTGGATCTAAACAGGAAAAGGTTAAGGTATATATGTGATAATGAGTGAAAAAGAGAAACCAAGTTTGAGTGGAGCTAGGATATTTATTTTCTGAGAAGGTAGTGTTCTGCTTGACTAGAATGCTTGCTTTATTTATAGAAAAGAACTTCCATGTCCTTAGCTCACAGGACAGTTCTGGCTCTGCTAGTTGCTTGGTAGAAAAAGTACTTTTTGGAATGCAACTGCAAAACATTCATGGCATTTCTTGGCAATTAAGAGATCTGAGCATTAAGGGAAAGTAGTTCTTGTTTTGTCTAGTTCTAGTAATGTTCATGTTTTGGGCAAACTTTCCACAAAGACAGGTTTTTGTTAGGACTATTTGATTGTAATAGTGAAACTAACACTATGATGTGAGTAGCTAAAACATACTGACTTGTGTAGGAACCACCAAGCTGTTTGGTACCAGTCAGCCCCTTTGTCCGTCATGATTCTTTGAATTTGTGATCCTGCATTTTTATATATTTTGTGCCTTTTTCTTGTGAAACCAGGAGACTATCACTTCCAATATGATCTAAATTTTTGAACAAAAAGAGCATTCAAATTATAAACTCAGAATCCTGACAACATTTTTCAGGAGAATATATCAGTGTCGATGTGAGCTTCTGTAGAAGTGGTTATCACTGAACAGCTTTTGCTCTGGCAGCTAAGTACAAGTATGTAGGAGAGGAGGTGGCGTAGCACCTAGCGACTTGTCTGCATGGAATTGCCACAAAAAGGCGCTTTCAGTGCTGACTGAAAACATGGACACAAAGTTGGTGGAGGTTTGGCCTTTCTGGGTATCTTCTGTGGGGCTCCTCGGCAGGCTGGTGTAATTACATGGTAGACAAGTGGCCATCTAGAACCATCCATTTAGAAATGGCTTTTGAGTGCAGGCACAGGCATTTGGTGTGGAGTGTCAGGAGTACTTGTTACTGTGCATTGTGTAGTTCATCTGCTTGCTGGTGGAGTTCACAGGTGTATATTTAGGATGAAGAATCTGACAGTCTCAGGTGCTAATTCAGCTCTGCAAGCCCTCAGTGCCTCGTCTCAGACAGGTCACACTTATCTTTATCTCAATATGCAAATATCTAAAATGAGAAGAACATCTGTTAACATCATAGGAGGTTGTGTAGATGATTTAATGGTTGTAGCAGTCTGAATTAGGGAAAGTGCTGTGATAATGCCACTAAGATGGCTCTAAGCCACCAGTATGATGCTGCTGTGAAAGAGTCTAATGTGCTTCTGCGATGCATTAGACATGATATTTTTGTAGAGAGAGAGAGAGAAATGCTAATAGCATTTTGTAAAGCCTTCCTGAGACCTCATTTGGAATATTGTGTCCGATGATCTTCCTTTGCAGTGAACAGAAAGATGGACTTAAATTGGAGCCAGTGCAAAGACAGTTTAATAAGATGCATGGGAGATTTATTCTGGAATGATAGTAGTAAGTTAAGTTATGAGATGAGTCTTTGGATTTGAAGTATTGAGGTCTCCAAGTGGTCTGAAGGGAGACTGAAACTGCTTGTTTTGATTATATTTATTTGGCGCTAACAACATGCTTCGGTATTTCCAGTGGTTGCTAGTGGATAAGAGAAGCATGCTTTTTCTGTTCTCCCAAACCCTTTAATAACAACTTAATTTTACTTGTCCCCTGTTCTAGCCCCCACCTTCTAACATTCATCATGGAACCAATTACTAGATCTGAGGTCAGAAATGAATGGGTCCCCTCAGGAAAGAGAACATACAGTAGGTATTTTTATTCCTTTTTTGTTGTGTTAAACATGGTCCACTTACTGTGATCATTTAGGAGAAGTTGCTACTTAGCAATTATTGAAAACATGCAGCTATTGCAAAAGACATAGAAAATAGCCAGTGGTAAAGCTGTAGTATAATTATAGACTTTCCTATAGCTGTTTTGCCTTTTGTAGGGTATTGAGAAGCATTTTATGGGGTTTAGGACACGTGGAGCAGATGCTCAATGGAAACTGTGGAACTGAATATTCATCGTGTGGTTGCCTGCAGTTGCACGTTCATCCCGAAAGGATCGTCCCATTCAGTGTCTCTGAACTGTGCTGAGGCACAGTGAAATGCTGGGTTGATGATCCAGAGGAGATGTAGCGTTCTTTCTGCTACTCAAACTTTACTGTTTGGTGCAGAGAAGTTTCTCAGTCATTTATCACCTCCTGTAGCCCAGGAGAATTGTTCTCAGTAAGTGATGTCTTGCAGTTCGGTTATCACTCTGCCTTTGCATTTTTGGCTTTTCTGTGAGGAAGTAGACTTGCGGGGAAATCAGCGTATCATCAATGACCTCAGACTCTGGTGGGGAACTACAGAAGCAAAATGAGATGTGAAATTCTTTCAAAAGCTCTACCTTTGGTATTGAATTAAGTAACCAGAATGTGGGCAGGAAGCAGAGGATGATAAAAAGAAGTGCTTCCTTTAGGTTGTCTTGTTTTTTCAGAAAGTTATGCAGCCTGAGAGGGGCACAGTGTTTATGACATATTCATGGCATAGCTGCTTCCTGGTAAGTGTGCAACAGGAGGAAGTGTTGTTCTTAAATTAGTAAGTGAAAAAGTGGCTGATAAAGGATGGGCTACAGCTTTCTGGATTTTATTCTGGACAGGATTTAAAGAGAAAGTTTCTTTCAAGCATTTAGTTGGAGGGCCAGATTAAAAAGTAAGCTATAACTTCTTGGTGTTGATAGGCTCGGGCCATATTGTACTACTAAACATTCAGATGCCTGTGAAAAAGGCTTTAGGTGACTATTGTCATAAAAAAAAAAAAAAACAAAAAACAAAAACACGTTATAGGGAATGGCTAGAATGAAAACCTGGATATTTGTAAAATACCTTGTTAGGCAGTGGTGCACTCTCAAGGAAGAGAACTAGTTAAGAGTGCTAGTTAAGTATTGTTCCTGTTTCTGCCAGTAACTTGCCATGTGGTTTTTACACGTATTTCAAAAGGGGACAAATCACTTTGAGTAGATCATTAATGTTGTAATTGAGGCCAGTTGAATGTCACTTTTATTTTTTACCATAAAAGGGAAGTAGCTCCCATTCAGGATGAATTCTGTTTCAAAAATGAATTGAGTTCAGAAGACTTTACTTTTACTTGGCTGATTAAATGTAATAGCAAATCATCTAAAAATTCTGACCATAACATTTATATTAAACTGTTAAAATTGATCTGATTTATAATTTACTTTGAAATCAAACACAAAAAATGTGCTAGGGATTATGTTTTAGCGGAAGGGGCTTATACTGTGGTAAATTTCTTTCCTGTTCAGCACCTTGCAGATCATCGGTCTGGGTGGAGAAATGCACTGAAACCTTTCATGAACAATTGTGTGACAGTAACTGCACTGTTTATATTTAAACATCTCTATTACTTTCTAGCAATGCCCTTCATGATGAATTCCTGTAATTAGTGGTTCCTGAAAGTATCAGCACCTCCTCTCTCTGTCAGCTCTCTGAAGTGTGAAACTCAAGGATCAAAGAAATGTTAACTATATTGGCTTTAGGCTGTATAAAGTCTAATCCCAGATTATATACTTGTTTGCTGGAATGTTCTAGGATTTACCTGTGTGACCAAGTTAACTAGCACCAGCTGGACTACAACAGCTACAGTGATGATGCTAAAATCCTCTCGTTCTAGTGAGAGAGATGTTTTGACATGAGCTGGGATTCTTTTGGGTGAAGGTTGTTAAGCAAATAACCTTTTTATTGCCAAACCCTCCCCACCAGACCCTTTCATGGAAGATTTAAACTAGTTCATTGTATGATTCTGTCACTGTTACACTGGTAAATTTTCCATGCCAGGAAGCCATTAGATGGTAAGAATCATTATTTTCCTTCCATCTTGCAGGCTTTGGGGAGGCACAGGCACTTTTTATTATGACGAGGTAGGGAACGGGGTGTTTCTTTTCTTCATACTTGTGATTTTGGGGGGAAAATGATAGACCTTCATTTGTAAATGATTCTCTTGACCTTTCTGGCAAGGACATATGTGTGGGTGAACTAAGTGTCTTTTTCATGTTGCTGGTGATGGAAACTAGAATATAAACCTCGTGGTACAAGGGATGCCAGGAACTTGTGAGAAAAGGAAAAAAAAACAGAGAGTAAAAAGATTTCCTTACGTAAAAGGAGGCAAATACTTACAGTCGTTTTATGGCTTTTTGATCAGTTTACCAGTGGTTTTTTTTGTATTTTGGGGGGTTTCATGTGCGTATGTGTTGGGTTTTTTGTTTTTTATTTAATTCAGAATCAATCCACTACTAATAGCTGTGTTATTAATTTCCTGTTATCCTAGCTAGCAAACCCATGTGAATAAACAGATTAACAGGAAACTCAGAGCGCCAGCTTTTGAGAAATGCCTTGGATCACAAGTGATAATTGGCTTCTGTATGAGTTGTAGTCATTGCATTAGTTAGGTTTTGAAGCCTAGTTCCCAGAGCATGATTCATATTGACTGTCCTCCTTTCTCCATGGGAAGTGACAGTGGTGAATTTCCTGGGTCAGGCAATACTGGGGATGGGAGTCAGGATAACTAGATCTCTTTCTGCCTTCAGCACCATCAGGAAATATAAAAAGTGGAAGAACAAGCAGTTGTATGAATTAAATATATTCATGTGACTGTTTGAGACCTTTTCAGAAGAAATAAGAATAAATACCATCTTACATTATCATAGCACATACCTTTCAGTGTTGAGTGCTTATCAGCAAGATCCAAGTATTTTGAACATTTTTATTTCCCTGTTGCATTTGGGATCAAATAAAGATAATTAGATACCACTTTCAGCATTAAAGTGTACTTAACTCAGTGTGGCTCAACAGAGGAATGAGTGATTTATTTGTAAATACTGTGTTCATTAATGATATTGCATTTATACTTAATTTTTATATGTTGGACACACAAAAAGGTTGTTGACAGGTTGTGTTGTTGTAGTATACCTAAATATTTTTGATAATTTGCTATTTAAATATAAAAAAAAGTAACTATTCTACTGGATTTTTTCAGTTAAATCAGGGAGGTTTTTTTTTTTTTTTTAGAGTGAATATTGGAAGAATCATTCAACTGTACTCATTAAGTAAAGTATGCTCTTATTAAATGGCCACAGTAGCAGTAGTACAGTAGTAGCATAGGAGGGATCTGTCCATAATCCGGGAGTGCAGCACAGGCTGGGATCTCCCCACCTGAGAAGCAGCTCTCTGGAAAGGGATGTGGGTGTTCTGGTGGACAGCAAGTTCAGTGTGAAAGAACAGTGCTGCTGTGGCAAGGAAAGCCAGCGGGATGCTGGGCTGCACCAACAAGGGCATCACCAACAGAGATAAAAGTCATTGTCCCACTCTACTCAGTGCTTGCCAGGCCACACATGGAATGCTGTGTTCAGTTTTGGTCCCCGGTGTGCAAAAACATGTGGACAGGCTGGAGAGGGTCCAGAGAAGGGCTGCAAAGATGATCAAAGGACTGGGAACCTGCCATGTGAGAAAAGGCTGAGAGAATGGAGTTCGTTCAGCCTTGTGAGAAGAAAGCTTAGGGGAAACCTTATCACCATGTTCCAGTCTTTGAAAGGAGGCTACAAAGATGGTGGAGACTCCCTTTTTGCAAGGAGTCCCATGGAAAAGATGAGGGGTAGTGGGAACAGTCAGCCATTGGAATAACATTGCCAGGGAAGTTGTGCATTCCGCAGCATTGGACTGTTTTAAGATGTGGCTGGACAGTGTGCTGCGCCATCTTTCCTAGACTGTCCTTTTGCTAGGGAAAGTTGGACCAGATGATTCATGAGGTCACTTCCAACCTGGTATTCTGTGATTCTATGATTTTATAAAATCACCTTAAATTCAGCCTAAGCGCTCTTAACCCACCTACACACCAAAGGCAAGGAAGTTTGAGACAGGATAGGAAGATATCTTTGGTTAGCTCGTACTTTCTGGCTAAAATAGATGAAGGTATGCTACAATCTACTTTCTTCTGTAGAATAAAGATAAGAACACTTATCCTTGGTAAACAGTGCCAAGAAAACCCTGTTTTCAATTAAAAACCCTTCTTCCCTCCCCCACAGTACTTAATATATTTGACTGAATCAAGGGCTGTTTTGTCTTCAGAAAAAATGGTTTAAAAAGTATTAGTAACTTGCTGTTAGCTGAGAGTTTAGGTTGAGATTTAGACTCTAAGTAACTTTATTTTGGTCCCTTGTAGGATTTTGGGGTTTTTTTAATTTAAAAGAGTGGATGGTGTTAATCTAACATCAAGACAGAAGCAGCTACAGTCCACAAAGCCTTTATACAGCTGCCTTGACATCTAAATATCTAGGTGTCTGTAGTGAGGTATTTAAATGCCTAAAATTCTACTTCTTCACTGCTGGTTTGGCTTTTCTTCTGCCCCAGTTCTTCTGGGATCCTGAAATTAAGTGTTCCTGCTCATTAGCCCTTGTACAGATCTCTGTAACACCCATCATTAGAAGTGAGTTCAGCACAAAGCGTAGCAGCCATGGCTATGGCATGCTAATCACAAAGGCTGTGTAGGAACCAGGAAAACACATGGAGTTAGTTGTTGAGAAGAAATTTGGAAATTGCCAGGGCAAGAGCCAAGCACGGGAAGTGAGTGGGCAAGTAAAGAGGTGGGAAAAGCATTGGAAGGTGAAAAGTGGTATGGAAAAACTTAACAGGTCAGTGAAGGGTGCAGAAAGCTGAGAGATTAAAAGGAATGCTAGTGTAGGAGAGCTGGAAGCTAACAGGACTCTGGTTGCTGGGTGGGAGCAATAGATGGTATGATGAGGTTGTTGAGAATGAAGTGATCACTGAAAAGGGGCAGGGAGGCAGGACTGGGATCACAAATAGGAAACTGAGCCTAAAGAAAAGAGTGGATGGGGCAGTGGCACTTGTCCACAGGATTGGCAATAACAGAGCTTGGATGAGAAGTGACCAAGTTTTGAAGGAGACTGAGTGTCTGTATTGAGCAAGATGGAGCTTCTCCTTTTCAATGGCTACTGTCTTAAAAAATAAACCAAGTTCAGAAAGCTGCCTTGACTAAAGAGTTACAAAGAGCAAGTGCTGCAAAGCTGGGAAGGTGAAGAATTAAGATTGTCTAAAATATGTTAACTGACCTCCCCTGGGCATTTGCATTATGATACAGTTTTAAATTCTATAATCTCAGAATTGTATGGTCTTTCCAAGTGGAACATAGGTGTATGAAGACTGCTGCAGAGTAGGATGGGTCTCTGAAAATGTGCTATTATTTGTTATAGAAACCCTAAGACAGATAGTGAATGGGGCAGTGCACAAGTGAGGGAAGATGTGTGTCACCTTAATTAGGCAACTGGATGGATATGGTTTCTCCAGGAAATTAGTTTAAGGCATTATAGAAAGTGAAATACTCTGAAAAATGAGTTTGAGGAACCTGGTTGAATTAAAGTTTGTAATGCTCCTGAATCAGAGATTTCTTTCTTGTCTCTGGGATCACATGACACCCCTCTCAGGGAGCTGTAACGTGGTCTGTTGTTACCTGACAACACCAAAGAGGAGCTCAGTCCAAGAACTGGCATTTCTGTCCTCAGAGTGCTGTTCTGGAACAGCACAGGATAACCTGGAGCAGATGATGTGTAGAGCTGTGCTGTGACCCTATGGAATGCAGCCACTGGGTAGACTTTCACTACTCCCTTCTAGCTACTGTATTCACTGAATGAGCTTGGGGTCCTGTGGAAAAAAAATTGTGCATTATCACCTAATACAGAGTCAGTCAAACTAGATATGAACAAGGGTGCCCAATTAACTGCAAATCCTTAAAAAAAAAAAGAAAAAAAAACTTCTGAAGAGCTTGCCTTAAAAATTTGTTAGTTTCTATGTCATTGGATGCCTATCTTATATTAAGATTTTAGGCTTATTTACGATGTTGATGTTTGTATATAGCTTGTTGACTTCTGTTTCTTTCAAAGGGAGGCTTTCCATACATTTATTCTGGGAAAATATGTGCACAAAACCTGTAAAATCTAGGAAGTATGGTTACAGGTAGTTTTTAAATTTCCGTTGACTTCTGGTAAAATCTTCTTTGAAAAATTGTACCTTGCTTAATTTTCCAATTATATATTTACTTGCATGATGCAGAAGGCGAAAAATTATTTTCTTTTGATGTGATGTAATTGGAGCTGTATTTTAGAGGAACTAATTTAATCTTATCATATTATATCCTGACCATGGTCAAAAGTAAGGCTGCAATTGCTATTTAAGGAGACTGGTTACAGAGGTTGTGTCGTATCAAATACATTGCTTTTCTACTCTGTTGCTGTTAGATGGACTGCTCTAAATTAGATGGTCTAATTCTGGAAAATTTGAATATGTGCAGGTGGACTTTTGTGTCAGCAAAGCTACACTTATTTAATTGGAGCTCCATATGTCTGGAGAAATTGATTCCATATGGATGAATGGCACATTTTGAAAATGTTTCTTTAATTCATACTAGTGCCAGGAGAAAGAATAACTCTATTTTTTGAGCTCCCTAACGAAGTGACAGTGCACCTGTACACGAACCCTCTTTCAATTTTTAAAGCAGTAATTGAATATGTAGGATTTGCTTGTCACATGTTAACAGCTTTAAGGTCGCTTAAATATGTGGCTAACAAAGGCTTAACTGTGTGCTCTCTGGTTGTACTCCTGAAAACAAGTGATGAAATATACCTAAATCATGCAATCCCACCTTCTATTAGGTTCAATTTACGTGAGTTTTCTTACAGAAAACTCTTTCATTTAGGGTCATGGTAAATCTAAAAAATATGTATATGTATAAAACTGGACAAATAAAACCCAGTTTTTTACATGGGGAAAACAGCTTTGAGTTTGCTTCTGGGTAACCATATTGATGGGAAATAATCCTGTGAGAAAAGCAGGAGACCTGAATTTTTAAATTGAGGCCATAAAAGTTGATATAATCAAGAGGTGAACTTATGAGGCGTAACGTAAATTAATTTTTTCTTTGTTTTTTTATTGTGCACAGGTACCTAAGGATAAAACTGGCCTGAAGGGAAAATCTGGGGGAAACTGGGGACCTTGACTGTTCTTGCACCTGAGTAAGTGAATGCTTAGTGGAAATCAGCTTCACAAAATGTTAAAACTGTGGAATAATTTTCAGCATCTCCATGCCTAATTGCAGTTGTAACTTGACACAATACTTTGGCTTTTGAATTGACAAAGACCAGAAGTAGTAGGGCTACCTACAAGGAGGGAATGTGGCATAGAGCCTTCAGTGCTTTTTGGTAGGTTTGCTACTTATTGCTAGCCTCGAAGTCTCCATAGAATGAAACATAGCTTATAAGCAAGATTTCTTGGAATTTTGATGTTTTACCTTTTCAGTTATTTATCTTCAGACTAATTTCTGAGTTTCTTAAAGCTTAACTTGATGTTGCTGGTTTGTAACTGTAGTAAGGCACTGAGAATCAGCAGAATTGAAGGTCAGGCCAGGTTAAATACGAGGTCATCAGAGGGTGAAGGCTGAGAAGATGACCTGGTGAAAGGTTGTCGTGGAAAGGATGAATGCTCATTTCATGAGGGGTTCTTTTGTGAGACAAAAACCATTGTCTTGGTTAGGTTTGCTTCCACGAAAACAGGACAGGGACAGCTTTTCTTCATCAGCTTGGATGGGGCATGTGGTAGACATTCCTTGGCATCTGGAGGCCCCCAGTCCCAAACCCAGCCTACACAGTTTTCTGCAAAGGCAGGAAGAGTTTTTTCCATTTATCCACATAGCTTTCTTTCCTGGCAATCCAAGCATTATTCTGGTTGCAAAAAGTTATTTTACACGTTGAAAAGGTATGTTGATGCATTACTTATTATTTAATGCATTTATTTAGTCATACATACTCATATATGAAATGTCTGTAATATTAATGAGCAGATAAATTTTTTATAGCATGAAACTTCTTTCTACTGGTAACGTATTTTTAAAAATGGGCAAATTAATTGAGTTTTCTGAAACAATTGCTAGAGCTGGAGCCTTTCTTCCTGCTGGCATTTCTCATGCTAAAAGAATTATCTTTGGTTTTAGAAAGCTTTACTAAGCTGAATGTCCTTACTGGTATCTACATTAAATTTTGAAAACAATACTTAGCGGGTGAAAGTCTCTCAATATAATCTGGTCTAAACTTGTTACCAGTGCTGTTTATTCCAAATCTGTGCTGTGGTTTATTCATATTTTTGTACTTAATGGATGAACTTACAAATTGATATCCATCACATCACCGCATAAAAAAGTGTATTTCAGTTTGCTAGAGTATTTACTGTGTTTATCTTTGCAATAGAGTAGTAGACAAAAATGTCTCTCATTGCTTTCAAAATTAAAGAGAGTTAAATATGTAACTTAAAAATATGCCAGGCTTTGTGAGCTATACACACATAAGACTTTTAATTCACTCAGAAATACATCATGGCAGCATTTAGCATTATCATTCTTTGATTTTTAAGTTAGGTACTGAATTACAAATAATGCCTGAGATTGTATTATAAGTAACTGGTTGCTTTCCTGTGCATTAGCAGTCCTCATTGAAGTTCTGATTCCTTGTCTTGCACTTGCTGTGTATGGTTTTAGGAATTGGGTCTCTGGACTAGTGAACAGGTGTAAGGTTTATTAAAGAAGAGAAGTTCAGTGTTCTTAAATGATAGTGGCATGTTTTGAAATCACAGTTGGCTCAACAGCTCTGTTTTAAATCCAGCAGGGGCCTTTGAGAGAGGTTTTTGCCGTGTTTCTTTTAACTTCTATACTAACATGCAGCAAATGTTTTCATTTATTTCCTGTGTTATCAGTCCTACTCTGCATATTTTAGTCTACTGCTTTTGACAGTGATGAAAGGCAGCTATTTCCCGACCTTTTGTATTTTTGGTGCTACATAAGCTCAGCTGTTCATTTTGGGAATATTTTCTTCTCCTGCTTTGTTCCTGTTTCCTCATTTGAAAGGCAAGACTAGAAATTCCAGGTACAATTGCAGTCTTCTTGGGATTATAATTTAGGTTTTGTGCCTGTGTACACAAGACAGGAGCTTGCCCATACAAAAGAAAGGCAGTCATTCTGCTGGACTGGAGGACCTGTAGGTGTAGTGACAAAGATACCGTGCCTTGACAAAGATACCGTGTCAGTGTTATGTTACTTTGTACCTGAAAATTGTCCTTAATTGTTGTCTAATAAGGTAGAAGTCAAGTGAACTAAGAAATGGGGGATAATCCAATTGAATTGTGTAGTCTGTTCCTTCATGAATATGGGATTGATGTCTAGGTGTTTTACCCAGTTTATTATTTGCCAGTTACTGTAGTTACCGCATCACCTACAGATTTTCTCATTCAGACTTGAAATTGAGTTCCCTGGGGCAAGATTTTCTCTGTTAAGCATGAAAATGAACTGGCCTTGGTTTGGAGAGCATCCTGTGTGTAGCAGTTCTCCTGCCTGCCGTTCTGGAAAGATCAACCGGTTTTGTGCAAATCTACATCTGGGTGTGAAGCAAGATAAATGTATCTGTGATGTAACCCTCCTCCTGCTGCATTTTGTTCTTTCCCAGGGATTGCTAGGTATTAGTCCGTGTATTTGGAGGCTGAAGTGGAGCCAACTGGTACTGTTGCTGTAGCCTGTTGATACTGTAGGAGGAAGCTCTTCAACTTCTTTTAGCAGTTAATTTCACAGAGATTATTATTTTTGTAAATCACAGTGTATGGTTTCTGACAGCTTTTAAAGATGTCATATGCTCTGCTGTTTATAGTGTAGAAGTCTCTAGGGATTTAAAACTCTTTCTCTACAGTATCTCTCTCACAGAGATCAATTAAGTTTCTAATTAAAGTTTTATCAACCTAGCATCTATTGAAACCCTAAAAATGTTGATGTTTGTTAGACAAATATAGGAGGTTTTTTAATCTCATGAGAAAATTTTTGTTGAGGATTGTTGGGTTTTTTTTTTTTTTATTTTTGAGAGTGTTTCTTTGTTGTTCACAAAGTGGTGTTTGAATAATGGAAAGCGTTAGTAGCTGAAATTTTTAATGAAAAGGAGACAAACAAATTTATTTAAACAATTTTATTTATTAAAATAGCTTGTTCTCAGCTAACAAAACTGTTGTTGTAATCCTTCCCCATTCTTTTTGTCTTTGAAAGACTACTTCTTTTGATCAGATTTTAAAATGTTGATGAAATTATATCTCTTTGTTTCACCTGAAGCCTTTCATTGGTGTTTAGAAAGTTGTATATCACTACATTTGAAAGGTACCGAAGTCCTGTGGTTGGCCTCAGCATTAAAATATATAGACACTTCTGCTTTATGAGGCTGTAAACCAGATAATTCATCACTACTGACGATCTGGAAGTAGATGTGGGCTTTTAAAGAACAATATGTTATATTACAAATTCCTTGGGAGGGGGAGTGTTTGTTTTTAGGGATTCCTGGAGAGTGGAAGCCTATTAGGGTGGTATTGTACTTGTAATAAATCATGTACTTGGCCTATGTTGGGGTTTTTTTCCTTTTTTTTTTTTTTGGTCTAAGACCATTTAAACATTCTGTCATAATCATAATAATAGCTAGTATCCTCTCTGCAAATACAGAAGAGAGGGGAAAACATTTTTTTATTTTTGCAGCGTAATATTCCCACTATCTATATAAATAAATGATAGTGTGTGGCACGATTCACATGAACAGCAATGCAGCTGTATTGCTGCTGCCTGCCCAAATAACAAGAAATGAGAGGAAAAGAGGGGGTGACAGGGGCGATATGGATCGGAGAGGGGCATTGTGGTATGAATAAATTGACACTGTGGTTTTACTGGGGGGGGGACACTCATTACAGGAGGCTTCATCTGTTTGCTGCTTTCCCATATTTAGAAGGCATCTTTAGTGATCCTTTTTGCAAACAGCTCATGCAGTAACTGGCAAAACAGAAGCAATTAGTGGTGTAATCTCAAAGGGAATCTCAAGCTTCACTTTAAGTGCAATGATTAAATCCACTAAAATGATAACCGTTGCTGCCAAGAACTCCTGTAATTGGTCACTAATGTATTTTGTTGTAGCAGTCGATAACTACTGCATTTCATGCACATAATTAGTAATGCATACACGTTTGGTCAGTAAAATTGAAAATCCTGATAACTGAGGGTAGAGGGGGTGGAAGGAGCACAGAGCTGGAGAACTGAAATACTGCTCTGTTGATAGTACCTAACTAGAGCTGTGTGCTTCAACAAAACAAGTGTCCTACTGTGCTGGAATACAAATGGGCTGTCTGTGGCAGGATATAGCAAAGACATTTGGCAGAGAGGGATTTGAAAGCTTCTGGCATAATGTAATTGAATTGGCCATTTCTTTAAAGATACAGCAAATTGTTTGCTGCAGCATTCATCATCATAAGGAAGGTCAGACAGCTTGCCAAACATATGATATTCATAATAAAAAGTAAAACGGTGACGCTTATATTTAAACACAAATCATGTTATCATGTTTGTAAAAGCTGGAGAAATGAATGGGAATATTTTTGGTGGTGCTGAGCATTAGTAATCTAAGTAAGACCGTAATTCAAGAGGGGGACGGCTTATAGGCAGAGAAAAGACCCACAGGGAAATTCAGCTACTGAGCAACATATGATCCCCCTGATCTGAGAGGGTAGTAGGTGTTTTGGCAGGATTATTGCTGACTCTCTCTTCTGATCACTTAAGGGAAGATAAGCTTGTATGATCCTATTTTTTGCCTTTTAAGAAAACAAAGGGAAAAAATAACAAAGAAGAAGGACATGAGTCTTTAAAAAGAGACAAAATTTGAACAAAGTATTGCTGGGGCTTTTTTTGTTAGTCAGTTATGCTGTGACAAAATAAGATGATGCAACAACCTGTAGCATATCTGAAATGTTATATGAAATGCTCTGTATTGGTACACTGGGAAACCCCTCCTGAGTCACATCCAGAGCACTGAATGTAAATTGCCTGGTGACAGGGGCTTTGGGCCATGCAGTGATGCCTCTGCAAATGAGTAGCTGTTAGCTTTTAGGTTCTAACACATTCAGGAGACTGGCATTTTGATTTCTTGCACCACTGCACCACTGATAGGGTTGGAAATGGAAATCAAAATAATTAGATTGGATATATAGATCCCAGCAAACCAGCCAAGAAAGCGGCTGGGCTGGGGAGGGCTGCTCTGAATTCTAAAATGTGCCAGTGCTGTTTTTATGAGAGTGTAAGGATGGAAGGAGTAAACTAGAGTGCAGATGCTCACCATTTATATTCAAAGCATGTAATAAAATAATTGAATGTATGCTTCCTCCTATTAAAGCCTGTTAAAATCAGTAATAAAGTACATTACTGTTGTATTAAAAAGGGAGCACAAATTTTCAGGTAATATATCTTAGCTGTATGCTTAGTGTACAGATAAGCAGACTGGGAAGTGGTCTTTTACATTATCCAAGGCATTCCTCCTTTTGATACAGGAGTGTTCCCATCAGTGCGTTTTCTGTTACTTAGTCCAGCAGTCGCTTTGCAGTATTCCCGCTGGCAGTTTTTTACAGGCCAACAGTTGTTCCCCTCCAAAAAACTTTCCTTCTAGTCCATCAATATTTTTAATGTAAAAAACCCCAACAAAAACAAACCACCAAGACCCCCCCACTTTCCATGTACTCTTTCTTGACTTTCCATAGCGGTTAGAAAATGTCATCTTTTTTCTGCTATGCACGTTCTTCCTTTACATATTGGTAAACTATTACCCCACTATCTCTTTGCCCCACTTTACCATTTTTCACCTGTAAAAAATTTATCTCTTTCGTTACTCAAATGTCAGTTCTTCACCTTTTTGCTTTTGAGAGACCCACCTTCATTTAATCTTGAGATTCAGGAGTCCAGGTTCTCCTAAATCTGTAGAGAATATATTTTTTTTCTGTTAGCATGATTCCTGATGCTTTCCTTTTTAAAAATTCTGCTCTCTAGACTGACTGCCCATATTACCTCCTCCTTCATTTATGTCTCAGTGCACTCTCTCCCTTCCCTACCTCCCTTATCACTGATCTGAATTTTTTTCATACCAAACATGTTATATCTTGCATTTTCCCAAGCCATACCTTGCTTTCCATTTGTTTTCTCATTGCATTAAATCCCAGGACCTTGTGTCTGCAACTTCTAATCTGTCAAGTCAATATTAAGCATCCATCCAAAATAGCCTATTGGTTTGTGTGCACACCTGCCATGAGGAAGGCAGTGGCTGCAGTACTTCCTCTGCTTTGAAGCCAGATGCACAGGGCTATGTTTCTGGTAATACTATATGATAATAACACATGTGAAGTACTTGCCTACTTTTGCAGAAGCCTGTTCTGATGCTGTCCCTAAAATACTGACTGAATCCGTAAGCAAATATAGCAGTTTGCTAAAATGCTAAATATGGCTCCAGTTGTAGTCACTGGAAAAAGCTATGTTGAGCTGTTTCTGAACTAAATATCAGCATTTTTTTCTTGTTTCCCTATTTTGGATCTCCAGGAGGTCTTAGGTGTTAGTTTTCTTCTTTTCTTGTTGTGCTCTTACTCAGTTCATTATTTCACATTACCCTACTCAGTTGTAAAGATAGTGATGAAGAATAGCAAAGTGATGTCTTCTTGTTTTAATCTGTGCAAGCCCATAATATCTAAAGCTCCTTCAGAAGCCGTCATTCGTATATCCTGAAGGTGCTTTGTGGCCATTCTGTACAGCTTGCATGTAAGTCTCCCAGTCAGTGATACGATGTTTCCATGTAAGATTGCGAGACTAACAAATTAAAAAATTTATTTGCTATCCATATGGAATGGATGATATTTAGCTAGTCTGGGGCTGCAGTGTGGGTGAGCAGGACTTATATCAGGAGCTCTAAGAATTTGGATTTACTACGGAGATAGTTTGGTGGTTCCGCAGGAGCTAATCTTTGTGGTAGAAAACATAAAATCCAATCTGTTTTGTTAAAAGAAGACTGAAATTATGAGTTGGCCATCATCCGATAATACCCATGTGAAGATTTATGATATGAGAAGGCTCTTTTGTTTGGATGTTATGGAAATAAAAAGATGCACTGGAAATAAGAAAAGATAGAAGAATTCAAACAGGAAACAGATTTTTTTATTCCCCCAATATTCATAGCTCTTTTAAAGCTGGCAAAACTGTTGAAGTTGAGACAAGGAATTAGCTGAAATTTTTACATCCAGCTCAGATGAATTTCTAAAATACAGATTTCTCTCAGTGTTTGAACATTACATTTAATGCAGGAATTTCATGTTTGAGCTTCAAAACTTGTGTTTTTGAGGAAACCCAGTAGAGGTAGTAGGTAACTGGTGTTTCTTGTTGGATTAGTGCTTATTAAGGCCTTCAGTTAGGGTTTGGGCCTTCATACATGCAGGTTATTTAGTTCAGACGATGGTCACAGGTTTCTGGAGGGCGGTTGCAACACGGTAGTTGCTGTGCAAGAAATAGTTCAGTAATGCTCCAAAGGTTAGCTCTTAAAACACACAGCTCGCTTACAAGCCCATTAAGGATTGACCTATGTTGAGAGTTTACTTAAATGCTTGGCGCTGTTCTTTTATATAGGGAGTTTGGAAAAAAAAATGTTATTTTGTTTTTTAATAAATTTTTCCTTGACCTTTATCTGCACCAAAATTGCCCGGCAGTATCACAGCAGGTCTAAATGCAGCATTTTATTTATGGCATTAATTTTATAGAAGAACAAATGGAGTTTGGAGAAAAGAAGAAATGAAAGACTCCTTAGCTTTTTTAGACTAATAACTTGCTGAATGTGAATGAATGCAAATGCCACTGACTTGATCAAATTAAATACCTTGGGCAGGTTCCACAATGTCTGTTTAAGGGGCCTGCAACACTTGATCCCCATGCTCTGACTGCTGCCATTGAGACAAGAATACAACAGTGGATTGCACGGGTAACATTTTCTGCACGTTTTAGGGTGTTAACTGCTATTAAGTATTTCCTGTTCCAATGTACAAACAACCTTCTATAATATGAATTCTAGGTAATGGAAACACCTTACGTATTTCAGCACCACAGTACAGGATTTGTTTTATTTAGGAGACCTGCCAGATATATTTAATCTTCTATTGTAGATTCATTAAAATCATATGATATAAACATCAGGACATGTCATACAACTAACTTGAATATGCTGTAACTCAGGATAAACTGGGCTGTTTCTTCCTTGCCTGGAAGGCTTTTTTGTTCTTGTTGTTGTCTTATCCTTGGTTATTGGAACTGAGTTTATGCCCTTCTTTACAATAATCTTCAGAACTAAGTATGTTCAGTGAATATCTTACCCCTTGCAACTTTTCACTGATAACGCACATTTTATGGGATGATTTCTTTTGCTATACAACTAATAACTCAGCTTGTTATTCTGTGTTGACTTGGATTTTGAAGGCCATCTGAAAAATATATAAAGGAATATTCAAATTACTTTCCTTTTTCTGATCTTTTAGGCCAACACTTAGAAACATGGTGAGTGGTCACATCTTGTAAGATAGTATACAATGAAGGAAATTTTTAGATTCTTTCTGAACTGGTAGAGCAGTTTAATTTACACACAAACTTAGCTGTAAAGAGATTCATATATTTAGTTATTTTTAAAAGTAAGTATTGTGGCTGTGTAGGACTGAATTATACCAAAGTATGTGGAAAATATTTTTCTATTTCTGAAAAAAGAAAAAACCCACATTGTTTTTATGTGTTCTTAGGGGAATATGGTTTGAATCTTGCTTTGTTACAGTAGCAAGTCTTTTAGATTTTCAAAGCATTAGTCCTTAAATGAATAATACCCTTCTGCCACCCATGTATTGTTTGGGAAAATTAAATTTGTTTAGGAAATTATAAGTGACAACACTGATATCTTAGCTCCTTATCTTGGGAAGTGCTCCCCTTATTTTCCTTTTCCGTGCCCCTCTCCAGGAACAAAAGCAATACAAGAATGCAGATGTTGAAAGGCACGAAAATGTGCTTAAAGTATTTTCCTTCTGTCTTGGAACAATGGTTGCTGACAGCAGAAGGCTTGCTTGCTTGTTAAAATTAGATTTGAATCATCAGTGTAATAGTGGTAGGAAATTGTAGGATGGAAAGGTGCCAGGAAGCCTATCTATATCTGCCCTTTCGGAGCAGGGGGGCCCGCAACGACTTGAGCTGTCTCCTCAGTTGAGTGAGCTTGCCCTAAATGACAAGTACTGCTTTAAGCATCCTTAAAACAAAATTGTCCTTGGGCAGAAGCCATTGAGGGGGGATCCCAAGAACAGACACAAGCACAACAGGGCAAGACAGCTGTTATAACTTAGGCTTCTGAAGAGTGTGTTTCTCGTTGGTTCCTTACATCACATTTAATTGGGCCCATTTTCATTACCTCCCGCCATTTTCCTGCACTAGGATAAAAAAAAAAAAAAAAATCTGTGTTTTGGGGCTTGGTTTTTTGGATTTTATGGTTGTAAAAACACTGGGAAGTTTTCTTAAGCTGGTTGTGAGTAAATTAGAGGATGATGCTTGCTCTAAAGCTGCAGCAGTCAGCATCATTCTGGTTTATTCTGTTTCTCTTCAGTTGTTTTAAGGCAGTCCAGTGCCCAGTTACGTCTTTTATGTAGTTATTATCTGTTGGCTTTGCAGTAACCCAATCTGTGGAACACAGTGACCTCTCTATGCACCTTAAAACCATTCAGAGAAATGGTTGTAATTCTGCTGATGCAGAATGCAGCTGCCCATTTAAATCTCTTTTTCTTACAGAGGGGATGGTTATGTCTCTGCCGTGTACTGGCTTCTGTTTAATTTCTAGTGCAGTTTTTACACTACTTCCATAAGCAGCTTAGTTCTTGATTACTTCAGGGAATGCTTTGCGTGACACAACAGTAATTGATATCAGCTGAAGTGCTAAATCTACCAGTCCCCTAATTTAAATTAGTGCCAGTTGGAGATGGGAGAGCCGAAAGCAGGACTTTGCCTGGGAGAGGACTCTGCTTTTGGAAATGATTTAGTTTGCTCTCATAACAGAGTAAGAATTTTCTGACCTTCTGTTTATGAGGTTATTCTTGTCCTGGGGTGGCAAAATAAAATCAAAGTGGTTGTGAAGGGACGATCAAGGAGGAATTTTAGTTTAAGTGTTTAATGATATTTAGTGCATTACTGTTGTCTTCATCAGTGCTATGAATGCAATCAGACATATTTTAAAATAAATCTATGTAAATAACTGGGTTATAATAAATTCAGCATTGGTTTATATGTCTTTTATAATTTGTTTACATTTACTGCATTTAACACTCTATTATATGTACGTATGTATCCATCTATCTGTATATATCTGGAGTTTTTATATATAATGTTTATTTATTTTGTGGAGAAAGAAGTAATTCTACAGCTGGGCTGTATTGTTTATAGGTATTATTTAATTGTTGGCAAATATTTAGAAGGCACAGGACCACCATAGTTTCATAAGACGGCTGTAGCAAATTTGATGGTACACAAGAGAATTGAAAGCATTGCCTGAGCATGAGGGGCCATCTTGACTTGACCTGCTTGTGTGTCCAGCTTTTAGACTGCAGTCCCTACTCCTGCACATGTACCAACAGGGAGAACAGTGGGTTATGTGGGAGATTTTGCTGCAAGTTGCTGGTGTATTTGTGATTTAAAAAGTGGATAGGGTTTGATCTTCCCTTTTTCCCCCAGAGTCCTTACAGGATGGTAGAGTGATGTCTGGTAGGCTTCAGGTCGCTCAGATGATGATGGTTTGTACTTGTTCTTTTCTGTAAAATGAGTCAATTGTTTATTGCTATATGTGTCCTGTGGTCCTGTATTGTATTTGTAGACAGTTATTTGCCAGTTTCTCAAGATGGTGACAAGAGCCATTCCCTTAAAAAGCCCAGATACTTCTGTTATATAGAACCTTTATGTAAGTGTTCTTCCTGTTTGTCTTGTAGGTGTCTATAAAAGTATGTAAATCTAATCTATAATATTAAGGGGTTTATGGCCTTAGTACTTAGATTTCAGTTCAGATGCAGTGCATTGTGAGATTGTATGTACTTTTAATCATATTGTTAGCCATTATCATCTTTAAGCATATTCCATGTCCCTTGGGTGTCCACCTACCATCTGTTACTTTATCCCATTAGATTTCCACCAGATTTTGCATTGTTTCTCCAGCACACTATGCTGAAAAAACCCTCCTTATAGTTTCCCTCATTGATCTCCCAGTTTAGTCTTAATTCCACAGCTAATCAGATTATGATAACTCTCTTTATTTCTTACCTCCCTTTGCTTTCCAGTGTGACCAAAAGCATGTACTTAATTTCTGCACATGGGTATTTACATGCATGCAGGATGACTACACAAGATTCTCCTAGGCAGTGCTTTCTGTTCCACCCACTTTGCACGGAGGGTATAAAGATGCCTAATTCTTCACACCTTCATCATCTGCTTGGCTTCCACTTCCTCCTGGGGACCGAGGGAATCCAACTCTAAGCAGTTGACCTGAGCTGATTCAAAAGCAGCATCCTGCCTTCCTTCTCCTTCTCCTTGAGCTGTGCTCCCATTCCAGGGTACTGTCAGCCCTGTCGTGCTGCTGCCCTGTGCTGAGAGATGCGCAATGAGCTTCCAGCCAGCTCGACAGCCTGTCCCCGACACATGGCAACCACAGGCTCTTAAATAAGCTTAGGCTGGCTATTAATACACAGTGCTGAGTCACTGCTGAAACGCTTTACTTGGCTGTGCACCTTTTTAAAGCAAACCGTGGCCAGATCAGGTTTGCCTAGGATGGGCTATACTTCACTGTTCCGGGCCATTGAACGGTGAGCTTCTCAGCCATTTGTGTGGAGAGGCAAGGAAGGCATCTGTGGAGGATCTCAGGTGTCTGCAGCCATCCTGCTCTGCTTGAGCATCACCACTTAGGCGAAAACCTGGGAAAATACTCCCCAGGCAGAGAAAGTGGCTTTCTGTTTTCTTTAAAACCTGTGAGAAATGTTGTATTTTGGGAAGATGCATGAGAATTACTTACAAACCTAGTGACAATTGCAAACAACCGAGAGAGCATGTTTACTGTTAACTGGCATTAACTGACATTCCTGCATGGGGAACCATTGTTTTGTAGGGCAGGAAGGGTTCATCTGTTCACTGCTCATTTTTTGTATTGCTGGACAAAAGCTTGCCTGATAAAACAGCTTATTTTCATGGCTAATGAGCTCAGCCAGTCCTTGGTTTCTGTCCATGTACTACAGGAAATAAACCGTATGGAATATTACTGTGGAATATTTAGGTTCATTTATAAATACAAAGATTCATGTGTACAAATTGGCTTCACTCTTAATTGATTTAGAATACTTGATTAGATAACACAGCTGAGCCAATGTAACTCTTGCTGCCTCTGAGAGAGGTGGTTCAGCCCTCACTTTTGTCTTCCTGTCCCTTCTAGCCATATGGTGCTTGTCTGACTCCTCAGTCCAGTGCTGAACTCCTTCCTTCCTGGAAGAGATCAAGCCATTTTATCTGGTTTGATGGTATGAAGCAGGTGTAGGGAACTGTGTGCTTCATTTCTGGAAATGATGTTTCAGTGTGAGGGTTGCAGGTCTGGTGAGAAGCCTCCAGTGCCAAGAGGTATATGAGTTAGATCAGCATGGGTTCATTTCTACTTACTGTTTGGATCAAGAAAATGAGTAGTCTGGTTTTACATATATCTTCTGTGATACATTTTTAGATGTTACCACCTGCACCTGATATAATAGTCTTGTGGCCAAAAAAAAAAAAAAAGAATGTAATTTTTAGCACAGATGGCACGATTGATAGAGCTGTGGTTTTACATACTTTGAATTTTAGTGGAGTGAAGAGACTTTCTACTAAAAAACTTAAGCTATCCTGCATTTCAAAATAAAAGATATTAAAAAATGCCTTGGTGCATGAATATTTGGCAGAAAAACAAGACACATTACTTTACCCAGTAAAAATCAATGGCCACAGAACAAACATGTTCTTCACCAGCTAATCATGTAGAACAGGGCTATGTTTCAGTAGTTTTGATGACTGATGAGGGCATCACATATTTTAAGTACTGGTGCTCTACTTGTGTTTATTCTTTTTGTCTTACAAAGCTGGCCAGAATTATCTCTGGTGTACAGCCATCCTTTGCATTAGGCTCATTGCAAAGCCGTGTAGTAACTTCGGGAAACAGTTACAGAGTTTGCAGCAGTAGGAATGATGTGCTTGGAACCATTTTGATCTAACAACCTTAGTGAGCATGTGTGAAAGTGCCAATGCAAGGTTTTCAGGGGCAAACTTAATGCTTATGCTCAAGAGCTGGAGCAGGTACTGGGGCAAGAAATATCTTGTTAGTGTTGCTGACTTCAGCTGCTGCTGTTTGCCCAGCGTGGGAGCAGCAGCAGGTGGTGGTGGGAGCTGCTGATGGCCCAGGGAGGCAGGGGTAGGAAGGGAGAGGTCAGAGCAAGACTGTGTTTCTATCTGGAAAAAGCAAAGCAGAGGCAGTGTCTTAGGTTTTGACAGCTCAGGTGTGCTTTTCTCACATTTAGGTTTTCTGCAGCCTTAATAGCATTTTCATTTGTGTGTCATCTCCTTGGCTGTTCTCCTGTTTTCTGTAGAGAAAGGAAACTTCCTAGGTGTAGTGCCAAAACACATAGTATTGACAGCACTCCTAGTTTTGGTATTCCTGGCCACTGATACCCTGTGACAAAATTGCTTAAAGCTGACCAAAATGATTACCTTAGGTAACGGGATTGTGCTGCTATCTCTTGTGGACCAGCCACTGGAAAGAGATGTCTGAGTTGGATGTAATGAATTAAACGTGCCTTTGCACCAGCAGAGCCAAGCCAGGCATGCACGCCAGACCCTGTGTGGGTTGAACTGAGCCTGAGGCATGGGGACTTTGATGGCTTCAGGGAATCACCTTCTGTTTGCGAAGCCTCCATCCAGATGGAGGGAGCCCAGTGCAGCGCAATCAGGCCAGCCAAGCAGAAGCCACTGGAAGTGGCCAAATGGGGATATGTACCCCACTTCCTGGACTTCCTTTGGGCCTGGCTGGATGACCTGGCCTGCCCACTGGGGTCTCGCTAGAGCTTGGCTTTGTGTTGAAAAGAAGAGCCAGGGCTGGGCAGGCAGCACGCAGAGGGTAGTGGGGGACTTCAGCAGATGGATTTTAGTCGTCTCTGTTGACGTGACTTAAGTGGGAATTTCTTTTTTTTCCATCAGCTTTGAGCACAGCTAAGTCTGAACACATTTTGCTGAGACTGAAAAGGCATCTCCCAAGATTTCTTGCTGCCCAATTTCAAAACACTTCTGTAAAACAGGGAGATATACAAAAATAACAAGAAACTGGATTATAATAGAAGACAGAAGTAAACCTAAGTATAGGTGCCATGACTTCTTGCTTTACTTCTAGAGCCAGACCTTTCTATTCTTAAGCTATTATATTGAATATCCCAATCTGTACACTGTACAGAGTTGGGGTGCTCACTGGTTTTGACAGTCTGGTTCCCAAAAAAGTTATTTGAGTGAGGTTACTTACATGTGAGAGATGTTCCCTGCATCTACATTGCCTATGAAATTGCATCACATGTGTGTGTACGTACAGGTGCACGTATACCTGTGCCAAATGCAATTAAAATCACTCTTCCATAAGGACCACAAGGTTTGGAGGCTTTTTCCACAGAGGGCAGTATCTCAGACACACAGGTTCTGCAAAAGCCAAGTATTTTCTCACAGTGGCAGTTTATTTTTGGAAACACAGCACCGTGAGCAAGCAGCACTATTCCGCATATCCATAAGGTTTTGCACAGATGAAGGGTAGCGCAGCCCAGGAATATGGACATGTTCACATCCAGGCCTCCCCATCCTTGCCTTCCTCCCTCCTTCCCACCCTCCCTGGCCCCCTCCGTGCCTGCTCAGGCTCACAGCAGGAGCGCAGAGATGGCTGTGGTTGTACCTGTTTGCGGGTGATGGGTTGTTTTTCCCCTCTGTCGCTGCAGGAAGAGAACAGCAGCTTATCGAGCACTTCAATCTGGTTTGCTGAGTGTAACAGCTTATGAGAAAATGGCTGCCTTGTTTTCCAGCCGTGTCCCAGAGATGGCCATGCAGGAGAAAATGAGGATCCGAGCTTGAGGAGTCTCTCAGCGGTTTCCCCTGCCATTTAACATTTATAAATACGCTATGAGGGATCCTTTTTCTTTCCAGGTAGCTGCCTCGCATTAGTCCTTGCAGCACAGCGGGAGGAGGGGCGGGAAGGAGCCTTTCCAGACCCCCACCAGTGCTCCTAGGGAAACCTTCCCATACAGGGGTACATGCACACATATCTCTCCATATATATGCATATAAATGCATGTATATATATAAGGTGCGACTTTAGGCTTGAAATTTGTCTTCTGAGGTAATCTAATCACTTGCTTTTTAGTGATTATATTAATGAAGTGTTGTTTCCTTAAGCATTTAGTGCTTCTAAAAATTGCTTTCTTCATTTTCTCACGGTTTCAGTGACACAGCATTGCATTATGAGCAGATGTTATGTGCCATGAAATAGAAATGCATACAGCCCTTACACTGAAGTAACTCAAGGTCAGAAAGATTTCAATACTAATACAGGAATCATCTACACAAAACAGTTCCCCCTGAATAACCCACTAGAAAATTCTCTGCTGTTCAAGTGCATTATCCCATTATTAAGTGAGATAATGAAAATAATTTTTAGCAAATTGTTCTAGCTTTTTGCAGCAGTTTGTTTCCTTCAATTCTTCAAATGATCTTGATGTTTTAATGAATTCATTCTCTCAGTATCCTATTGGAAAAGGCAGAAGTGGCATAAGGAATTATAAACTCCTAAGAGAGTAAGAAAGCAACTTACTTGGAATAGAATGAAAAGTCTTTTAAAAGGAGTGATTAGCTTCTTTGGTATTTGGACCTTTAACATAAACTACTGTCTCATAAACTCTGGTGGATTTAGCTGTGCTGGTTTAAGATGTGACAATTACCCATTATACTCATCTGCTGGGCTTAATCCTTTATCAGCTGCACCAGAAAATGCAATCCAGTCTGTGAACCCTGTGGAAGTAGTGGCCTGGAATCATGTAGCCCCTTCTGCCTGGTAGGTCCTGCCTGGGGACTCTCTGGGCTGAAACTGCCAGAGCTCTTCACAGCTAGGCTCTTAATCGTCTGCATCTGTTTATGGTAATAAGGGAGAGGAAAAAAGAGTAGGCAAAAAAACCCCAAACAAACAAAAATTCCAATCAGAGCTAGGCACATTGCCTTTAGCTGTGGGCTTTCCTACCAGTTTCTGAGCAGTGTTTCCAAAGTGCTGTTTTCAGGTAGCTGTATATCAGTTTTGTGGCGCTGATGTACATAGGTTTCTTGTATTCCCTTGAGCAGACTTTTCCTCTTCCCTGCCGTCCCTTTAAAACAATAGTGCAATAAGCTTTTTCTGCAGGACCAGTGTTGCTTTTGAGCATAATCGCAACTTATGCAGTCTACATTAGTGCTAAAGGCAAAAGGTAGTGTACTCTCTTCATTTTGTAATATAATTATAGAATGTTAAAGGGTTGGAATATACCTTAAAGGTGAGCTAGTCCCAACCCCCGCTGCCGTGGGCAGGGACACCTCTTGTCCAGCCTGGCCTTGAGCACTGCCAGGATTGGGGCTCCCTTTTTCCTCAGTTAAACAAAGCACTGTCAGACCTGTGCTGGAACAGCTCTGTTTCTGTGGCTGCTATGCTGCACATCAGTTGGAAACATGAGTGCCTCTGTAGCTGTTTCCTTCTTCCAGAGGTCAGCTGTGCTGCTTCCCTGCAAGCCCAGGGAAAACACTTCACACTGCAGCTGTACCAGTATCAAACAAAAGATGTGTTCTTGTGAATCAAACTCTCACTGTCTTCCCTTTGTATTTTCTAGAGCTGTCCAGATAGCCTTTTTTTGTATTGATGAAAAAAAGGCTTTTTCAAAGAACTGCACATTCAAAATGTGGGTGTACCAAAGGAATAGGAGAAATACTATTTGTAGGAGATACTACAGTTTGCTTCACATTTATTCTTCTGCCACTGTCATTTCTTTTTTAACAACTGAAGCAGAAGAGTCTGAAAATGGAACTGGAAAGACAACTGCAGATTTTGTTTTGAAAAGCTGTTTGGAAAGAATACCTGTTTCATACTGCTGTGCCAGCATGGAAGCTCTCTGAGCAAGGCTCCACTGCAGTGCTTTTTGGAGCAGGCTTGTTACCTGACTGCTTGCTTTCATTATGTCCCTTGTTTTGGATGATCCCGCAAGGTCTGTGACAACATGAATGTGCAGAGAGTGCAACAGCCTGATCAGGTACTCTAGGAGGTATCTGCTTTAAAACAACAAAAAATTATTACATTGAAAATGCTGAGCGGTGTTTGTTTATTGGCTGTAACAGCACTGCACAGTGAGGGGCTTTGTACAGGAGCCCAAGTTAGCATGGTTAGCAAAACAGTGCAGCTTCTTTAGGGCAATTCTTTACCTGGGCCAGCCATACTTTACTAAAGGAAAAATTGTGGAACGTAGCATGTCCTGCAGTACTCAAGCTACTACGGGTATGTCCTCTGCAGTGTGGCCTGGGAACACGTTCATTGTTTTGTTATGCTTTTCATCTAACAGAATCCATCCTGTATCTCTGATTTTATTCTTAAATTATAACTTCTGGGGACAAGAACTCTCTTGTCTCTTTTTCTTTTGGATTTTTCTAGATTTTAATATAATCTTGCATCTAAGATTCACAACTAGCATTTTTAAGCAGCAATTTAATACAAATAATGATACTTTATTATTGATCAAGGCTTCCTGTCTCCTGTTATATCCTGAAAACAGCTGGCTGGATTCAATGCTTCTGAGCTTCTTTATACTGATATTTGCTGGCTTGTAATTCTGAGGAGAAGAATAAATAATTCACACGAGGCTAGGAGTTTTTGTTTATCTTTTTAAAAAACGTTGCAACAAAGTCGGTTGGTTTGAGTGTTAGGCCGTATAATGCAATTCCAAATATTTTAAAAATAGAAAACTTACGAGATAATGTTATTGATGTTCTATCTTGCCAAATAAATATTTCAGTGGACTGATAATGTGGAGCTGCTTTGGAGGGATTTCTGCTGACATTTTTGTTACACGGTGTGATTGCTATGCTGCCGATGTTAGGCACCAAACCTGACCCACTGTAAAATGTTTACAGTTTTGCATTCTCTGTGTTCTAAAAATGGAGCAGCTTTCACAGTCTTTTATTCTCATATAACTTCTCCCTTTCCATGCAATCATACCTAGAAATCAGCAGCTTGCTTTGCTGGGCTGACATGCACGCTGCTTTATTTTTCAATTTCATCAGTAACAGGCTTTTCCTAGCTTGTAATGCTACTCCACTGACACAATGATGGTTATTCCTTATTCACACAACAAAATCGAGTGAAGTCTCTCTACAGATTTCAGTCTTTATGGTGGGGTTATTAAAATGATTAAAATTATTCAGATTAATAGCTTTAATTTTTCAGCACTTTATTTTTTTCTTGAAATAGAGTATACATTTGCAATACTACTCTAGGATGTATGGAGTCTGATATGTATCTCCTCTGGCTTCTGTGTTAGCTGGGCTTTGAAGTGATAGTATACTGTGTGCATTCAGACTTCCATAGGTGGGGGAAGAGGAAAATAAAACTCTCTTCAGGACTTGTAAACCCTCTTCAAAAGTATCAGGGCCAGAAACAATGTTAGCAGAGGCCATGTCTGCCAAACTGTGGTTGCTTCTGCCTTTGTACCTAGTGGTGTTTGGGAAGACAGTGGGTCTGTGATGGCGAAGCAGCACTTTCTACTTGTATGCTGGGCCAGTAGCAGCTTTCTAATGGACACAGGTCCTCAGATCTGAAGGCCAGACCTACTTAAACTCTGGCCACCCGACTTTAAGCTGAAGTGGATGTGTTATGTCCTTACTTGTCTGTTTTACCAGTGAGGTACCATCTGTCTCCATCATTTGCTTTGGTGGCAACTACTTTGCACAACTGATACCTCTCTAAGGCTAAAGGCTCTTAAAACCTTTTGGCGCCGGTGGCATATTCACATGTGCCTTGTGCTGTTAGCAGCAGATAGCTGAAGGCTTTTTGATTTGTATGGTTGTAGTTTCAGATAGGACTAGGCTTTATGATATTCTTTGTGTACAAGTTCCAAAAGCTTCATTTCAAAAGGCAGCATAAATCTAAGTAAAAATAGGTCACTTTTCTTATAATGTAGCTACTCAGGGTACTTTATTAACACATGCTCTTGGGAGAGGTTTTGTTGGTTGGTACTTCTGTTAGTTCTGAATCCATGAGGAAATAAAACTGAACTGGGTTTTTTTTCTGGGGCATAGAGTTTTAAACTATGGACTGTGGCGTCCCACCCTTAGGAAGGAACACCTAAGAAGGGAGCACCAAGTAGGTACTTGGTGGTCAAAAGGAATGACAGAAGTCAGAGGCTCCACAAAAGCTTACAAAATTTATTAGCAAATTTTACACCTGGCATAGAAATTGCTCTTCATTAGTCCATTATCTCCTGGTATAAACATGTGACAGTGAGTAGGGATAAAGGGGTAAGGCACAAGGGAAGAGAGAGACAGAGGTGAATTAAAGAGGGGAGAGAGAAACATGGGATGTAAAGAAGGAATAGAGGGATCACCAGTCGTGGTTAGAGCATTGATCCAGCTGCTGGGGTGGCCAGGATCCCGGGCTGCATGTGTGCCCAGGCTTCATTGGGTGCCTTTTTAATGATCAGATTCCCCACTCTGGAGATAAGTTTCTCATTTTCTATGCAAGTTAGCTGTCATGTGCAATCGGTTTTTCTAGACCTTTCTGGAAATGTGTCAGAGGGCTTCAAGGGTGTTTGGCACTCTTGATCCCCCGCTACAGTCCATGCCTTCTTCTCAACCTCATCCCTGTGCTTGCACTGGACTATGTTGTGCTTATCTTCCCAAGCCAGAACAGGACGTTTGTCCCAGGAAAGTGCTGCCCTACCTCTGTATGGCCTCCTTCTCCAGCCACATCCCGTTCCTTCTCGCAGTGTTATTACCAACAATCCTTGGTTGTTATCACCACCAATCCTTGGCTGGCTCCACAGCTATCGGGGTCTGAGACATACAATACACATCAGCCCCTTATCTTCTACAGGAACACGTGAGCAAGTTACTCAGGGCTAAAAAGTTATTTCATGTTGAGGAAAGAGTGCTGAGTTAATTTGTGTTACTTTTTATGTGCTATGAGCTTAGAATATATACATAAATACACCTCTCTCTTTTTACAAGTAGTAAGTTACAGAACCTCAGTTACTAAGCCTTAAAATGCAGTTCTGTCTTGGGGTCCAACCTAGGGAGCCATACTGCTGTCAGTGATAATCACAATTGTACCCATGCACTAAAGGTAAAACTCTTATGATTTCCCGGCTGTGATAGGGAGCAGGATGAAATTCTGTGCCATGGATGTTCTGAGGAAAGGAATCGGCCTGGCTTTCTGATAAAGCTGGCAGTTAAAAAGTTGTTTTTATTGTTAAATTGGACAAATTTGATCTGGAAGTAGCAGGACACAGAAAGCAACAGACACAATAATATCACTAGAATCAGTTTTCACATTAAGACTCACAGGCCTGGGTTTGGACCTTAGATTCACCAGTGAAAATCTGGAATAGCTTAATCTGTAATTCATTTGAGTCTCTCCAGACATACTTCTCTCGAATTGAGTGCAGCCTCAGCCAACCCACTCCAGGCTAAATTGTTCACCTGTTTATTCACCTATGAACGCATTCATCTACTCACCCACTGACACAGTTTCTTATGAAGCCAAAAGACAGGGGCACGTTTTATAAAAGCATGGAAATCTTGAAATTCATAACTTTTGACAGCCATGACAAATAAGCAGCCGTATCCATTACCAGTCCCCAGAGTTATCTAGTATCCTTTCTTTATGTAATTTCTTACAGTACTTTTTTTTTTTTTACATCAATCTTCTTTTCACTTGTTATTTATTATTCATGGCATTAATAAGAGTTCACTACTTGGCTTTTATTTTCATTGGTGTCCTGAATATTTTAACACAGTAACTGTGCTTTGTTTCCTTGCTGTGGATTTTTTTGTGCTTTTTTTCATCTTGTGTTTGCTAGTTTTATCATCTGGAAATATTATTAAAGACATTATATACCTTTTCTTCATCCAAAGACGTGGTGCATCTGTTGACCTTCAGGGCATATTGCCGGGGCCATCTGGTTTTCAAGGGAAGTGGGGGCTGGCAAGGAATGGGAAAGGATTTAAGGCAGAAGGAGATATTAGGTTACTTATTTATTATTTGATTAAGGTTTTGCTTTGTTGAAGGGTGAGATGGATTGGTACTTTGTTACAGCGTTTGTCTTTTTATAGTCTTTGTTTTTTCTTATTTTTTTTGTCATCGTTGTTGTTGTCATTTTGAAGTGCTGCTGGGCTGGGGAAGCTCTTGTGTGCACGTGCTTGTCTTTACCAAAATAAACAAAACAACATGGCCCCAAACTGGTGTGAGGTGTTAACCAGTGCTGCTGTTGTACTCTATTAGTGCCAGGATTAAATGACACCGTTTCAGACATTGTTCCTGGCCTGTGCTCATCTCTCAGTTGAAGCGTTAGTGACCAGTGAGGAATTAACAGGACAAAGTACCAACCCCATTTCAACCTGTGAAAAACTGTATTTAGAACAAGTTTGAGTTCTGGAAAACCACTTTTCCCCCAGTTTTTCAGAAGGAGCCTGATAGTCTTTTTTCAGTGAATTCCCAATACATAGATAAGAGATACCATGTAATTTCTACTCTTATCCTTCCAGAATAAAGGAGTCTGACAGGTGTGTGCAGGTTTTACTGGGGCTGGAGACACAGCAGGAGAATAAGGAATTTTATCAACTCTGGATGTTCCCCATTTCAGTATGGCCACAGCAATTGCTGTTCGGTGGTTTTGATACACCTTCGCTTGATTATCTTTTTCTCTTAGTACCATTAAGAAACCACTGGTTGGCAATATAGGATATAAATTGGTGTTTTTTCTTACATTTTGTAAATGTTTGTCATATATCATATTATGAAATACATGCAGTGCATAAAATGCTTTGATTTTCATGTGCTAAAAGCTGTTACGATTTAGTTACCCAAAGTCTTATACATGAACTGAAAATATGGTGCACGCTTTCTTAGGAGAGGAAAGAAAATTCTTTCAAGTAAAGTTACAGAATAAGGTATTCATTTTAACTGAAAATAAGAAACAGCCTGGTTCTAAGAGAAAAGTTTAAGCTCACACGTCAGAAATCATCTTCTCTAAATTAAGAAGGGGCTAATTTCAATTAAAGCAGAGTTTCCCGCATTAAGTTACTGTGTCTTCATACGTGTAAGTTCTGAGTGATCTGTTTAAAACCCAGAACAAGCATCCGAGGAGGAGGGGGAGTGTGTTTGTATGTGTGTGTGTGTGTCGCAGTGCTTCTCCTCACTGTGTAATCTCTATAACTGACCCCCAGTAAAACAAAATCTCCCCACACTCCAAGAGCACCTGCCCATGCACAAGCCTTCTCACAACCTGTAGCAAACCAAGTGTCTGGGTTACAATTATGACAATATGATGGTCTTGTCATATGCTTTTGTATTTCATAATGTCCACAACACTTATTAATTATTCAGTGTATTGTCAGTCTTTATTTCTTCATCTTGACCGTTGTATTTTAGGAAGACATAAGCCAGCTGAGTTACTTACCTTAGAAATGGACTAGTATGTATGATCAGAAAAGAGTAGAAGAAGCAATGCTCCTTTGTAATGTTTAATCATTTTTGCCTGAATTTGGAGAAGTGGACAAATAGGGAGGAAAAAAATTCCTAACTCCTGTGAGGAAAGACAAAACTAAATAACTTCATTAGGAAAGTCTGCTTAATCCATTGTGATTTGTGGGATATTTCAAGTTTAAGTGTATTATCTGAGGTGTCATTCCAGTCTTGCTCTTAGCTTTTTCTCCAGTTTCTTTTAAATAAGCAGTAAAGTTGAGAGTAAGGCAAAAGAGCTTATAGAAGCATAGTTAAAAGCTTGCTTTGATGTTTTCCTTGTGACCTAATAAAAGCATTGCAGAGGCTTACCTAAATAAAGCTCTGATAGGGACCTGGTTCCCTGGCCTTTTTTTGCTTGTTTGTTTGGGGTTTTTTATTTTGTTTTTTGGAGGAGGATTGGTTAGCTGATCTTAATTTTGAGGAACAGCAGAGGGCAAAAAGACAGGCTATTGTCTTTTCCAATGGCCGTGATCAAAAGCCTTTCTCGCAGTCACATATGGGTTTGTAGAAATTCCACCCAAGGCTAGTAGCTGCCTGAGTTAGAAGGCTTTCAAGACTGTAGCTTTTCTTAGGAAAACACATAAAAACATAAAATATCCGTCATAAGAACTTTTTGTTTCGAGAGCTTCATGAAGCACACCTTGGAATTCCTTTCTTGGTGGTAGTGAGCTTGTGTAAATGTGAAATAACCAAGAGTGGTGTAACCTGAATTCAGCAGCTCAGGGGATGTGAAGGTGTTTGAGAGACCAGGCTTTCAAAGACATTCATGGTGCCATAAAACGTAGAACTTTGATATAATTACAGGTTTTGGTTTTTTAACAACATACCGTAAAATCAGGCACAGTAAGAACATGAATAAGCAAGGAATCATGTTGTGTTCAGGTGAGCAAGCAGTACAGAAAGTTAAAGACTGAAAATTTTATTTTACAAAACTGAAAGCCTGTACTCTGGATTAATTTGTTCATATCTTATTCTATGGATCATATCCCCACTTTCTTTATATTTTAATGCAGAGTTCCTGTCTACTGGTTTTTTTATTTATGCAGAAGTGCTTATGGAATTGTAAATTAAATTCTTTTCTGGATCAGACACCAACTAGATCATTAATTAAATTCCAAGTGTAGGGCCAAACCGTATCCTGGCTGCCTTTGTAATGTTGATGGAATTAAAACAGGTGTGGTGACAAAAATTTTTACGTGGAAAATCATGATTACTTTGGTTAGCCATAACAGAATAAGTCTGTTTGACTTTCAAATCCAGAGTGAATTTGCAGGATGTGAATCTGGAATAACACTGGCAGGCTGAACAGATTCAGTAACAAGTGACTGGAGTCCCTTAACTATAGCCATTCTTCGCATTCATTTTTGAAGGCATACCTGAAGGAATAAAACATCTCAAAGTTCTGTTTGAATTTAAGAAGTGATTTTTTTCTCAACAGAATAGCATATTTTGGTTTTCTTACCAAAGCAATGTTTTTAACGGAAAACGTCCATCTTTTGTAAAGTTCTGCAGAATGTGATGTAGCTTGATGGTTATTTATACGAAACATTTTCCCAATAGAAGAGAAAACATGGAAAGAACATGCAGATTACTGTTTGGAAATGTAGTAAGTAAACAAGGGCATTAACATGGAAATAAGATAAAGAAGGTTGAGAAGGGCTATGAAAGACTTCAAAAAGAAAAAAAAAAAGAAAAAAAATAGCCACTGGAACAGGTTGTCCAGAGAAGCTCTGGATGCCCCATGTCTCAAAGTGTGCAAGGCCAGGTTGGATAAGGCCTTGAGCAACCTGGTCTAGTGGGAAATGTCCCTGTCCATGGCAGGGGGTTTGGAACAAGATGGTCTTGAAGGTCCCCTCCAACCCAAGGCATTCTATGATTCTATAGAAAAACAAAGTTGCTTACATAAATCTGGAGATTTTTCCAAATATATAGGATAAGGTAATGTTATCAATGGTTGCAGGTCTGTGTGACAAACAAAATGACTGTGAGGTTGGCAGTACTTAAGAATAGCAGTAGTGTAGCAAGAAGGGCTGCAGAGCAAAGGGAGAAAGAGTGTTCAGAATTATTCTGGAGAATAATCACATTAGAAATGGAAAAGGATTCTGGTCTTCAGTATAGAAGAGGTAAGTCTGGAGCTCAGAGTATCTATTCATAAGTGATAATTAAACTCAGTTTTGAATTAGATTCCCTTGTGCATGGAGAATAAGAGAGTCAAGGACAGAACTCCATGGATTTCCCAAATGAGGTGTAAAATGCAATTAACAGTGAGTAGAAACATCCAAAACAAAAAGTAAATCCATATACTGTAAGAAGAAATGTAAGAAATGAGAGGTTTCTTTTTCAGTTGAAGCCATACTTATGTGCAACATTCACATTTCAGTCAGTGGTTTCTTTTGGTTTCTTTACTGTAGAGTTGAATTCAAAAGTAGAAAAAACAGTATACTAGAGTACTTGAGGAAGTTCTAGGTGCTGAATGAAAATACCTGTCATTTTACCATTTATTAAGTGATACGCTGGATGGAATTAAATCTATTGAACAGGAAGAAATTTTGAACAAATCAGTATATTTATATGAAAAGTTACATTAAACCCCGTAGGTAGATAAATTGTATAAACATGGAAGATGAGTTCGGATTTTCAGGGCGATGCTGCCTAACTCCTTTCCTTTGAAAAAAAAACACAGTAAAACACACACATACATACATACATGAGAAAGAAAAGTAGAAGACTGTATTTCTAGTCTAGAACATAGGTTCTTTTGGGTGGGATCATCTCACCTAACTTTGTAGGTTACACAGATGTCAGGTAACAGAGGTGTCTGTCTACCTTGGAGCCATCCCTGATGCAGACTTAGGTGCTCCCAGCACACGACCTCTCTCCTTGGGGGGCAGAGAGTCTCCCATCAGGTATATCACACTCCAGAAGTGTGTCTCCTGACGTGGAGAGGAGCCACCCTTGGGCACATGTCTGTATTGTGCCTGTCACAAAGACCCAGCTATTAGCTTCTGCTACATTGCACTAACCTAAATAATTACTCCTTACTGTCCCTCAAATACTTAGTTTAAAATATAGCTGAGCTTGCATTCATTTTATATGTGTTTTTAATCAGCTATGCCTGCTGGCCAAGGTTTTTATTTGTCATAATTGATATCTGATGTTATGATCTTTCTGAAATTAAAGTAACTTGCTATAAAGTACTTGCTAGGAGAAGAAAACTAAGGTAAAATTTTTAAAGCAGAGAGAAGACACATAAATAAGAACATGGGTTCACTGTTAAAGACGTGCCAAAGCAAACAATGCTCGAAGGGTATTGAGTGAGGTCAGTAGGGAGGAGCTGAGTAGCTCCAGGCATGTGTATAACTAATTTTTGAAATACTACAAGTGTAACTCACATTATAAATAACCATATGTTCATTAAGTAACTGAAGAAGGAAAATCTGGGAAAAGTTTGTCCAGACATTTATAACTTTTTTAAGGGCAGTTGATTTTTTCCATATGATTTTCAGATTAAGAAGTTATTTTCATCTCTTGAGACTGCTCATTGTTGAGAGCTGCAGTAAAGGAAAAGAGCAAAGTTATCATCCAAGCTTAAATGCAAAACATGAAAACATTTGGGATTTAAGCTGACTGTTGGTTGCTTGATATAGCTTTTACTTTATAGCAGAGGTCTATAGCAAATCTTCACCAAAAACTTAGTTTAGCTTTATTTCCTGAAGTCCAAAGTGGTGGTTGAATGCCTGAACAGCAAGGGAAGAATATGCCTTCTGCCTATCAAAATGAAGAGGAATTGTTCAGTACATATTATGCAATTCATCCTCATCATAAAGAATGTACTGTTTCTCTATTTCCAATTTCTTATTCAGCCATAATATAATTGTATACAAAAAAGGAAAACCTTTATATGGTGAGTATACAAAGAAAAGTGAATTTACAAACTGAGAGCAAGGGCAGTTCATAGTGAAAAAACACTGGAATAAAGACAGGTTACTCTGCAGACACTATTGTAAATGTCAAGTAGAGTTTGACAGCTGGTATATTGGAGACATAGTTAAAAAAAACTTCCATACGTGTACAGACTGCCTTTTAATATGAAGAATTGGCACACAGTTAAATGAGAAGGTGAGTAGCATATGGTGAATTAAGGCAGCTGAGTTCTGGTGGAATCTGGAGGCAAACAAACAGACCTTCAAGACAAAGACAACTATAGTGGTCACACTGGTGTTACGTGTTTGTTGACTCATGGCATAGCGATCTACCCTAATTAAAGGAAGGTTCATCTCATGCAGTTTTCCATCCCAGATGGAGCCTCTGTAATACAGAAAAGAGGAAGGAATCAAAGGAAAACTTGTCTGGAGGGGCGAAGATTTCTCTTTGACAGACTGGTCTCTTTGGCAGTCTGTTTTGATGGAAGCTCTTTGTACATTCAGCTAAATTGTTAGACATTATGGTCAGTTGGGTTAAATAAAGACATTTAGGGGAGATGCAAATTTAAGCAAGAATTGGTATTTCTGTTAAACATAGTTTCCAAAAATTACTTCAGAGTTAGACATCTCTTGAAGTCTTCATAGAAAATCAATTACATATATACTTGTGCACTTTAAATATTACTTCTGTATATGTTTATTTTTGCCTTCAGTTTAGATTACAAATAGAATGACACTTGGCTGTGACCCTACAGAAGGAGAGATTAGTTTGGTAAAGCAAACTATTTCGAGAACTGAGCTATACATTTATTTCTGTATCTTTGCCTTTAGTCTTTTGCTTGGATTTCTCTGGATGCTTACTTTATAGTTGTGCTTACCACTCCAGTTTTTAAGACATGCTTTTTAATCAACGTTCTGCAAGTCTAGCAGTACTGCCTGACACAGGGCTTCCACTCCATGCAATTGCTGCATCAGGAGGAGATTCTGCTGAATCACAACTCAATATGAATAGCTTAAAAAGAAAATATTTGAATGTTCAATAGAAACCAAACAGGTTTTTTTTTTTAATTTAATACAAAATACAAAATCATTACATAAAAGTCCTACATAAAATTGGGACCTACTAACTAATGAATTATTATTTGCATTAATTTAATGAAAGTAATACTCAGTATTTGCTGCTGGAGTTTTAGAGAAAGTCATCAGCTCAGTTGTGAGAAGACTTAACTGTGTACCTGGATCTGGCCAAGGTAGTAAACCCACATGTGGCAAATGCAGCCTTTCCAGCAGGTGAAAGGCTTTTCTTCATTTCTGCTTATCAATTTAGCGAATAGCTTAAAGATGAGAAACTGCTTGGGAGATGACTAGTCAGGAAAGCCCCTACTTCCTCCCAGTTAGTAATTTCATTAGAAAACCAAGAAAGAGAGGCTGAAATCTGTTGGTTTTGAAATCTTGAAGGGCATAGGGACCAGAAATACTCAGTTTCTCTAACTGTAGATAATTTGTTTTGTATGTATTGAATTGGTTCAAAATGTAGAACTGTTTACAGGGTCATGCGTGTTTTACATAAACCTTTATTAACTGGTAAAACACTGTTTGAAAAGATACTATTGTGTTTAAAACATGGATTTTTCTTTTTTTTTTTTTTTTATTTTAATTGAAGTTTGATTTCCATTTTAAAAAAATTATGGCCCTGTATGTAAGAGGGGGTCATTCATTATTTTCCAGCTAAATGGTGTGTAAGGATAGTAAATGTAGGTTAGCACACATTCTTCCTCAGGTATTTATGTGACTCAGCTTCATGGTAAGCAAGTTGCGTATTGACCTGGTGTAAAGATTGTATTTCATTATAGAGTAATCACTGTGGACTAAGAAACACCGAAAAAAAAATTTAAAATATTAGTGTTGTAAATGGCTGTGCAGCTCCAGGATATTTTGGCCAAGATCCACAAAACGTGTAGGGTGTTGGCTGGATCGAAGTGGGCGAGCTCTGGGAGGGGGAGATAAGAGCAGCAAGGCACCGTTTGCACCCTTCGGAAGGGGTGGGTGACACTGGGCATTCGGCTGAAGCCGTGGCCATCCCTCCTGCCGAGGGGAGCCCCGTCCCTCCTGCTGCTGCCTCCCACGGGTGCCTCAGCAGCACGGCTCTGGCGCTCCAGCACCGCTTCCCCTGGGAGCCAGAGGCTGGCCAGCCCTCCTTGAGGCTAAGCAGTTCCAGGGAAGGCACTGGAGAAGCTAAAAAGGCCCAGGTTGGTTGGAAGTTGTTTTGCTGTTCTTTCCGTGATTCATGAGTGTGGAGTATGTTTTCTGGATTGTTTTGAGGGAGGTGCTAACTGAAGCACACTTTCTAAAGCTTGAAGCGAATCTTGGTGAGACAGAAAAAAATTGAAATAAGTAATAAATTAGATCTAAAACATGCAGGTTCTTTTTCCTGTTACTGATAGGATTGGAGGGAAAGTAGTGTTTCTGGCTTTTTGCAAAATTGGATTTGAGCTAAATGCTTCAGAAAGTATAGTATCAAGAATAATCAGTTACTTTGTAAGCTTTTTCCATTTGAATTGCTGACTATTCCTCATTACTCAGAGGTCTTTTACAATGTGCATGGATTAAAGTTGAATTAGTGTGTTTTATAAATACCAGGTCTTTAAACACAAAATATCAGGGGCCACCCATAGCAGAGGAGTGTAAAGAGTACATGAAATCTTCCACCTCTGTGTCAATGGCTTGATGGTGTCATCATCACAATTAATTTATTTAACCACCTAAAATTGACCTGTTTGACTTTTGAGTTCATTTCTTGGCCCCGTAGGAAGTTCGAGGTGTTTCTACATTCAATACTGGCATACATCGTCAGAAAGGAAGAATTGTTGAAGAGAGTTGGGAACTGTGTCCACTTTTATCTGGGAAGATCTGAGCATCAAGCGGGGCAGCACAGGGAAGATTTGCACCCCTTCATGTGAATCTTTCATTTGTTGGTACTCTCAGCCTAAGGTTGAGCTTAATAATCTATTGGTTCATTGCAGAGCAAGAAAATAATGAAAAAATATATAACTTGTGGACAGTTTTTAGAGATTTTAGAAAAATCCCTCAAATTGTTGGAAACATAAGTCTTCCTAAATATTTTGCACCGAGCAGAATTGAGATAGTATTTATTAAATGCCTTTTGTTTATTTTTTGTGTTTGCAATCTTAGGGTAAAATTCTCAGAACTGGTTCCATGTAGTCAGATTCTCCCTATAAACTGAGTACTTTAAATATGTTGATGCTGAGAGTTTTTTTCAATCCCAAAAACATGTGAAAAAGGAAATTTAGGAAAGAATGGAAGAAGGAACTGTTGATTGCCGTTATGGTGTGAAAAATCTCTGAGATTAATTTGGATTCCCCCACATCTGTATATGTATTGTCTGTTCTCAGGTCTATGTGCACATTTGATGTAGGCCATGTAGTAAAATACAGAAAATTAGTCTTCTGTGTGAAAGAGGAGATCTCTCTCCATCTTGTCTTATCCATCCTGCCTTGTGCAACAGTTGCCTAAGCCTAATTCCCTTTTATGTGATATTGATTAACAGCCATGCTGAGACTAGGACTGTCACAAGGACTAAAGGGTGTTTAATTATTTAGCTCCAATAAAGTGGAAGACAGCGCAGCAGCAGCAGCAGCTGTGACATAAGTCATCGGTACTTCATCTCCAAAATATAAGAATTGTTCAGTAATAACGCAGCAATTCTGTCCTCCTGGCTTGAAGGAAATTCATAGAAATCTAAAGACTGAATATTTGGAGAATTTGTGAGTGGTGGGCTTGTCCTCAAGATAACTCCATTCTTTGGGTATGTTCTTAGGCACGATGCCAAGTGATTGTACTCTCATTAAAAGAATACCATTTTACCAGAGGCACAATATTCCTACGGTCAGATTTTCAAAAAGGAAGACATGTAAGAGCATTTTTCTGGTTATTTGTTTATAGGTCTATCACTTCTACATGTACATGAAGATTTCACATTTGTTGTGAAAATCCCCAGTTCTCACGAATAGCTTCAATGTGCAAATTCATTGTGGAAGTACTTACATGTTTGTATGGTTTTGGATTTGGGCTGAGTTCAAAAGAAGGAGTTGATGGAATCGTTTTCATATTTGGAACAAGACATAGAAAAATTAGGTACACTGTTGTATTCAACAAATAGAGCTGAGCTAGTTAAAATCACAGGTATTTTGTGCCATAATGTGCCAATGAAGCCTGCCACAAATTTGCAGCATTATTATGCATTAGTGTTCCACTAAAACGTGTGCCGGTGTATCTCAGCACTGGAACCACGAGGAGGTCCCAGAGCTGTAGGCTGTTGGGGCTGGGAGAATACCACTGTGTCTGTGCTTCGTTCATACATTCTTCATTAGATAGCTATTTTTGTCATGGTGAAAGAAGAGAAACTGGACCAAGTGGATGTTTGACTTGATGTAGTAGGTCTGTTTAATTTTAGATTTGTATTTTAAATAATTTAAAATATTGTGTATATTATGCAGAATTGTGTTTTGTGAGAAATACATAATATTTAAAATGCTTCATAAGATGTGCAAAATTGGAACATAAATAACACATCTTCTAATATGAGATTGTGTGTTACATTTTGTCTGGGCTGAATTGTAAGAAACATCTTAATAGAATGTGATTTCTTAAATCAGAAAGTAACAATAGCCTTGTTTGGATTTTTGATAACATGTTGTAGTTCAGCATTGGGAGCAATGGCAGCCTGTCCCAGAGCAGTATGCTTCTGTCTTTAACACCCAAGAGCTTGGATGTGGTACTATTCATTGCTAATGAACACAAAAAACTCACCAGTGTGCTGATGTTGAAAGGGTTTTGGGCTTATTTATGTTCATATTCAGTTCTCAGTTACAGATGGATTTTTTTCCCTGGTTTGGGGGAAGTAGGGTAGAAAAGACAGGAAAAGAGAATCCAGCAGCTGGTTCTCAGGTTTTAAAATTACTATCTTTAAAAATAGTTCCTCCTTACAGATTAAGATTGGAGCAGAATGAATATGTCAGAAAGAAGCAAGTGCCATGCTTTCTTGTAAAATAGTTTATTGCCCGGTCTTTCCACCTCATTAGTAGATCTTCACATCTTTTATTCTCAGTTGTGTTAATTCTTTGGCAGTTTTAGGAATGTAGATGGAAGGCAGCTCTCTGCAGCGGGTTAAATCGGATCAGGCTGTGTAGTCACAAGGCAGAGCAAAAAGAGAGTGAGTTTATGGGAAAAATCAATTGTTGATATGCTGAGTACAAATTAAAGCCAGCTTGCCTCACTGTTTATTTAAGAGATGAACTTTACTGTGACTGGCGAATGGATCAGGAACCTAAATAATGTCATTGTTTTACTCATTAAAGCTGGAGCAGCGAAATAAACAGTGTTCCAGTAGCACAGCCCATGTTTGTGCACAGTTGTTTCAGAATGAGATGAGGTATTGCTGTTAGAAAGAACGATTTTTTTAAAATTAATTCTGTGTTGCTTCCACAGCTAGACCTTAATTAATTGGTACATGATCAGGATAGCACAGACTGGTTGCTAAATCACAAGAGTGGCTGATTTTCTGCCCTGCCCTGTACTGTGGAGTCCTTTAGTATTTATACATGTCTGCGTGGATATTTTTTAACTGATACCGGACCTACAGTCCAGGGTGTAATGTTGTCATTTCACAAGCTTTGTCTGGTTGTAGAACAATGTATTTAAACCTCTACATTTCATTTGTATTGGACAGTATTTTCAGAACAACAGTTAGAAAAAGTTTCTCAGTGGTATAGTTTATTTAATAACAGTCACTAAGTGCACAGATGTACTTGGCCCTATGTATAAATTCCATATTGTAGTAGAAATAAGTCTCTCAGTGCTGTGCATTCAGTTGGATTATTATTGCATTTATTGAATGGCTGAGGTTGCTCAGCCTTTGGCCTTGAGCTGTTGGCATGCCTCAGGTGGTAAGCAAATTGCATGCAAATGCACTGCTTGTCATGTCTTGCTGCTTAACTTGTTCTTTGGAATAAGTTAGTCTCATAATAGGCAGACACATCACAAAGCAAAAAAGCATTGGACAGAGATGAAATATTGGCCTTGCAAAGCCCTTCCCAATATTGAGTCACTTATCTTTCATGGAAAGTAATAAATATTGAAATTAATGGCATGCTTCTGCTTTACAGAATTTGGCAGAATGTTTGCCTCTGTCAGCAGACTCCTAATAAAGTGCCCCTTCACTAACCCTGTGGTGGGTCTGCATTTTCATCTGATGATAATATTTTCACAGGAAGGAAGTGAAATGCATTGGTGGAGGAATGCCTGTACCCAAAAAACTGATCACCCGTTAATTAGAACAGATTCATTGCCTTTAATGGTAATGACAGTCTAGAGTACATTTTTGGGGTCACAGAGTCCATACAATGCTATTTTTATGACAGTTTGTTTTTAATGTGGTGTTTCTGAAAAGTCACACCAGTGCCTCCTTTGGAACAAAGAGTTACATAATTCTGAATAGCTCAGCAGCTCACGAAAATAATAAAGGACAAACAACAAGATCTTTTAACTTCTGGGTAATGAAAAACTTTGTTCTTCCAGAGTATTCATTGCAATGCAAGAGTATACACTGCAATGCACACAACAGAGAAATTACTCAGATATCGACCATGGTGTATATTGCTAGAACCTCATAATAGTATTATTTAATGATAGATACCTTGATATGTTGCTCTGCTTGTATCAGTTTTTATTATGTTACAGTGTATCTCACAATTATTTGATGCATGACACCAGGTTTTAGAAAGAATTTTCATTTTGGATGGCTTAGTATTTATCTATTGGCTTTTAATCAGACTATGTGCTATTATATCTTGCTACATTCAATAAATCCAAGATGTGTTTGTAGGTCTGTGTATGTGGCAATTTCTATGGATGATGGATTCAATCTTATTAGACAGTCACTTTGGTTTCTTTGATAAATTTTTAATTCTTTATGCCCAGAATGGCAAAGTGTAGTTCTCACTATCTTTTGATGACCAAGCCTGGACCACTAGAACATGCAGTCTAAATAAATAAGGCAGTATCAAGACTCTACAAGTCTAGTATAAAATCTTTCCAATTTTGTGATGAACTGGAACATTTTTCCAAGTTCATCATGCTTTTGGGTATTCCTTATATCATAGCATCAAAGCTTGGATGAGTTTTTATCTTGTAAAATGTGAGTCAGTAAGGATCTGAACCCAACAGAGTTTATGGACTAATTTCCAGCCTCAAAATGTGACAAATACAAGGGAGTATTTTATTTGTTCCATTTGCAGTATTACGTCACAAGTCCGTCCTGTCTGCCTTTTGCACAAACAGTGTATTCAGGCTAGCCTGTGAGAATAAAGAGAAAGGATTTGTCACTTGCAGCCCTCTTTGTTTGGGATTCACAGCATGTTTTAAGGACACCCATTGGGTGTGTGTGGAATGGAGACTTTCATATTTCATATTGTGACCATTAGCAACCATAGATAAATTTAATTATACCACTCAAAGAATATGGAAAGCTGTACAGAATACTAATAATGTGAATCATGAATTTTTAAGCTCTCAGAGGATGCTCTAAAAAGAAATTGATTAATCACTGTGCTAAAATAATATAACACCTCGAAATAGACTTTTACTTGGGCGAACATCATAAGATAGTGTTTTAGAGTCAATACTGGATGGCAGTAGTCTCCATAAAGCAGTTCTGGCTCAGTAATGAGTTTGCAGGTATGTTAATTACTTTAGAATCACTTAGGATTTCTCTTATGTTCATCTTCTGCTTAATTTCGTGCACCTACAGCTGTGTACACACTCAGCACATGAAACCCTTGCCTGAATTTGTTGGAGTTTTTGTTAGTTCAGTCATCTATGGCAAGAAAACAAAACCTTCTCTGCTCAGTAAGGAAGGTTGGTATTGAGACATTTCCCCAGATTTTACCACAGTTTTCTTTCTACCTGGGGGGCAAAGAGTAGTATTTCACACATCAGTACAAAAGAGTAGTATTTCACACGTTGGTACAAAAGGGTTGTGTGGAGTTTTAGTATGTTACAGCAGCACTAAGAACCATGGCATATCCCTCCAGAAATCCTGGCACTGCAGCCAGTGGGCCCAGAAACACAAGCTTGGTTTTGCAGTACAGCCTCTGTCATGAAAGCTGCTCCATCACTCAAGTAAATCCTGAGCCATCTTGATGTGGAAAACTGTCAATTTATTGATTTTTCTATTTCTCCCTTTTTTTTTACACTTCTACCCTGCAAAAAATGTGTTTTAGGGAAAATGGTAGCAAAGCAACTGGTAATTCTTTATGACAAATTGCGTAGAAGCAGCAGGATGCACTAGATGCTTACTAGAGCTACGGTTTAAAAATAAACATCATATGTGAACATAATATTTAAGGCTCCAAAACAGGTTACCATAATAATATGGCACTGAACATATTTAAAGAAGTAAAGGATAAAACTAAAATAAATATTGTAGCATCTTAATCAAAATTAGATTTCAAAGAGTATAGGGGGGTAGAACTGTGAAGTCTGAGAGATTGGTTCCATTTGCTGTTAATGTTCAGCTCTCATGCACTGGTTTTCTGCCCTGAAAGAAAAATATGAGTTCTCTAGAATAATCCAGCTTTTCATTCTATTTTGCAGCCTTGTCTAAGCAGATGAATCTGATAATTCCTGAAATGGGAAATTTGCCAGCTGAGAGAAACCTAGAGGGCAACAAATGGGCAGTGATGACAGAATGTCTTGAATGCTGAGAATGTTGTTTTGATTCCACACAGTTTAAAAATATATTTTTCTAGTGGAAGGTAGAATGTTGCACAGACAGATAACACAGGAGATTTCCTAGGCATTACACACATA